>JALPQD010000022.1:6172109-6534163 GCA_023101885.1 Typhlomys cinereus | reverse complement strand
GCCTATCTGAGATGAAGAGTAAGGACTCAGTAGCATTGCCTAGAGCTTTTATTGTGTTCCCCTTGGTAATAGTCACTATTGTAGCTGTTAATCCCTTGCCTCTAAGGATCCTAGGGCCGTTGATCCATGCTAGACATGGGGGGGGTCAATGATACAGTTGGTCATTGGGCATTATGCAAAGTCCTATTATGATTACTTCACCCTAACTTGAATGGAATATCTTGCATATCATTGCTCCTCCCCATCTTTAGGCTCTTATAATCTTACAACCCCCCTTTTGTAATTTCCTTGAGCTTAGGATGAGTACCATGCTGGGGTTTTTTTTTTGTTTGTTTGTTTGTTTTTTTAACTATAGATTTATAGTATAGATTAAGATTTGGTATGGTGAACCTCCATCCTTGGTAGGATGGTCATTTTTATGATGTTGATTCAACCAATCCAGGAATATAGAAGGTCTTTCCACCTTCTGGTGTCTTCTGCAATTTCTTCTTTAGGGTTTTTAAGTTTTCATTGCCAAGGTCTCTCACTTCCTTGGTTAGGTTTATATACCCAAGGTATTTAATTTTATAGGGTTAAGTAAATTGGTTTGTTTCACTTCTGGCTTTTTCACTTCTATCATCCTTGGCCTAAAGAAAGATCAGTGATTTTTGCATATTTTTTTTGTAACCTGCCACCCTGCTAAACCTCTGTATTAGTTCCAGGAGTTCCTGGTGGCATTTTAAGATTACTCAGGATCGAATCACATCATCTACGAATAGAAAAAACTTGACTTCTTCCTTGCTTATTTGAATCCTTTTATTTCCTTCTTATCTTATGGCTCCAGCAGATTTCAAGTACAATATTGAATAGAAGTGGTGAGAGTGGACAGCCTGTCTAGTTCCTGATGAAGTAGGAAGCTTCAAGTTTTTCCCCACTGAGTTAATTCTTGCTGTTGGCTTTTTTTTTAACTTCTTTTTTTTTAATTTCTCCTCATACAAACTTAACAGGTCACCGGTCCCGGACCCAGAGGGAAGTTTGACATGCACAGTAAGGTGCTCCAGGAATGGGGGGAAGGGCACTGGGAGAAAGGGAGGGAGGGGGGAAAGGACGGGGAAAAGGGGGAGGAAGTAAAGGGATCCAGGGAAGGGTGGAGGGAGGAGAAGAATATGTTACATATCGAGTTTTGTGTGAGTGGAGAAAAATACACTATAAGTAAAAAAAAAAAAAGCCTGGTACTGGTCCAATAGACATGTACATCATCATGTACACATGATGGGGCTCAAATTTCAATGGAAAAGAGGAAAAGAACAGCATCTTCAACAAATTATGCTGGCAAAACTGGATGCCACAGGTAGAAGATTTAAATCAGACCCATCCTTGTCACCATGCACAAATATCATTCAAAATGGATCAAGGACCTCAAAATTGGCCAGAGACTATAAAAACCCTGGTTGAAAGTGTAGAGAACTCTCTTGAGCTGATTGGGCTAGGCCAATAGTTCCTAAACAGAAATTCAGCAGCACAGTCACTAGAATCAACACTCAATAAATGGCATGTTATGAAATTCAAGACCTTCTGTTCAGTAAGAGATTGTAAACCCAGCAAAAAAGCAACTCACGGAATGGGAGAAAATCTTCACTAACCACCTATTTGATAGAGCTTTATTATCCAGAAAGCAAAATGAACTTAAAAAACTGAACACACAAGCAATAAATGGCCCAATTAAAAAATGAGGTGGAACTCAAAGAAACTTTTCCAGGCACGATATGGAAATGTCTAATACATATCTTAAAAAATGCTCTGCCTCTTAGCCATCAGGGAAATGGAACTCAAACTCCCTAAGTATCATCTCACCCCAGTCACGGTGGCAAAAACCCACATACAAACAACACCAATGCTGGAGAGGATGTGGAGAGAGGGGAATTCTCCTACATTGCTTGTGAAAAGCAGGCTTTACAGCCATTTTCAATCAGTCTGTTGATTTTTAAACAAGTTAAAGATTGAAATGCCATATGACCCCGATATTCCACTTCTGGGAATAATCCCCCATAAAGCAAAAATTCACCTCAATGAGACAAGTACAACCATGTTCATGCAGCACTATTTACAATAAAAAGTCATGGAATAAAAATAAAAACCAAGAAACAAATGGCTCAATTAAAAAATGGGCCTTGGAACTTAAGAGAAACTCTACCAGGGACAAAATTAAAATGTCTAACAAATATCTTAAAAAATGCTCCACATCCTTAGCCATCAGGGAAATGCAAATAAAAACCTCCCTGAAATATCATCTCACCCCAGTCAGGATGGCAAAAACCCACAATCAAACAACACCAAATGCTGGAGAGGATGTGGAGAGAGGAGAACTCTCCTACATGGCTGGTGGGAATGCAGGCTCATAGAACCACTCTGGAGCCATCTGGCGATTCTTAAAAAGTTAAAGAATGAAATCCATATGACCCTGCTATTTAATTTTTGGGAATAATACCCCATATAGCAAAAATTCACCTTGATGCACAAACACGACCATGTTCTAGCAACACTATGTATAATAATAGCAAAGTCATGGCATCAACCCAAATGCCCAATAGTTGACAAGTGAATAAGGAAAATGTGGTACATTTATACAATGGAGTACTACTCAGCCATCAAAAATGCAATTTGCCAGTAAATGGATGGAATTAGAAAAAATTATTTATTGAGTGAAGTATCCCAGACACAGAAAATTAAGTGCTGTATGTACTCCCTAATAGGTGGATTCTAGTACCAAACCCGCTTATCATATTCAAAGATAAATCTCTGTAATCACAAAAGTAATAAACAGGAGGGAAGGGGAAAGAGGGCACCCCCCAGAAATAAGGAGAGAGGGATCATGCTTCAGTAGAGAAAGCAGGCCACCGTTAATATTACAAGTATGTAGCAAGACATCTGGTGAAGCTCACTCTCACTTTCCTTCCTGGGCACTTGAAATTGAGGGGGTTTAATCTCACCAATCAGGGAAGGTATAGTGACTGGCATATAGATGGTAACCATCCTGCAAAGGGGAGACCTGGACTCCCCCCTGCACTGTGGTCTTCTACTCCTAATCCATGTACATCTTAATCTCCTTTTATAGTAAGATTTCATTTAAACAGCCTTTTATCTTTGGTTAGGAGATTGTGGCCCTGGCGATTCAGGAAGGCCCTAGCCTGGCTCCCAGCTAAGGATAAGCCTGAGCATGTACAGACATGCTCCAGACATTTCCCAACAGAAGACCATGCAGGCAGAGGGATAAACAACCAATAAGACGCGGCCATCTAACCTGCCCCTGCAAAGGACATCTAGTGAACAGTTAAATGACTGGTGGCTGTCCCCAGAAGGAGAGATGGCAACACCTGATTGGACCCCGTTCCTCTATAAGCCCAAACGCCCTTAAATAAATTTGAATCTGCTACAGCTCGTCTCTGCTTGCTTCTCACCTGATTCCCAGGGTCTGGTGGTGACCCCGTCACCTGCTTGCCCATTTGCCTCCAGGCCCTCTTCCCCCACCCCCACGGCTAGCCGGAAGGGGATATAGCAACCGGAGGTGACCTCCAATACCAATCAGTATGGAGCCAAGGGTGGTGCAGAAACAGTAAAACTGAAAACAACTACAAACTATAGTCCAGATCACCGGAGACCCCACATTAATTACCTGGAACCAGACCAGCCAAATCTCTTCCCATCCTAAAACTGGGTGAAACTTGTGGAAGTGGGGAGGAAAAGATTGTAAGAGCCTAATGATGGGGTGGACCAATGATATGCAAGGTACTCCACATAAGTTTGGGCTGCAGTAGCCATAATCAGACTTTGCTTGACCTGTGTAATGACTGACATGTCAACGACCCAATTTCTAGCATGTATCACAGGCACTAGGATCCTTAGAGGCAAGGGATTAACAATCATAATAGTGTTCCCATACCAAAGGTGAACCCAAGAAAGGGCTCTGGGCAATGCCAATGAGTCCTTACACCTTACTAGAATTGAGAACTCATAGGGAAGTTTGGCATTCACACAAAAGGATGCTCCAGGGAATGGGAAGTGGTGAAGGGGGAGACACTGGGAAAAGGGGAGGGTGGGAGGTGAAATAAGGGGAAGGGAGAAGGGTTCAAGGGGGATTATTGTGGGGTGGAGGGAGGGAGGGGACCAGATTACCTGTTAAGTTTGTATGATTGGGGAAATATAAATAAATATAATAAAGAAATAAATGAAAAAAAATAAAGAAAGCAGTAATGAAGCTTGCTATGTATTCATTGAAGTGACACCCATCATATATTTTTCTAGAATTACAGTTTCATAGAATTATTAAACTAACTTTACACATTGTTATAAATGATCTATACATAATTAGTACATGTATATAGCTTATTCAATGTGATTTCATATAGAAACTTCAGAAAATCTATTAACAAGGACATTCTTAACCTAGCTTGAAACTTGCATTGACATTTTGCCCAAATTTCTCAGATTAGGTACTGTGAAGAAAAGAAATCAGGTTAAGAAGACTCAGCACAAAAGTTGGGAGACAATCTTTCAGTTTGGAATGTGCCTAGAAAAGATTCTGGGGCTGGAAAGGTGACTCAGGGGTTAAGCCTCTGCCTTGCAGGTGGAAGGTCCTGAGTTTGGATCCTAAGACCCCACGTATAGACGCCAGGTGGAAACGGGGGCGGCCTGTGTTTCTGGTCCTGGTAGGGCGGAGCCTATGAATCCCTTGCCAGAGTAAATAAGGAGGAAGTGGAGGCAGCCCATGGTGGTTCCCAAATTCATCCGTGGTTCTACACATACATACACATACTCGCACACATGCATACACACACAACTGAATAAATAATAATAAAATAAATAAATAAATAAATAAATAAATAAATAAATAAATAAATAATAAAAGATTCTAGCCATACACAATATGAAAATATATGTGATTTCCAGATCAGGGATTGTGGAGGGACAAAGGGTCATTGGATAACAGGGATATTGTAGAGCTAATTGTAGAAGTGGGACTATGACATTTCATGCTACCAATTATTGATGCTCTATGGCTTTTGGGGAAAAAAAAGGGTTGGTGTTCGTGATTACCTCTTCCTATTCCCAGACAAGAAGAAGACTGAGAGGATAGGTAGGGAGAAGAAGAACCTGTTTCACAGGGGCTAAAACCTACAAGCTAGAGTGCCCTGTCAGCTTCAAAATGGAGTCAGATTTGCCCTCTCACACACATGACTGTCATAGTTGGAATGTGAGTTGCCTCCCACACGCTCATGTGTTAAAATCTTTTGTGGATGCTAAAGTTTAGGAAGACTATAATAAATTTAAAAGGTGGGGCCTGGCTTGAGGAAGGGATTTCATCTGATATGGCATGGACCTTAAGTGTTAGTAAGTCCAGCCTTGCTTATTTCCACTTTTCTTCTCTATTCTTCATGTTGCTGAGATGACCTGAACTGGCCTCATGCATTTGCCACTCATCATACCTTCTGCTAAGCAGGTCCTGCCATAATGAATTCTATGGAACAGTGAGCTAAATAAATTTCCCTTTCACTCTTAAGGTGAATATAAATATTGCCTCTGGAAACCAAAATAAAAGGAACTGCAACAATAAGATAAATTCTCTGAAATTCAATTATTTACTTGTATTACACAGAATTAGTGTATATGAGATGAACTCATTTCAGAAATTATTTGTGCTCCATGCTTAGTAGAAGGAAAGTTGTACTGATGCTTAGCGGGAGAAAATGAAGATTTTTTTTCTTAGTGGGACACCCACTGATCTAAGATACTTGCTAGAGTATGAATCCTGTCAGATATAAGTCATCAAAGGCAAACCAGATGAAATAGAGTGATCCACAAAAGTGAAAGGATATTTAAGCCTTACCCTGTATATCAAACACTGACATCTGAGCACCTTTCATATATTCCATATTTCTTAATAATACATTTCTCTAATGCCTAATGAATCTGGAAGTTTTACATGCTTATTAAACATTTGCATAGTAATATCTCATAAAAATAAAATTAAATAAAACTAGTATTTATCTATATTGGCAAATATATGCACTGTGATATTAAAACATTTCATTTATTTATTTGAGAGACACAGAGAGATTGCAAGAAATAGAAACAAAAAGAGACAGAGAAAGAGAGAAAGATAGAGGGAAAGAGAGAGAATATACATGGCACATCATGAATGTGATGCTCAGAAGACAACTTTCAGAAATTGATATATTGATTATCTCTTCTCATCATGAGGACTCATTTATCACAGTCAGCTCATCAGATAGTTGTGTACCAGCACCTTCATCTATTCGGCCTTGTTGCCAGAACTGTGCTGCAATTTTTATTTGCTTAATGATGAATGAGTTTTCTTTGTGTCTGTGGCTCCCTTCATTTTGGTAGCAGTTCTGTGTCTTCAAAACTCAAGTTATGGAGTATTGGATATAGATTTTAAGCCTTAAATTAGTTCTCTAAACACAGCTCTCTGTGTGTCTGAATCTGAACTCTTTATTGAAATTTTTAGCAGAGTTTATATACTTTAGAAAATCAAGAGTAAAGGCCAGGGGATGTGTCACTATGCTCAAAGGAAAACAAAGAAAAACCAGGACCCAATTCTTTACAGGATTACGTAAAACATATTCATTCCAGATAACAAAGGAAGAGCAGAGGTGACATTTATTTTCTGTATTGAAGCAGATGTGATGTGTCCAGGTAGAGTTAAAGTAGGCATGACATTCAGTTGTTAAAACCAAAGGGACAATGAACATTTTAAAGTACATTTTCCCTGGTTTTTGTATAAACATCAAATGTAATAGGGAAGGGACTGTAAACTAGCTAGTCCTGAGAAAAACAACAACAACAAAAACAACAAAAAGATCTAAGAACATGCTGGAGACTCAAATTCCTGAGGGAGGAATCCTCCTGCCAGAGGCAAAACTTAATTTACATAGGGAGAGTCCCTAGCAACTGCCCATTTAGATGTTAATGTCTCACTCCTCAGCTAGCAGGTTTTAGGCCAGAATGGGCAGTAACATTAAGGCAGGCTGTAACACTAAGGCCTGACTATCACCATATATTTCTTATTTATTTCAAATAATACCATGTCCTTTTTCCAGAACATGTTTCCTTGAAACAATATTCTGCCATGCTGGGACCTTGTCCACCAGGATGGTCTGATAAGGATACGGCAATATTCTAAGATCCAAAGCATGGTGTGAAGGACAACTTTCCAAATGTAGATGGCTAAGATGGCATGGGGGAGTGTTGGCAAAGGGACAAGGTGGGTGCCCAGTAAAATGGAAAATATACTTAGCTTTTGCTATTGATTTAATTCCCTGCGCATCTGCCTGAGTTTCCCCTGATAGGCTTTTTTAAAAATCCTTTAAACACACATCTTCTTTGGATTCCCTGATGCAGTCCACTTAAGATATTTAAAAATACATTCATGCAAAAATGTGCTGAGAGAATCTTGGGAACAAAGATGGCAAAGAAGAGATTTCCGCATGCCCCGACATTCATGTGTATCAATGAAATGATGAAGTCATGGTTCAAAGGGCTCAAGGGAATGATCCTCACAGTAATTGTCCAACCTATGTTTGTGACCTGGAAGAGGTCCTCAGATGCAGAGCCCCAGGCCAGAGAGTGTTCATACAACACAGGGGAGCTGAGGGAGCCCAGAAGAAATATATCAGTGACACGAGTAGAATCTCTGTTCAGTAACAGTAATAAAGTAGACTGGTGGAAATACACTCTCCCGTAACAGATGATTATCTGGATAGTGTAGAAACTCAGACTTCAATCTTGGCAGAGATGACAAAGCTACTCGCTCTGATCTTTGACTTCTTGCTCATCAAGTTTCTCATCCACTCATGCAGTTTGACTGAACCCATGTGCTTTTGGAAAATAAAGGAAATTGAAGAACAGGATGAAGACAAACCCTTCGATTTTATTTTCATACTTTCTCTGCAAAGGGAACCCCTGCTCAATGATCAATTAGATGAAGTTCTTCATCTGCAGTAAGCGACTTTTTCATGTTTAATTCAATTCCACTATCTTGATGAATAATGCCTCACAGGTCTGGGAACGGACAGGTCATCACTGCGCGTTCTGTCCTGTTCTCTCCAACCACATCATTTATAGCCTATTCTAATTTAACTCTTTCTTTTATCCCTGGATATATGCTATTTCATGAGTAAATGAAAAAACTGTTTAATCGAATATACTATTTAATGGAACTCTTTACTTTTTGTGTCTATAAGTAGAAACTGAGTGACAGTCCTTCCCATATTGATGCTTCGTAAATCTCCCCGTTCTTGACTGTCACCTCTGCAGGGAATCTAAACTTGCCCCACCCCCCAAAAAAACAATGAGAAACACTACTCTGTGCCATAGTGTTCTAAGTTCTAGTCTGAAGATATGCAACAGTGAGCCCCTGAAGAGATTCTAAGGTTTCTTCCATCAGTACGTGTTTCATCATCCATATATGCAGGAGACATTGGTACTTACTCTATATCAACTTATATAGGATGTGTATGTACATTTTTATTCTTTCTTTCAAATAATTTCTATATCATCTCTTCATGCCAATGAGGATCCATGGCTCCTGGTGCTACAACTGAGATCAGAACAAGATCTATATATATTTTTTATTATTATTTATTCAATTGTGTGCGTGTGCACATGTGTGTATGTATGTATGTATGTGTGTGTGTGTGTGTGTGTGTGTGTGCGTAGAACCACGGGCGAATTCGGGAACCACCATGGATGCCTCCACCTCCTCCTTGTTTACTCTGCCCTGGGATTCACAGGCTCCGCCCTACCAGGACCAGAAACGCAGGCCGCCTCTGCTTCCGCCCGGCATCTATACATGGTGTCTAGGATCCAAACTCAGGACCTTCCACCTGCAAGGCAGAGGCTTAACCCCTGAGCCACCTCTCCAGCCTCAGAACAAGATCTATATTAATGAGATTTTATACTATGATTACATCATGTAATTAGTTTTTTAAAAATCTATGAAATCAAGAGGATAATTTGCATGTAGGTTTCTGAATATCGATGTAATGTTTCCCAACTTCTAAGCAGAAGCCTTAATTAGTTAGCTATTCTACTAGTTTCCTCATGATATTTTAACTAAGAGGATTGAATATATTTTATTAATTAATGTATGACTGGGGAAACAAAGGAAGGAGGTACTGTGGAATGTCTGGGGAGGGTCTGAATAAAACTTTTGGAGTTTGTTTGTCTCCTATGACAATCTGGGTCCCAGGGATCCAACTCAGTTCATCAGGCTTGTGCTCAGTAGATTTTACTTATTTGTTCATTTTGCCAATCCATTCATAAAATTTTGCATTAGGTCACATGTGTAGCTATACTGGGCTTCACATAATCTTCAGTTTTATCAATGACCATTCCTTAATCATAAGATACATCTAGCATCACAAAGAGATATAATTGTGCATTTCTACATGTATAAGGTGGGCCTCCTTGTAAGTGAATAGAAAACTGTTTTCTTACTTTTTTCCCACATACCGCAAGATAAAAAGTCCTTTCTAAGTATGCTCTCAGGGAAGGTTAATCTCTTTTACTATATTTGACATTATATTACATTCATCTTATCACTTATTAAATCATCAGAAAAGAACTGAGAGAATAAGGGATTTATGACAGCTTATAATTTTTATTGATTATTCATAAGAATTGCAGGAAAATTTATGCCAACCGCAGGAGATAAGGAAAACAAGCCACGTGAATGGCAACAATTGTTGTGAGTTCCCATAGTGTGGGTTATAAAACAGCTACCTGCAGAAAAGTTGTTTCCTATAGGTTATCGGCTGTCTTCCCAAGTGATCTATTTCCTTCCCTTGTTTGAGATTCTTGTTCTAGTTTGCAGTAAGGGGGATGAGGTTGGATGAGTGAAGAGAAATGCACTTACTAGTGGGACAGCCTGAAGTGAGGCAACTTGTTACACTTTAGAGGCCTCAACCCCCACAGGAGTAGACAAGCCAGAGGGATCCCTGATGTCCATAGAAGCTCACAAACAGAATGGGGGGAGATTGTGAGAGAGAATAGTGAAGGGAAGGAAGAGGAATGGAAACATGGGGGAGCCACAGAAGCTGGGATAAATATTCAATATACTTGTAAAACTAGAAAATAATTTAAAAAAATAAAATAATTACTGAGAGAGGAAATCTTCCTAAGTTTCCAATGTCAAAATTATGAACTAACTCTGTCTATATTATCCCATTTATGCAGATTCTGGTCCCATTTGGTGTAGGCTTGTTGAATGCCTGAATTAGGTAAATGCATTTACCTAAATGTAAAAAATAGCTCTTTTTCACCAAGGGCAGTACAGGAGCAGCGAATCAGAATTCAGAACATCAGAGACCTTCATTAATCACCTGGACCCAGCCCAGCCTAATCTCTCCCCATCATTAAGCTCAGGGAAACTTTCTAGGAAAAGCGGCTGAGTCCTTACACCTCATCAGAAAAGACCCAGAGGGAAGTTTGAAATGCACACTAAAGGATGCTCCGGGGATGGAGGGGAGGGGGCACTGGGAGAAGGGGGGGAAGGAAAGGGAAAAAAGGGGAGGGAGCAAGGGGATTCAGGGAGGGGTGGAGGGAGGGAAGGGACCGGGGTACCTAGTAAATTTGTATAAGTGGAAAAAATAAATTAATTAATTAAAAAAAGAGAAAAAAGCAGCTCTTTTTCGAAGGCGAATTTGCCATGTGTAACTAACTGTCCCAAACATCTTGAAGGTTTGGTACGCCTTTTTAATCCATTATGTCATAGTCCTATTACCTAAAGTGAGTGGAGATGAGCTTCCCCTCTTAACCAGGAAGAATAAATAGCCCTGTTTTCTAAAGAAACTCATGTTCAATATTAAGACGACCATGTCTGAAGCCTTTTCCCTAATGATTTCCACATTCCTCTTTTTAGGTTGCCAAGCAAGAACTACCAGACTGCCATGGCATTGGTTTTTGCCATAGATGAGATCAACAGGAACCCCCATCTTTTACCCAACATGTCTCTGGCACTTAATTTCATAATTGAGAGAATGATAAACGAATTGACAAATTTACACAATATCATGAACGATGTTGCAAGAACTGGAGAGTTTCTGCCTAATTACATTTGTGAAAGAAGGAAGGTTATGGCTTTTTCATTTACTGGACCCACCTGGTTCACCTCATTTAAACTTGCAACATACTTTCAGATCAACAATATACCACAGGTGAATTTGTGTGAAATGAGTAGAGTTCATTAAGGATAGGCAAGTAAAAGTGACTTCATTATATGAGTGTCTATTTTGAAGATGAAAGGCTTTACTATTAGTCAGAGTTTGTAATCCTTACTCTAAACTGTTGCTTTGAGAGAGCATTCAAACTAAAGCCACTAAAAGAAGGGGATATTCATTTGGCTTAGGGTTCCCAAGAGGAGAAACAGTCTCTCCTAGAGGAGGTGACATAGCTGGTGGCTGAACTGGAAGTCAAAGTCACTGCAAACATCCTGGAGGCTCAGGGCTGCTCAGTCCAGGCCAGTGGGTGATTGCTGAAGGCTGGATGGTTCCTGGAGAGATGAAGAAGTGAAGAAATGAGGCAAACTTTTCTAGCACAGCTTTGAAAAGTGTCTCTTTAAAGTCTTAAGTTCTATGGTTCCTTTTATCTGGTGTGATACTGGGAGGTTCCAAGCAGATCTAGGGCTGGTCTTTGCATTGTAAAGATATTGATCTGGATAATCTCTTCAGTAGTCTGACAGCTGATCTTAGGTAATGTCATGTGGTCAAGTTGACAACCAAGATTAACTATCACAGAGTCCTACCATATTTCCTTGATTGAAGTAGAAGAGAGGGTCTTGAGAATCCAACTCTGTCATTTTTGTGTGAATGCTTTCAGCTAGAGTGGTAATTACAAACCAACAATGAGGACATGAAGTGTTGCAGCGGCCGGCACAGCAGCGGCGGGCACAGCAGCAGCCGCCAGCAGAGCTGCTAGCAGTTGCTGCAGCACATATGGGCCTATTCCTGAGAAGCGACAGGGGTGAGGATGATGGCGCCACTAAGAGACAGAGAGACAGATACCAGAGACACCATGTGGGGGAAAGATAATGTCCACTTTATAGTGCAGGAACAAAGACTCATGTAGGGGAAGCTGGCTAATCTGGCCACTGCACATACACAGGGGGCCCTCTGGAGGGCTGACCAGACAACAAGTTTTGACTGCCATTCTAAAGCACAAGGAGGCATGGAGATTGTATAGAGACACCGGGAGCAGAGGGAACCGCGGGTGCTCCACCAAGAGACGTATTCTTTCTTGGCATGTAGCAGGACAGCTTTGGCATGTTCTGGAAAGCAGCCGCAGTAGCTACCCAAGACTGGATTCCATGCACATCTACAATGAAACTCAAGCGTAATCATAGGGTGCAATGACTACCCTTATATTTCTAATTAATATTTAACACATTTCAGATATTAGGATGAGATGCAGTGAATCTTCATTCTTATGTTATTTGTCACATTCTCTGTGTTCTAGCTGACTTTTGGATCATTCCATCCTATCTTCAATGACCATGAACGATTTCCTCATCTGTATCAAATGGCTCCCACATACTCAAATCTGGCCCTTGCCATGGTCTCCTTGATGCTTCATTTCAGCTGGACCTGGGTGGGGTTGGTCATCTCGGATGATGACCAAGGCATGGAATTTCTTTCAAACTTGAAAGGGGAGATGCAAAGATATGAAATTTGTTTCGCCTTTATTAATGTAATTCCAATGAACATGGATATATATGAGAAAGATGTTGATGTGTATTATAATAGAATCATGACATCATCAGCCAATGTTGTTATCATGTATGGGGACATACACTCTTCCCTGGGTGTCAGTTTTTCAAGATGGAAAAGGTTAGGTATCCAGAGACTCTGGATCACCACATCACAATGGGATGTGACAATAGAGAATGATTCCACTCTTGACTTACTCCAGGGATCTATCACTTTTTCACACCATCATAGTGAGATTTCCAGCTTTAAAAATTTTTTTCAGACAGTGAAACCTTCTAAAAATGTAGTGAACTATTCACTTGGTAGACTGGGATGGATACATTTTAATTGTTCCACCATAGAATCAAACTGTAAAACATTCAAAAATTGTTTATCCACCACTTCTTTGGACTGGCCATCATTTCAAAGTGTCAAAATGTTAATGAGTGATGAGAGTTACAATCTATACAATGCTGTGTATGCTGTGGCCCATGTCCTCCACCAGATGTATCTTCAACAGATAGATAAGCAACAAATCCCAAAAGGAAAAGGACCTATTTTCTCCTTTAGACAGGTAACATGTTTTTAATGGGACAGCAAACAGTGTCAACATAAAATCTGAAGGGGACTCTCTTGATATATCTAGACACATGTCATACAGATATGAAATGAGATTTCTGGTCTGATTTTTCCAGACATGTAAGGACATCTATATCATTTCACTACATAAGTGGCAAATATACATATGTGGTACATGATGAGCAACACGTTAATGGCAAGAGAGGCAATATTTTTTTCATAGAATATCAATTATTTTTTAGCACAGACATCAAACTACCCAGTTTATATTTTCAACATGTGAACCTTACATTCAAAACAAACCTAAATGAAAAGATGATAATTTTGCTTGCAATGGTCAAAACATTACATAGCAATAAACTTGTATTCAGCATAAATTTCACAAATCTTTAGGTGAAGCTGATTTCATTTGTTAGTTTATGCTCTAGGAAAATTGAAGAAGAAGCAGAGGTTGTGATTTTTTTTCCCCAGTGTCACTATGTCTTATGTGGATGCAGATATGTTTGGACAGTTTTCCTGTACAAACTGATATTGGAGAAGCATAATAATATTATAACTATCCACATGTTTTCACTATTGCACATTTCATGTCTCCAATCATACATTTTGAATGAGACATTAGCTCTCAACACCCTAAATGGATGGAGCTTGGACTAAGAGAAAAGCAATGAAGTGGGCCACAATGATAATGCAGATTATCAGCAACCCAGCAATGCTCTCCCAGAATCGGTCCATCCTAATCTCTCCCTGTCCTAAGCTTAGGGAACCTTTCAGAAGAAGTTATAAGATTTTAAGAACTTAGAGATATGAAGGTTCACTGTTGGACAAGACATTACAATCAAGGCAAGGATCCATGAACTCACAGCAGTGAGATTTGTCATTCCCATATCTACGTAATGACTGAAATACCAACGTGCCTCCATAGACTATGAGGAACTAAAGAGTGATAAGACCAAACAGGAGAAACTTTAAGGACTAGAGCTTGATGAGGGAAGGGAAAGCCTCAATTAGTGGGCTGTTCTGAGAAGGGGAAGGTGATTATCCACAAAGGCCTGAACCCCTATAAGAGTAGACAAGCCAGAGGGAACCCTGGTTTCTATAGAAATGACCATGTAGGTGTGTGGGAGGAAATGGAATGGTTTGATGAGGGAAAATGAGAAGGAGTATGGATGGAAGGAAGCAGGTTTAGTACTCAATATGATTGTAAAAAATAAAAATTAAAAACTAAAAATGAAAAAATTAAGGAAATGAAATGTGGTTTATACGGGACTCATTTGTCTTACTACATAGTTCCATGCCATAGTAAAATGAGACTTCTCTTTTAGTTGAATCACTTTCTGAGGACTATTTGGTTTACTAATCCATTTGGAGACACCATCTGCATGAACCACAAAGGAAATTTAAAAACCGAGTATGACATCTTCAGCATCTGGCATTTTGCTCATGGTCTTGCACTGAAGGTGAAAATAGGACAGTTCTCTGCACTATTTCCACATGGAGGACAGCTGTCTTTGTCTGGAGATATGATGGAATTGGCCACAGGAGTCAGAAAGGTGAGTGGGGCCAAGGTGTTACTTTTTACATCATAGGTAATGGACAATTTGTGATTGAGTATGCAATTCCTCAACATTTATTAAAGTGTCCTACAGAGTTGATGAAAAACATTCTTTAGCAGTTTGATTTTCTCTTTGCTGGTGCATTATGAAGGATACAACAGATCTTCAGATATTGCTTAATGATGCTTGTAAAGATCACATCATATTATGAATAATGGAGAACATACCCATTTAAAAATGTTGGTATATGAAAATATAAGTATTAAAAATAAAACTAACATGTTTTGCTAGAGGATAGATTACTCAATCTATTACCAACACACATAACTGTCTTCAGATTACTCTCTCCATATGCAGTCTGACTTGCTTTCCTGGGTTCAGGAAGTCACCTCAAGAGGGAAAAGCAGCCTGGTGCTTTGTCTGCACTCCCTATCCAGAAAATGAGATTTCCAATGGGACAGGTAAGCATATGGCTGAAAAATAAATTCTTTAAATGTTTTATGTTCCTGCAATAAAACTAGTGTGTGGAAGTTACTTAAAGCAACTACTCAGCTAAAAGTATTCCTGTATAGTTAGTTAGTTTATGGTAGACCCAGGGCCACAGATATACTAGGTAAATATTCTAGTCCTGAGTGAAATCTCCAGACAATTTTAGCTTTGCCTATTTATTTCTTGGGGTTATCAGTTAACCATAAAATAACACCTATTTTCTTGAAACCTTTAATTTGACATATTATAAAGACATTACACAGATATTTTCTTCCAGAAAAGTAAATTTGAATATAAGAACATAAATATTTGGCTCTTTTCCATCATGAAATTTATCACCTTGTGTCATTTGTACTTAAAGTTCATCTTCTGTTAAATTACAAATTGATTAATTCCAAAGCTTAATATTTTATATCTTTATGTTTATTACTAAATTCCTTTATTCTATACCTTTTATTTTAAGTTCTCTATAAATTGTATGTGTAACTGTGTATCAGTTCTGGATTTATGTTTATGGAAGATGCATGTGTGTCTTTGGTCACAGAAGATTATGTAGTCACAGGTATCAAGAAAACCAAAGTGGGGAGGAGACTGGGGTGCCTATTAAGTTTGTATGAGTGGAAAAAATATTGGGAAAAAAAGAACACCAAAGTGATACTGGAAATCATCCTTGACTTATTCTCCAGCTTAGTGTATTTTTATAATTCTTTGACACTTTCAAATCTAAATACAATAAATGTATATGTTCTGAGCACTTATTATTCATCTTGATCCTCCCTTCTGTGCTGCTTCCTATATTCTCTTGTCAGCTTATCTCCCTTCTACTTCCATATCTTGTTCCATTTGTTGCCATTGTTTTTCAGCTCAGATGTTGTACTGACAAGTGCCTCAATATTTGCTAGGATATGGGTGTCTTATCAACTTTTCTGTCTGGCATTAGCATTTATCCTGTCAGGGTGTTGTATTGCTTCTTTATATTTTCCCTCATTCATGATGAATTTTGATTAACCAAATATGGTGTAAGTCCTGTGGAAATAGACTTTACTGCAGTGAGATCTTGAGAGCAGTATTCCTGTCATGACTACTGGATACAGTATGTTGCCAAACTTTACTGTTTTGAGGCTGGGTCTCTACACACAGAGTGCATAATCAAGTTAATTCTGGTTATGCCCTGAGGTTTCTCAGTGACAACCTTCTAATGCTTGTTTCCAAATCTATAGTCAGTATGTATCACATCTGAAAAACACAGGTGTGGGTTGCAATAGAATATGTATATTTCAGTTTTGCACTACTTATTACAAATCATATTCCCTCTTCTCTTTCCAATGCAGACTTTCTTTTTCTCAACCACTCTACATCCTACTTTCATGTCCTTTTACATGTATGGTCGAATGAACTTTCATCTGGGTTATCTCTACTGGCATGTTTCTGATCAGTTGTTGGAGGTCAGACAACATATTACTGACGAAAATATCCCTTCTTTTATCCAGTATTAACCCCTCAATAGTCCCTCATGAATGTGTGGAATGTCAAAAGAATTTCTCCTTCAATAGTGAAAAGCTGATAGATCAAATCATATAGAGATTCTAATAGCACTAAACATAGCTGCTAACTATTGTTTAATTCAGGAGCTCTATATTTTCAAGAAGATACTAAGATGAGTTTGAAAGTCATTAAATATACACATGGTTAAAAAATATCATACAGAAGAATGTAAAAAAGGCTGAATTCTAAAATATAAGACCATGGCTTTTATTATAAGCAATCATTTGATAAAAGTTAAAAATTTGAAATAATTTATTAGTTAAAGTTTTTAGTAGTTGCTACACACAAGATTGCTTGTTTTTTTTCTTATAATGAATCAATTATTCTATATTTTGTGCAAAAAATAGTGTTACACTTAGGAGCAGAAGACAAGAATTATTATGAAACAGAATGCATATAGTTCTCTGATCTTTTCATGATAAAATATAGGATAGCTGGAATATGACACAGGAACAAAATAAAGTAAAAAGAGCTCTATTTATTTAACCGAAAGACAATAAGAGTCTTCTTTGGGAAAATTCCAATGGGAAAGTGACTTTTAAAAAATATACATATGGCCAAATATGCTAGGTTTGTCAAAGAATGTTCAATGCACTTCTGTGAGATGTGCTGAGTGATAGAAATATTCTAATGATGATCATAAGGCACTTTGCTTTCTGCATCAGGTATGGATCAGTGTGTGAAGTGTCCAGACGATCACTATGCCAACCCAGAGAGAAATTACTGCCTACAAAAAACCGTGTCCTTTCTGGCTTATGACGATCCTCTGGGGATGGCTCTGGCCTGCCTGGCCCTGGGCTTCTCCACATTCACAGCACTTGTCCTTGGGATCTTTATAAAGTACCATGACACTCCCATTGTGAAGTCCAATAACTGCACTCTGAGCTGCATCCTTCTCATCTCTCTTACCTTTTGTTTCCTCTGCTCCTTGCTCTTCATTGGATATCCCAACACAATTACCTGCCTTTTGCAGCAGATCACATTTGGAGTTGTGTTTACTCTGGCTGTGTCCACAGTCATGACCAAAACAATCACTGTTGTTTTGGCCTTCAAGCTCACTGGTCCAGGAAGCAGAATGAGGTGGTTGCTGTTTTCAGGTGCACCTAATTTCATCATTCCCATCTGCACCTTGATCCAAGTCATTCTCTGTGGAGTCTGGCTGGGAACATCTCCTCCCTTCATTGAAACAGATGTACATTCTCAACATGGCCACATCATCATCATATGCAACAAGGGTTCAGTCACAGCCTTTTACTGTGTTCTGGGATACCTGGTTTTTCTGGCCTTGGGCACATTCACAGTGGCTTTTCTGGCCAGAAATCTTCCTGATGTTTTCAATGAAACCAAGTTTCTGACCTTCAGCATGCTGGTGTTCTGCACTGTGTGGGTCACTTTTCTGCCTGTCTACCACAGCACCAAGGGGAAGGCCATGGTTGCTGTGGAGGTCTTTTCCATTTTGGTCTCCAGTTCTGGGCTGCTAGGCTGCATCTTTGTCCCCAAATGCTACCTCATTTTGTTAAAGCCACAAAGAAACTCTCTTCTAAGTGTCAGAGATAAAACACACTCTAAAAATCATGTCATTTCTTGATCTTGCATATATGTTCTTACAAGTACTTCATACTTTCAAGGTGCAATGTACACTGTCATCATCAAATGCTATTTTAAAATAAGAGATTTTCATTTACTGACTAATTCAGCTCTATTTTTCACTCTGATAAGGATTGTGAAGCAAAATGACAAAAATGTTACCATTCTATGTATTTCTTAACTTGCCTTTCAACTTTTCGATTGAAATGAATCTGATTTTGAAGATTAGAATACATAGAAAAAATTGTTTTCTCCATTGAAATGAAAACTCTTTGAAGAAAAGCCCACAGACCCTGATAACAAGGAGTAATAACCTGATTTGGGAAGGGAGAAAAATTTAATTGTACAATGACTTTGGAGCCTACTAAGTTCAAAGAAGGGGATCTCAATCCCAGGATTATATGGGGGCTGTGATGATAGGTGAAGCCTTGTTATACGTAGTATGTCAATGGGCAAAATTGATAGACAGGAACAAGGAATTTCAGTTTGGTATGCCTAAGGAAATTAAGAGGAATGGAGGAAGTTAAGAGAGGAATGTGAACTGAATATATTATAACGTATATGAAATTCTCAAAGATCAGTTTTCTCAGTGATGATTGATGGACTAGGAAAGCATGCATAGAATTTCAGTGTGTTTATTGTGAAGTTATTCTGCGCTAAAACATAAACATTTTAATTTGTAGCATCCCTCCACACACACACTCACACAGACACACACAGACACACACACGGGCACGGCTCCAAGCTGTTAGGATGGAGAAAGGCAAGTTCGCCGTCACTCTTCTGCCTCAACTCCAGAGCCTCGGAGACGATGGGGAGTTTGTCAGAGCAAATCTCGATTTATAGAGGTAACAAAACAGCTTATATAGACAAAGGTCCACATGGCACAAAACAGGCAGCCAATTGTGTCAAAGGTCAACAGAGCATGCAAGCTTTACATGTCAGACTCAATGTA
Organism: Typhlomys cinereus; assembly: GCA_023101885.1. Classification (NCBI taxonomy): domain Eukaryota; kingdom Metazoa; phylum Chordata; class Mammalia; order Rodentia; family Platacanthomyidae; genus Typhlomys; species Typhlomys cinereus. Next base: position 6,514,712 of record JALPQD010000022.1, on the reverse strand, counting down.
TTTCAGTAAGGAATGCAGGTCAACTCTAAAAGCCAATTAGGGCTCTCTGCGATGTGATCAAGGTTACGCCCAGGACACTAGCTCTCAGTGCCATCTTTGGTCCCATGTGCTTGGTCTATGCCCTGGGGTAATTCCTGGGTGGGCCCAACATTAATTGAACTGCTGTACTTTGATCAACTACCCCCCATCTGTATTTCTCTCTCTCATTGCATGTTGAGCTTTTCTTCACCTTCTGGACATCATCAGTCAGGCATTTCTCGTCCTGATTGAGTTTCCAACATTATGATAGAAAATGAAACAGTATATTCTGCTTATTGGAAAATGTTCTTCTGGGAAAATGCTCCCAAACATGAAGGTATCCTTATGACTTCAAGAGCAAGGAAGCTAAATCCTGGAAATTACTCATAAATAACATGGAAATATTTGCAATTTCAATGAGAAGTCCATTCCCAGGGTTGTTTTTATAGAAATTGTTCAATTTTGCCTTGATTTTCCAAATAGTTCACCTAGGTGTGGCCTGAAAACTATATAGTAAGAATAAGTCATAGATGATTTTTTGTCTTCTCACTTAAGGTAATGTTGAAGTTTATAAATACTCTCTGTTCTCCTTTCTCAGAGAACCAAATTTCATTGAATCCTAAACTCTTTTTTCAGAGTACATTTGGGAGAGTCCACTTATATCTGCAGTAAGAGTGACTGATCACTTGTAAAGATTGGACCCTCAGCAGAAGAATCATGACTTCTTTTCCATATTGCTGACCAGAAACTCACTTCTATTCAGAAAGGAATCATACATAACATTGGTTGACTCTTTGAATCTTCATCTGGATTCTCACTAAGATTTCTTTCTTGATGGAATTGAAAGAAGTCTCTTCACTTATGTTATCTGAATTCCATATTTAAAAATTACATAAGTTTTAGAGACAGATATTGAGAACAGATAAAGAGAAAGGAAGAAAGGGAAAGTAAGAAAGGGTGGGGGGAGTTCCGAATGCATAGCATAGCACAGGGTGGAGGACAGAGAAAGACTGTCAGAAATCAGTTGCTTCCTTCTACCATTTGAGATTCCAGGCATCAAACTCAGGGTTCCAGGTTTGCAAGTATCTGCATTTAGCCAATGAAATACTCTTTTGGATGTTATGATTTCAATTCGATGAGTTTACCCATGGATGATTGTATGCATTCCTTGAATACCCATAGAACTGAGGTTTGCATTCAGAATATCTTACTTTTATTTTCCATTAATTTCTTTAATTTTTTTTATTTATTCAATTGGGCATGTGTGCGTGTGTACATATGTGTGTATGTGTGTGTGTGTGTGTGTGTGTGTATGTGTGTGTGTGTGTCTAGAACCACGGGCAAATTCAGGAACCACCATGGGCTATCTCCACCTCCTCCTTGGTTACTCTGTCCCGGGATTCAAAGGCCCCGCCCTACCAGGACCAGAAAAGCAGGCCACCCCTGCTTCCACCTGGCGACTATATGTGGGGTCTAGAATCTGAACTCAGGACTTTCTGCAGAGGCTTAACCCCTGAGCCACCTCTCCAGCCCCCCATTAATTTCTTTATACTCTTTTATTTTCTTTTTATTTATTCACCCCAGATTACAAGATCCCAATCTGTGCTTTTCCCTTTAACAAAACTATTCTTTCCCTTCATATATTCCACATTAGAACATTGTTAAGTGTATTTTCGAAGGGAGATTTCATCTTGTCTCATTCCTGTCTGAGTGGATACTGTTGACTAATGGATGAATGGATAGAAAGTTTCCATAAGCCTCGCTGTTGTTGTCAATGGTATGATGTCTTTGCTGCAGCAAGCAAGGAGACTCATGCTAGTGGAGGCAGCCTTTCCAGGACTCCATGGAATAAACACTATGTAAGAAAGCACATAGAAACTGGAAAGAAATGTAGAAGAAAGGGGAAGTGGGAATGAAGTAGATCATATGGCAAATATTAGTTGAACAAAATATCAGATAAATGAAACAGAAAGATTAATTTCAAAAATACCTAAATGTAGGCAATATTTTAAAAATGACCTAGCTTGAACCAATTGAAACTGACAATATTCTATGATTTTTCTCAGAAGGACTAGCGACTTTACTTATATGGTTATCATTCAGGTTTAAAGATTACCAGACCCTAGCTTTGTTTCATTTGTGCCTTACTTATGTGGATTATTACCTTTAAAAATAATTTCAGCAAATTCCATGCATCACAATAATTTGCTGTGAATCTAAAACATGTATATTTTAGTTCTCTTTGTTCATTCATTTGTCATGAGTCTTGCTGTATATTTCAGGTTGACCTCAACTCACTATAGAATCTAAGAGGGTGTCACATGTGTTAATCTCATGCTTCTGTTTTCATTAAAAAATATATATTTATTTTTATATTTTCAAAGTTTCATATTAAAATACAATGAATTTATATTATTTACTCTACTACCAGAAAAAGTCTGTATCTACTGATCCATATCAGCCCTAGTATTTATCTTTCAAAGAATAACTTCCATCTTAATTGTTATAAGATATGGGACTGAAAAAAAGGCTAGAGGTTAAGATTCACTCTACCAAGCAGAAGATCCAGAGTTCAGATCCCAGGTACCAAGGGGGGAAAAAAGCACCAAATGGAGAAGGCATTAGCCTGGATTTTTTATCTTGATTGGTAGAACCTGGAAAATCCCAGAGGAAAGCAAAAAGGTTATAGAAGCAATTTAATTAGTTGTCATAAGATAGTACTTGGAAACAGTTTCATTTTGCAATTTTCTAATGGCCAATGAAGTTGGCTATTATTATATGATTCCTTTTTTGTGTACTGATATAAAGAAAAAAATCAATAAAAACTCCTATCACTTCCTTCCACTCCTGACCCAGAAAAGGGCAGACTCCCTTCTCCTCAGGCACTGGGGAAGACCCTAGGACATGCCACAGATCCCAGGTGATCTGCCCACCACACTAGACACTCTGCCCTTCTGCCCCTGACCCAGACCAGGGTGGACACCCTGCTCCCCAGGATGGAATCTCTGCTCCTCAGAATTCAACAGAGTCCAGAGAAAACTTAAACAAAGCTCTAGGGACAGACTCCATACAGCTGAAGTCCTCTAAAATCATCACATCACATGGGAGGGAATCTTCACATACAGCTCAAAATAAACCCTTTTTGCAATCTTCTTCCTCTTAATTGTTAGTCACTATAGTTTAACATATCCATATAGCCACCCAAAAACTCATACAACTTCAGGGACTATACCATTCATCCTCACATATCACCAAGGAAGTAAACCAAAAAAGTGTAATACCATTCTAATCTTTACTCTCTGTCTATTAACCTGACTTAATTGATGTACTAACACTCTAAGAGACTCATCTAAGAAATAACACCAATACCAGGCAAACATACCCAACTCCAAGGCAAATACTAGTAATAACTGCTCAAGTAGAGTAATACCATCTAATTCAATTCAATCAAAAACACACAGAAACTATAAGAAGGTGTTAAGAGATAAAATAAAAATGACCAGGTCACAGCAAAAATCCATGAGAAACAAAAATAAAGACAACTCAGCTACTGAAAGGACTAACCCCACAATGATAGATTACAACCAGAATGAACTCACAGAAAATAGCCAAAAAAGCCTTATCGAAGATAATAATTTTCAAAGCCTGATCTTTACTATGATCAATACTATGAAAGAGGAAATCCAGGAGTTAAATAACTGCATAAACCACTTTGAACAGGAACACAACAGGCACTTTGAGATGAGAAAAACAGTTGAAGAAACAAAAATAGGCATAGAGCAGTTAAAACTATCTCAAGCAGAATTTACAATTGAGCTAAAAGACAAGTTATCTTCAACTCAGAAATCAACAGAGAGTCTTATCAACAGGACTAATGAAATACAAAATAGAATATCATATCTTGGAGATAAAGTAGAACTAATTGGTTCAATGGAAGACGTTGTCAAAGCCAAAAAGATACTTGAGAGAAATATTCAAGCATTATAGGAGACCTTGAAGAAGCATAACATGTGCATACATGGAATACCAGAACAAGAATCCCAAAATACCACACCTGAGGAAATTTTTTAAATTATCATAAAGTAAACTTTCCTCATCTAAAAAAGAGGGGACCATCCAAATACAAAGGGCATTCTGCACCCCAAAGAAATGTGACCCAATAGAAACTCACTCAAATAAGGGTCAATACAAGGCAAAGAAAATGGCTGAGAGCATCAAAGTGAAAAAAAAAAAAACACTTTTAAAGGTAAAGCAATTAAAATAACAATGATTTATCAATGAAACGGTAACAGCAAGAAGAACTTAGAAGATGTATGTCAAGTATTGAATAAGCAAAAAAAGTCAACCTAGGCTGATACCCAGCAAAACTATCGTCTGGTTTGAGGGTGAAAGAAAAATTTTCCATATAATGACCTCTTGAAGGCTTACATGACTGCCAAACCAGGACTTAAAAAATGCTAGAAAAGATAATCAAGCTAGAAGAGAATAAGCATATACAGAGGACAGAGGAAATATGATACACTTATGAAAGACACTAAATACAAAAGTGTCAGGAATTAAAAGTAATTTCTACATTTTAACCGTGAACGTCAATGGAATTAACTCACCAATCCAAGAATCTCAAACTATCCATCTGATCCTTCAGGAAACAATCTCACCCCAAAAGATAGACACATTCTAAAAGTAAAAAGATGGTCAAAAATTCTGCAAGATAATGCAAGGGTGCAACTATGCTATCTGACAAAGTGGGCTTCAAACCAAAAAAAAATCATAAGAGACACAAAAGGATACTCATTTTGTCACAGTACAATTCCCAGGAAGCCTTCACAACACTGATAATATAGCACCTAACATGGGCTCTTCCACATTCATTAAGCAAACATTACAACATCTAAAGCAAGAATCAATTCCAAATGATAATACTTGGGTATTTCAATACTGCTCTTTAAGTGTGGTAGATCAATAGGTCAAAAACTTAACAGAGACACATTGGAACTCAAACTCCTATTGAAATGGGCCTTACAGATTTCTATTAAACTTTCCATCCATGCCCCAAAGAACACACATTTTTCTCAGCAGCCCATGGAACTTTCTCCAAATGACCACATATTGTGCCACAAAAAGAATCTCTGCATATGCAGGAAAGTTGAAATTATAGCTTGTACCTCTCACACAACCATGGTTTAAAGCTTGACATCCAACACAAAAAAGCATGAGAAAATACACTAACTATTGGAAGCTGACACTCTATATCTGAATGATAAGTGGGTTCAGGAAAAAATCATAAAGGAAATTCAAGATTTCCTAGAAGTGAACAATAATGAAAATACAACACATCAAAATCTCTGGGACAGAATGAAAGCAGTCCTAAGAGGTAGTTTAGTTCCAAATGCCTTATCAAAAAAATGAAGCATCACAGTAAAAAACTTAGCAAAATGCAGTTCAAAGCTTTCTTGACACAAGGCAATCCAATATCAAAAGCAGTAGAGGAAAGGACAGTAGCCATCAGGAGAGAAATATCCGAAATTGAGATAAGGAAAAATGATACAAAGTAGCAACCAGTCAAAAGGCTGGTTCTTTGGAAAAATCAATGATTGATACTCTTCTATCTAAATTAACAAAATCAAAAGAGAGAAAACCCAAATTAACAAAATTAGAAAGAAAATGTTGTTATCACAACTGATACCCAGAAACTCAAAGAATTATAAGGTTTTTTTTTTTCAAAACGTATATCTCATAAAATTCGTTAACACAAAAGAAATAGGTGAATTTCTAGTAAGCACAATTTACCTTAGTTAATCAGGAAGTTTTGAATTATTTAAATGGTTCTGTAGCAAATGAGAAAATCAAATTAATCTTGAAACTTTACACCAAAAAATATCCTGGACCAGATGGACTCAGCACAGAATTTTACCAGACACTTAAGGAACAATTAACACCAATACTCCTCAAAATGTTCCATCAATTGTGAAGGTAAGAACAGTGCCATATTTTTTCTATGAAGCTAATTCATACTAATTCCAAAACCTAATAAATACACTTAAAAACAAAACTCTGTCCAATCTCCTTGTGAACACAGGTGCAGAGATTCTCAACAAAATCTTAGAAAATTGAATTCAAAAACATATCAAAAGATCATTCGCTGTGATCCAGTAGGCTTATTCCAGGCACAAAAGTTTGGTTCAACATACACAAATCAATAAATTCAATCCATCATATAAAGAATCCAAAGTCCAAGACCACATGATATTCTGATAGTGCAGAAAAGCTTTTAATAGATTCAGCATCCTTTCAAGATCAAGACCTAGAGTACTTGGAATAGAAGAAACCTTCATCAACATAATAAAAGGTTTATACAACAAGCCCACAGCAAGGATTATACACAATAGGAAAAACTGTGAAGATCCCCCTTGGATCAGGAACTAGACAAGCTGTCCTATCTGACCACTTTATCACTATTTTACTTGAAGTCTTAGCTGGCACATAGACAAAAAAGGGAGATAAAAGGGATTCAAATATGCAAAGGAGTCAAGTATCTTTATTTGCAGATGACATTATTGTATACCTGAGTGATCTCAAAAATTCCACCAGGAAATTCAAAAACCTAGTAATACGAAGTCAGCAGGGTGGCAAGTTAGGAAATAAACATGCAAAAATCACTGGCCTCTTCTATACCAAGGAAGAAAAAAGTGAAAAAGCCCTAAGAGAAACTAGAGCCCCTAAAAAATGAAATACCTTGAGCAAGCCTAACATGCACATTCATGGAATACCAGAGAAAAAACCCAAAATACCACACCTGAGGAAATTTTTCAATTATCATCAAGGAAAATTTTCCTCATCCAAAAAAGAGAGCCCATTCATATACAAGAGGCATTCCATACCCCAAACAGATATGACCAAAATAGCACTCACCCAGCAAAAAATAATTAAAACACTCCACATTCAGAAAAGAACTGGTGCTGAGAGCTTCAAGGGAAAAAACAAAAGTCACTTTTAAAGGTAAAACTATTAAAATAACAAATGACTTCTCAATGGAAACAGTAAAAGCAAGAGGCTTGGAGAGAACTACTGCAAGTATTGAATGAGCAAAATGTCAGCCAGGCTTGATGTACCTGGCAAAACTATCTGTCATGATTGAGGGGGAAAGAAAAGTTTTCAAGCACACAGACCGCTTGAAGGCTTACATTCTACCAAACCAGGCCTTCAAAAAATGCTAGAAATACTCCAGCTTGAAGAAAAGAACAGCCGATCCAAGAGGAAGAAAAGAAGTATAATACCACCAAAACTTAAAAGCCTAATATAAATTTAGGAAAGCCACTAAACATGAAAAATGTCCGGAATAAAAGTAATTTCTCCATCATCACATTAAATGACAATGGAATAACTCACAAATCAAGAGACAGGGATTACAAACTTGGATTAAAAATCACAACCCATCAATCTGCTGCCTTGAGGAAACTCATCTCCCCACAAAATAGGCACATCCTAAAAATAAATGCTGGTCCAAAATTCTGCCAGCTAATGAACCAGAAACAGGCAGAGGGTGCTATTATGCTATCAGACAACATGGACTTCAAACTAAAAAAAATCTCAAAGACACAGGTGGATATTACATTTTAGTCACAGGTACATTTCACCAGGAAGATTTCACAATGCTGAACATATATGCACCTATACACCACTCCTTCACATTCATTAAGCAAATCCTACAGGTCTAAAATAAGAAATCACCCCCAAAAAGATAATTCTTGGGGATTTCAAGTGGCCCTCACGTATGGGATAGATCAACAGGTCAAAAACTTAACAGAGACACACTGAAACTCAATCAAACTCTTACTTAAATGAACCATACAATCTTTATCGAACATTTCATCCACACACCAAAGAATACACATTTTTCTCAGCAGCACACGGAACTTTCTCCAAAATAGATCACATATTGGGCCACAAACGAATCTCCACATACACAGGAAAGTTGAAATTCTAGCCTGTACCCTATCAGACCACCGTGGTTTAAAGCTTGACATCGCCAACACAACAAAAAAAGAAAATATACCACCTTCTGGAAACTAAACACATGATGCTAAATGAGAATTGGATTCAGAGAAGAAATTACAAGGAAATTCAGATTTTTGGAAGTGATGATATGAAAATACTCTTATCAAAATCTTTGGGACACAATGAAGTGTCCTAAGAGTAAGTTGCTCTTATGCCTACATCAAAAAATGGAAACATCAGAAGTAAATAACTTAACAATCAGCTTAAAGCTTTAGAGACACTAGAGCAATCCCATCACAAAGCAGTGAAGAGAGATTAGCAAAGTCAGGGTAGAAATATTGGAAATTCAGATAAGGAAAATGATACCAAGAATAAACCATTCAAAAAGCTGCTTCTTTGAAAAAATCAATAAGATTGATATAACCTAGCTACATTAACAAAAGCAAGAGGGAGAAAACCCATTAAAAAAATTAGAAATGAAATGGAGTTATCACTACTGATACCCAGGAATTCGAGAGAATTATGGCATCATATTTCAAAGATTTATGCTCTGTGAAATTTGAAACACAAAAGAAATGGGTGATTCCTATGTAAGCACAATTTACTAAATTGAATCAGGAAGTTTTGATTATTTAAATAGTCCCTGAACTGAGAAATCAATGGAGTAATCTCAAATATCCCTATCAAAAAATGTCCTGGACCAGATAGATTCAGCACAGAGTTCTACCAGATATTTATGGAGCTAATAACTCCAATACTGCTTAAACTGTTCCATCATATCGCGAGGAAGGAAAACTACCAAATTCTTTCTATGAAGTTAAAATCATCTTAATCCCAAAACCCAATAAAGATACACTTAAAAAAGAAAACTATAGGTCAATCTCTCTGATGAACACAGATGCAAAGATTCTCAACAAAGTCTTAGCAAATCTAATTCAAAAACATATCAAAAAGATCATTCATGGGAATCAAGTAGGTTTTACCCTAGGCATACAAGGTTGGGTCAACATACCCAAATCGATAAATGTAATTCACCATATAAACCAGTCCAAAGTCCAAGACCACATGATATTCTCGATAGATTCAGAAAAAGCTTTTGACAAGTTCCAATAGCCCTTTATAATCAAAACCCTAGAGACAGTTGGAATGGAAGGAATCAATATAATATAAGCTGTATCAATGTAATAAAAGCTACATACAAGAAGCCAAAATCCCCTTCCGCACCCCGCTCCTCTGGCCGGGACTCGCGCGTGGCGCGGTCCAGCCGGGCCTCATCCTGCGACCTAGGTAAGCTCCGCCCACGCCCGCCCACCAGAACCCCAGGTCAGCCCAAGGGACCCAGCTCCTACCCCACCATCCAAGCCGGGAGCCGCGAGCACGGCGAGGGTCGAGGAGGACCTCCCCCTGCACCCGGCCCCGCCCCAGCTCCCCTCGGGTTAAATAGATCCACACCGAAGCCCCCATCCTCCCTTTCGCACCCCGGTGCTCCGGCTGGGATGCGCAGGGCACGGTCCAGGCGAGCCTCATCCGCGACCTAGGTAAGCTCCGTCCCTGCCCACCCACAAAACCCCAGGCCAAATAATTCAGTTTAGTGAAATTGAAAGATCTTAAGAGTTAAAATGACAATGCCAAAGTCAAAGTGCAAATCCATGAGAAGCAACACTCAAGTAAACAAATTTCCCACTGAAGGAATTAATCCCATAATGTTAGACTCCAACAAGAGCAAACCCACGGAAAATGGCCAAGAAAGCCTGACCCAGGATAACGACTTTCAAAACATGATCATTACCATGTTCAATATTATGAAAGAGGAAATCCGGGAGGAATTACATAATCGAATCAATCGCTTTGAAGAGGAACACAATAGACATTTGGAGGAGTTGAGAAAGTTCAAGAAACAAAAACTGGCATAGAGCAGTTAAAACAGACTCAAGCAGAGTTTAAAACTGAGCTACAAGACAAGTTATCTTCAACCCAGAACTCCACAGAGAGTCTTATCAACAGAACTAACGAAGCAGAAAACAGAATTTCAGACCTTGAAGATAAAGTGGGAGTACTAACCAGCTCAATGGAAGAGGTTGTTAAAGCCAAAAAGATACTTGAGAGAAATATCAAAGAGGTATGGGACACCCTGAAGAAGCCTAACATGCGTATTCATGGAATACCAGAGCAAGAATCTCAAAATAACACCCCTGAGGAAATTTTTCAAACAATCATCAAAGAAAACTTTCCTCATATAAAAAAAGAGAGGCCCATCCATATACAAGAGGCATCCCGCACCCCAAACAGATACGACCAAAACAGAAGCACCCCACGGCAAATAATAGTTAAAACACTCCACATTCAAGATAAAGAACTGGTGCTGAGAGCTTCAAGGGAGAAAAAACAAGTCACTTTTAAAGGTAAACCTATTAAAATAACAAATGACTTCTCAGTCGAAACAGTAAAAGCAAGAAGAGCTTGGAGAGACATACTTCAAGTATTGAATGAGCAAAAATGTCAACCCAGGCTGATTTACCCTGCAAAACTATCAGTCATGATCAAGGGAGAAAGAAAAATCTTCCAGCACAAAGACAACTTGAAGGGATACATGTCCACCAAACCAGACCTTCAAAAAATGCTAGAAATGATACTCAAGTGTGAAGAAAAAAACAGGCATATCCAGGAGAACAGAAGACAAGCATAACACCATTAAAAGCGAAGCAATATACTTATAAAAACTACTAAACATAATAAATGTCTGGAATTAAAAATAGTTTCTCCATTATAACACTAAATGTTAATGGAATTAATTCACCGATCAAGAGACACAGATTACAAATTTGGATTAAAAATCACAATCCATCAATCTGCTGCCTGCAGGAAACCCATCTCACCACAAAAGATAGGAACACCATAAAAATAAAAGGCTGGTCAACAATTCTACAAGCAAATGTAAGCAGAAAACAGGCAGGGGTAGCCATTATGTTATCAGACAAAGTGGACTAAAAACCAAAGAAAATTATAAGAGACACAGATGGATAGTACATTTTAGACACAGGTACAATTCGCCAGGAAGACTTCACAATACTGAACATATATGCACCCAGTACGGACCCTTCCACATTCATTAAGAAAACCCTACAGTGTCTAAAGCAAGAAATCAACCCCCAAACGATAATTCTTGAGGAATTCAACACAGCCCTCTCAACATGGGATAGATCAACAGGTCAAAAGCTTAACAGAGACACTTTGGAACTTAATCAAACCCTTAAAGAAATGGACCTTACAGATCTCTATCGAACTTTTCACCCATGCACCAAAGAATACACATTTTTCTCAGCAGCACACGGAACTTTCTCCAAAATAGATCACATATTAGGCCACAAAACGAATCTACACATATACAAAATTTGAAATTCTAACCTGTGCCCTTTCAGACCACCACGGCCTAAAGCTGGACATCCACAACACAAAAAACAACAGACAATACACTAACTCCTGGAAACTTAACAATATGATACTGAATGAGAACTGGATTCAGGAAGAAATTAAAAAGGAAATTCAAGATTTCCTGAAAGTGAATGATAATGAAAATATAACTTACCAAAATCTCTGGGACACAATGAAAGCTGTCCTAAGAGGTAAGTTCATAGCTCTTCATGCCTACATCAAAAAAATGAAAACATCAGAAATAAACAACTGAACAATGCAGCTTAAAGCTTTAAAAAAACTAGAGCAATCTGGTCCCAAAAGTAGTAGAAGAGAGGAGATTAGCAAAATATGGGGAGAAATACCTGAAATCGAGATTAAGAAAATGAGAGAAAAAAATCAACCAGTCAAAAAGCTGGTTCTTTGAAAAAATCAATAAGATTCATACACCCCTAGCTAAATTAACCAAGAGCAGAGAGAGAAAACCCAAATTAACAAAATCAGAAATGAACATGGAGTTATCACTACTGATACCCAAGAAATCCAGAGAATTATAACATCATATTTCAAAAACTTATACTCTGTGAAGTTTGACAACACAAAAGAGATGGATGAATTTCTAAGTAAACACAACTTACGTAAATTTAATCAGGAATTTGTGAATTATTTAAATAGTCCTATAACATATAAGGAAATTGAGGAAGTAGTCTTGAATCTTCCCACCAAAAAATGTCCTGGACCAGATGGATTCAACACAGAGTTCTACCAGACATTTAAGGGGTTAATAATACCAATACTCCTTAAATTGTTCCATCAAATAGCAAAAGAAGGAACACTGCCAAATTCCTTCTATGAAGCTAATATCATTTTAATCCCAAAACCTAATAAAGACTCACTTAAAAAAGAAAATTATAGGCCAATCTCTCTGATGAACACAGACACAAAGATTCTCAACAAAGTTTTAGCAAATCGGATTCAAAAACATATTAAAAAGATTATTCACTGGGACCAAGTAGGCTTCATCCCCGGCACACAAGGTTGGTTCAACATACGCAAATCAATAAATGTAATTCATCATGTAAACCAGTCCAAAGTCCAAGACCACATGATACTCTCGATAGATGCAGAAAAAGCTTTTGCCAAGATCCTACAGCCTTTTATGATCAAAACACTAGAGACAGTAGGAATGGAAATAACCTTTATCAATATAATAAAAGCTGTATACAACAAGCCCACAGCAAAGATTATGCTCAATTGGGAACAATTGGAAGCATTCCCACTTCGATCAGGAACTAGACAAGGCTGTCCACTCTCACAACTTCTATTCAATATTGTATTTGAAGTCTTAGCTGAAGCCATAAGACAAGAAAGGGACATAAGAGGGATTCAAATCAGCAAGGAAGAAGTCAAGCTATCCCTATTTGCAGATGACATGATCTTATACCTGAGTGATCCCAAAAACTCCACCAGGAAGCTCCTGGAACTAATTGAGAAGTTCAGCAGGGTGGCAGGATACAAAATAAATGTGCAAAAATCAGAGGCCTTCCTGTATGCCCAGAATGAAAGAAGTGAATAAGCCTTAAGAGAAACAATCCCATTTACTATAGCCCCTAAAAAAATGAAATACCTTGGTATAAACCTAACCAAGGAGGTACAAGACCTTTACAATGAAAACTTTAAAACCCTCAAGAAAGAAATTGCAGAAGACACCAGAAGGTGGAAAGACCTCCCATGTTCCTGGATTGGCAGAATCAACATCGTAAAAATGACCATCCTACCAAAGGCAATATACAAATTCAATGGTATACCAATTAAAAGCCCAAAGCAATTCTTTAAAGAAGTTGACCAAACAATCTCAAAATTCATATGGAGGCACAAAAGTCCCAGGATAGCAAAGACACTGAGTAACAAAAACACTGCTGGAGGTATCACCATACCAAACCTTAGTCTATATTACAAATCCATAGTTATAAAAACAGCCTGGTACTGGCTCCAAAATAGACACACAGATCAATGGATAAGGATTGAAGACCCAGATATAAGCCCACAAAATTACAGCCATTTGGTCTTTGACAAAGGGGCCCAAAGAATCCAATGGAAAAAGAACAGCATCTTCAAAACAAACGGTGCTGGCAAAACTGGATCTCCACATGCAGAAGATTAAAGCTGGACCCATACTTGTCACCATGTACAAGACTTAATTCCAAATGGATCAAGGACCTTGATATCAGGCCAGAGACTATAAAAACCATAGTTGAAAGGATAGGGAACTCCCTCGAGCTGATTGGGCTAGGCCAACATTTCCTAAACAGACATCCAATGGCACAGTCACTGCTACCAACTCTCAACAGTTGGGATCTTGTGAAATTAAAGAGCTTCTGTTCAGATAAAGAGATTGTAACACGAGCTCAAAGGCAAACCACAGAATGGGAGAAAATCTTCACTAACCACATATCTGATAGAGCTCTACTGTCCAGAGTGCACAAAGAACTTAGAAAACTAATCACCAAGGAAACCAATGGCCCAATTAAAAAATGGGCCCTGGAACTTAAAAGAAATTTTACCAAGGATGAAATTAAAATGTCTAACAAATATCTTAAAAAATGCTCCACTTCTTTAGCCATCAGAGAAATGTAAATCAAAACTTTCCTGAGATATCATCTCACCCCGGTCAGGATGGCAAAAATCCACAATACAAACAACAACAAATGCTGGAGAGGATGTGGAGAGAGGGGAACTCTCCTACATTGCTGGTGGGAGTGCAGGCTCATACAGCCACTCTGGCGAGCCGTCTGGAGATTCTTAAAAAATTAAAGATTGAAATGCCATATGACCCTGCGATTCCACTTTTGGGTATAACCCCCCATACAGCAGACGTTCATCTTGATAGCACAAGCACGACCATGTTCAGAGCAGCACTGTTTACAATAGCAAAGACATGGAATCAACCCAAATGTCCAACAGTTGATAAGTGGATAAGGAAACTGTGGTACATCTATACAATGGAGTACTACTCAGCCATCAAAATTGATGAATTACTGGAATTTGCCAGGAAATGGATGTTATTAGAAACAATTATATTAAGTGAAGTATCCCAGACCCAGAAAATTAAGTGCCGTATGTACTCCTTAATAGGTGGCTCCTAATACCAAACCCACCCAGCCCATCAGAGACACTCATAGGTAAATCTATGTATTACCTACAGTAATTGAATGGATTATGAACAGGAGGGATGGGGTTGGAGGGCCACACCAGAAACAAGGAGAGAAGTGACCATGTTACAGTAGAGAAAATAGGCCTCCATCAAGGACTGCAAGAAAGTAATGGGACACCTAGTTAAGTTCACAGACATTTGTTCCTGATCATTTACAACTAAGGGGGTATGAATTCACCAGAAGGGGAGGGCATATAGTCCAGCAGATTAAAAAGTAACCATTTTGCAAATGGGTGATTGACCCCTCCCATTGCCAAATGTTATATGACCCTGCGATTCCGCTTTTGGGTACAAGTATTACATCTACCCTTGAATGTGCTCTTATAATAAGACTCCAGTTTAACAGCTTTCTGTCTCTGGCCAGGGGGTGACATACAGTGCTAATCACGATAGAGTGAAGGGCATTGCAGGAGCAACAAAACTGCAAAAGAAAATCAACAAACCACTATCCAGAACTTCAGAGACTCTATATCAACCACCTAGAACTAGGCCAGACTAATCTCTCCCCATCCTGAAGCTCAGGGACATTTGCGGAAGAGGGGGCGGTAAGATTGTAAGAGCAAAAGGATGGGAGGAGCAATGATTTTCAAGATACTCCACACAAGTTAGGGCTGAAGCAATCATAATTGGACTTTGCATGCCCTGCGCATTGTCCAACACACTGTTGACCTCACAAAGTCTAGCATCTGCTAAAGGCACCAAGATCCTTGGAGGCAAAGGATTGGCAGCCACAGCAGTGTTCCTATACCTAAGGGGAACACGGGAAAGGGTTCGGGAAAGGCTACTGGGTCCTTGTACGTCATCGGAGAGGAGGGCCCAGAGAAAAATCAGTCATGCACAAGAAAGGACTCTCTGGGAATTGGGGTTGGAGGCACTGGGGGATGGGGAGGGAGAGGGGTGGGGAGGGGGAGCAGATGGTACGGGGGCAGGAGGAGGGAGGGAGGGAACTGGAGTACCTAATAAGTTTGTATGAGCTGAAATAAAAAAAATTTGTATTTTGCAACTAAAAAAAAAAAAAAGAAAATTATAGGCCAATCTCTCTGATGAACACAGACACAAAGATTCTCAACAAAGTTTTAGCAAATCGGATTCCAAAACATATTAAAAAGATTATTCACTGGGACCAAGTAGGCTTCATCCCGGCACACAAGGTTGGTTCAACATACGCAAATCAATAAATGTAATTCATCATGTAAACCAGTCCAAAGTCCAAGACCACATGATACTCTCGATAGATGCAGAAAAAGCTTTTGCCAAGATCCTACAGCCTTTTATGATCAAAACGCTAGAGACTGTAGGAATGGAAAGAACCTTTATCAATGTAATAAAAGCTGTATACAACAAGCCCACAGCAAGGATTATGCTCAATGGGGAACATTTGGAAGCATTTCCACTTCGATCAGGAACTAGACAAGACTGTCCACTCTCACCACTTCTATTCAATATTGTATTTGAAGTCTTAGCTGAAACCATAAGACAAGAAAGGGACATAAGAGGGATTCAAATCGACAAGGAAGAAGTCAAGCTATCCCTATTTGCAGATGACATGATCTTATATCTGAGTGATCCCAAAAACTCCAACCGGCGCAATGTCCAACACACTATTGACCTCACAAAGTCTAGCATCTGCTAAAGGCATCAAGATCCTTGGAGGCAAGGTATTGACAGCCACAGTAGTGTTCCTATGCTTAAGGGGAACACAGGATAGGGTTTGGGGAAATGCCACTGGGTCCTTTTACGTCATCGGAGAGGAGGGCCCAGAGGAGAGTCAGGCATGCACAAGAAAGGACTCTGGGAATTGGGGCGGGAGGAATGGGGGGACGGGGTGGGAAGGGTGAGGGGAGAGGGAGCAGGGGGTTCGGGGGGGAAGGAGGAGGGAGGGAGGGGACTGGTGTACCTATTAAGTTTGTATGAGCTGAAATAATAATAAAAATGTATTATAAAAAAAGAATAAACTAATAATGAGAAGAGAATATTCTTTAGATAAATCTTGGCTTATGACTATGTTATGTCTTATTAGACACACCGACAAACATGTGGTGAATTTGTTTCATATTAATCCATATTAATCTCCTTCATGAGTATCCCATGTGTTTGAATACTCTGCCTTTTCATTGTTCTTGAGAAGTAGTTCAAAGTGCATAGCCATACCACAACTCTCTATATGAAAGATCCATTATTTCCCTGGTACTGAATCTTCCTAATTTAAAAATATTTGAAATCTAAATAAACTGACAGTTTCTCACACACAAAAAAAGAAGCCAAAATCAAGGATTATACTCAATGGGGTAAAACTTGAAGCATTCCTGCTTCAATCAGGAACCGGACAAGGCTGTCCACTCTTACCACTTCTATTCAATATTGTACTGAAGTCTTAGCTGAGGCCATAAGACAAGAAAGGGAGATAAAAGGGATTCAAATCAGCAAGGAAGAATTCAAGATATTTCTGTTTGCATATGACATGATCTTATATCTGAGTGATGCCAAAAACTCCACCAGGAAACTCCTGGAACTAAAACAGAAGTTCTGCAGGGTGGCAGGATACAAAATAAATGTACAAAACTCAGTGGTCTTCCTATATGCCCAGAATGAAAGTAGTTAAAAAGCCCTGAGATAAACAATCCCATTTACTACACCTAAAAAAATGAAATGCCTTGGTATAAACCTAACCAAAGAAGTAAGAGACCTTTACAATAAAAACTTTCAAACCCTAAAGAAAGAAATTACAGAAGACAACAGAAGGTGGAAAGACCTCCCATGTTACTGGAGTGGCAGAATCAATATCATAAAAATGACCATCCTACCAAAGGAAATATACAGATTCAATGCTATACCAATTAAAATCCCAAAACAATTCTTTAAAGAAGTTGACCAAACAATCACAAAATTCATATGAAGGCATAAAATACCCAGGATAGCAAAAACAATCCTGAGTAACAAAAACACTGCTAGAGGTATAAACATACCAAACCTTAGTCTGTACACAAATCCATAGTTATAAAAACAGCCTGGTTCTGGCTCCAAAATATACACACAGATCAATGAATAAGCCTTGAAGGCCCAGATATAAGCCCACACAATTACAGACATTGGATCTTTAACAAAGGGGCTAACAAAATCCAATGGTAAAAGAACAGCATCTTCAACAAATGATGCTGACAAAACTGGATGTCCACATGCAGAAGATTAAAACTGGACCTGTACTTGTTACCATGTACAAGACTTAATTCCAAATGGATCAAAGACCTCAATATCAGACCAGAGACTATAAAAACCTTAGTTGAAAGGGTCGGGAACTCCCTCAAGGTGGACTAGGCCAACAGTTCCTAGTCGGAAATCCAATTGCAGAGTCAATACAACCAACACTCAACAAATGGGATCTTATGAAATGAAAGAACTTCTGTTCAGATAAAGAGAATGTAAACCCACCAATAAGGCAATCGACAGAATGGGGAAAATCTTCACTAATCACATATCTGATAGAGCTCTATTATCCAGAGTCCAGTAAGAAGTTAGAAAACTAAACACCAAGGGATAAATGGCCCAATTAAAAAAATGAGTCTGGGAACTCAAAAGAAACTTTTCCAAGGATGAAATTGAAATGTCTTATAACTATCTTAAACAATCCTGCACATCCTTACCCATCAGGGAAATGCAAATCAAAACTTCCCTGAGATATCATCTCACCCCGGTCAGGGTGGCAAAAATCCACAATACAAACAACACCAAATGCTGGAGAGGACATGGAGAGAAGGAAACTCTCATACATTGTTGGTGGGAATGCAGGCTCATACAACCACTCTGGCCAATAGCCTGGTGATTTTTAAAAAAAAATTCAAGCTCAAAATGCCCTATGACCCTGTTGTTCCACTTCTAGGAATAATCCCCCATAAAGCAAAAATTCACTACCCTCACAGTATCACAACCATGTTCATAGCAGCACTAGTTACAATAGCAAAAGTCATGGAACCAACACAAATGCTCAACAGTTGATGAGAGGATAAGGAAAATGTGGTACATTTATGCAGTGGAATACTATTCAGCCATCAAAGAAGATGAATTAACAAAACTTACTCAGAAAAAAATTATATTGATTGAAGTATCCCAGACACAAAAAATTAAACACCTTATGTATCCTCTAATAGTTGGATGCTAGTGCCAAACCCACTTAATGACACATTTAAATATAAATCTCTGTAATACCTTCAGTAATTGCAAAGATTTTAAACAGGAAGGAAGGGGAAAGAGGGCTCCCTTAGAAATAAGGAGAGAGGGAATCGTGCTTCTATAGAGAAAATAGGTCACCATCAAGTATTGCAAGTAAATAGTGAGATATCTGGTGAAGCTCACTCTCACTTTCCTTCCTGGTCACATGAAACTAAGGGGTTTGATCTCACCAATCAGGGAGGGTATGGAGTCTGGTAGATAAATGTTAACCATCCTGCAAATGGGAAGACTTTCCCCCCTCACTCTGATCTCCTACTCCTATTCCATCTGACTTTGAATCACTTCTTATAGTAAGATTTCATTTTAAAAGATACTATATCAAATTTCCTTTTATATAGCTTATAAAATGTATACCCATAGATTGGATGAGCACTCTGCCCCCAACATAGAAACTTCATAATGCTAAAGAAAGTTGCTATCACTGAAAATCACAACTGTCTGCATAATGGCTGAAAGGTCAACAAAGACCTCAAAGTTTAGCACGAACCTTAAGGGAGAAGGCTTCAGGCAGAAGGATACTTAAAGCAAGGGGCTAACAGATATAACACAGTTCTAATATGAGTGGGTGGCTGAAGAAGGGGCCCCAAGTTATGCAACTGAGTCCTGAACCCTTGCCAGTGTAGACATCTCAGAGGGAAATTCAGGACCCATATAAACAGATGTTCTGGAGGATGGGAGGTAGTAGTAGGAAACACCAAGAGAGGAGGAGGGAGGAAAGAGGGGTGAAAGAGGGAGGACAGTTCATACCATCATCTTAAGTCATAGGAAAAGACAGCAAAGTGAAGGTCATACTTTCCAAGACATCAATCCATAAATGTATATTTAGCCACTTCTCCATCTTATCTACCTTCCAAGACAGTATTCAACCAATAAGGGCTGAGTCATCCCACATAATTTGATACTGTCCACAGGCTTTCTTAAATCTTGCTTTTAATTATTAATTTTTCTTGGGTATGTCTACAGACTCATCTCTCATTTGTCAATTTGGTAATTGTATGTAACTTACACAGCTTTCATTTGGCTGTTAAATGCCAAGATCACTCAAAGAAACAGAGGAATTGCTCAGTGGCAACAGAACTCTGTTTTAACATGAGAACATGATTTTGGATCTGAAGTCACATGACAAGCAGGCATGACGTTTGTGGTCCTGTAACCCCAGGATCAAGGAGTATGAAAAAAAGGGAATCTTAGGAGTCAATTTTTAAGTAACCTACAGTAATACTAGCAAGCACCAGGATCAGCAGGGTACCCTGCCTCAAGGAAATAGTATGGGGAACAATGGAGGAGGACATCTCCTTCTGAGCTCTGTGTTTACACACACATACCACCACCAGTAACAATGATAATAATCATACCTATATGGAAGAAGCACTGTTGTATTTCATGTTTACTTAAGCTGGACAAGTATGTCTTTGAGATTTTTTTGTCTTTTCAGCAGGATTTTTTTCTCATTGGAAGAAATACTACACCTCCCAGAGAATCTAGACTGGAGAAGAGGAGTTGTTTTTCTCAATGATTTACTCAATGATACATAATCTATTCTCCAGCAAGTACTCAGATACCTGTGAGTACAGGTATCCCAGATGAAACTCAATAGGCCACACATACAATAACATGTCAAAGAAGGAGGGAGACTGGCTGCAAATTATAATGTAGGGAAAGGAGGAGGGAATTAGATTACACTGTAATTAGTGAAATTGCATAAATTCATTGGATTTACATATGAAAGTGTCAGTGAATAAAAAATTATATTTTTAAAAGAAGTTTCAGTCTAATGGTCATAGTTAGTAAATGATTTCGTCCTTAGAAAAGTAGATGAAAAAACATTTCAGAATAATAAACTAAATTATACTTTATCAAAGAGACAAAATACAGCATAACTTATAAATGCTTATTGAACGTCTATGAAATAACCAAGATCCTTTTAAGGGTGTTACTATGGAGCACTGGCTGCTATCTTCTGCAGGATATAGAATTGACTAACACAGAATTTTTGATATCATATACTACTGGAATCCTGTTCTTAGAACATAATCCTAGATCATATAGTTTTATATACAGGTTTAAAAATATCTAATATTTAAGAAAATAGATGTTCATGTACTTCATGATGGTGCTATGAACTGGTTTCAAAAAATCCTTTTACTTAATGTTGAACAATTTGTTTGTTTCTTTAGTTTTGCAAGTATACATAGTAAAATACGAGAAACAAACTAGGATGATTCCTAATGAGAAATAAATAAAATAAAAATATAGATATTAAAGCAAAGGTATACTTATGGGATACTGACTTTGATTATTCATATTTTTTGTATTATACTAAGAATTTTACTTTTATTCCTCAGAAAGAGTTGCTCAGTCAGTCATTTTGCAGGTCAGCGCCAGGATTACAGACCCTCAGCCAGCTTGACTTTCAGTCTATGACTCAGCAGTTCTACCTAGAACTCCAGCTTTGCCTGGGCCCCTCCGTGTGCCCCGCCAGCTCCCCAGGTCCCAGGTGAAGAATTCTGCCATCAACATCAGACTCCCTGCCTCTTAGCCCATCAGGGACCTACACACGTGATCCACGGAAGACACACTGCTACTCAGAATTCAATAGAGTCCAAAGGAAACCCAAGCAAAACTCTAAGGAACAAAGTGAACACAAGCCATACACCTGGACTCCACTACAATCATTAATTCATGTGGGCGAGATTCTTCACATCCAACCTTTTTATTTTCTTTAACCTAACTGATCCTTTCTAGTATCAAATGCTGTAAATCAACTTCCTCATACAGCCACCCCAAAAACATACAACTCCAGGGAGTACACCACTCAACCTCATATATCACCAAGATACTAAATCGTAAAGGTGTACTACCATACTAATATTCACCCCCTGGTTACTTAACCTGACTTAACTGATGTACTAACAGCCTAATAGCATCATCTAGGATATAACAATAACAATACACAAACATATCCAATACAAGGAAAGCACTAGTAATAACTGGCAAGTGTAACAATACCAACTACATCACTTCAGTGAAAAACCCACAGAAACTGAATGGTCCCACAAAACAAAACAACAATGCCCAAGTCAAAGTGCAGTTCCATGAGAAACAAAACCCAAGAAGACCAAGATCCCACTGAAAGAATTAATCCCATAATGATGGATTCTGACCAGAACAAATTCACGGAAAATAGCCATGAAAGCCAGACCCAAAATACCAATTTTCAGAGTATGATCATTACCATGATTAATACCATGAAAGAGGAAATCCGAGAAGAGTTAAACAACCGTATCAACCACTTTGAACAGGAACACAACAGGTTCCTGGAGGAGTTGAGAAAAACAGTTCAAGAAACAAAAATAGGCATACAGCAGTTAGAACAGTCTCAGGCAGAGTTTAAAATTGAACTAAAAGACAACTTATCTTCAACCCAAAATTCAACAGAGAGTCTTATCAGCAGAACAAATGAGGCAGAAAATAGAATTTCAGATCTTGAAGAAAAAGTGAGAGAATTAACCAGCTCAATGGAAGAGATTGTTAAAGCCAAAAAGATACTGGAGAGGAACATTCAAGAGATTTGGGACACCCTGAAGAAGCCTAACATGCACATTCATGGAATACCAGAACAAGAATCCCAAAATACCACACCGGAGGAAATATTTCAATTCATCATAAAAGAAAACTTCCCACAACTAAAGAATGAGAGGCCTATCCAAATAAAAGAGGCATTTCGCACTCCAAACAGATACGACCAATATAGAAAATCGCCAAGGCAAATAATAGGCAAAACACTCCACATTCAAGACAAAGAAAAGGTGCTGAGAGCTTCAAGAGAAAAAAAGCAACTCACTTTTAAAGGTAAACCTATTAGAATAACAAATGACTTCTCAGTCGAAACAGTAAAAGCAAGAAGAGCTTGGAGAGACATACTTCAAGTATTAAATGAGCAAAAATGCCAACCCAGACTGATATACCCGGCAAAACTATCTGTCATGATTGAGGAAGAAAGAAAAGTTTTCCAGCACAAAGACAACTTCAAGGGATACATGTCTACCAAACCAGGCCTTCAAAAAATGCTAGAAATGATACTCAAGCTAGAAGATAAGAATAAGCATACCCAGGAGGACAGAAGGGAAGTATAGAACCTCCAAAACATAAATATCAAACAACGCACTTACAAAATCTACTAAACATAAAAAATGTCCAGAATTAAAAATAATTTCTCCATTATAACATTAAATGTCAATGGTATTAACTCACTGATTAAGAGACACAGATTACAAACTTGGATTAAAAACCACAACCCACCAATCTGCTGCCTGCAGGAAACTCATCTCACCACAAAAGATAGGCACCTCCTAAGAATGAAAGGCTGGTCCAAAATTCTGCAAGCTAATGGAACCAGGAAACAGGCAGGGGTAGTAATTATGCTTTCAGACAAAGTGGACTTCAAACCAAAGAAAATCATAAGAGACACAGATGGATACTACATTTTAGTCACAGGTACAATTCACAAGGAAGACTTCACAATACTGAACATGTATGCACCCAATATGGGCCCCTCCACATTCATTATGAAAACCCTACAGTGTCTAAAGCAAGAAATCAACCCCCAAACGATAATTCTTGAGGAATTCAACACAGCCCTCTCAACATGGGATAGATCAGCAGGTCAAAAGCTTAGCACAGACACGTTGGAACTTAATCAAACCCTAAAAGAAATGGACCTTACAGATCTCTATCGAACTTTTCACCCACGCACCAAAGAATACACATTTTTCTCAGCAGCACACGGAACTTTCTCCAAAATAGATCACATATTGGGCCACAAAACGAATCTACACATATACAAAATTTGAAATTCTAACCTGTGCCCTTTCAGACCACCACGGCCTAAAGCTGGACATCCACAACACATCAAACAAGAGAAAATACACTAACTCCTGGAAACATAGCAATATGATGCTGAATGAGAACTGGATTCAGGAAGAAATTAAAAAGGAAGTTCAAGATTTCCTGAAAGTGAATGATAATGAAAATACAACTTACCAAAATCTCTGGGACACAATGAAACCTGTCCTAAGAGGTAAGTTCATAGCTCTTAATGCCTACATCAAAAAAATGGAAACATCAGAAATAAACAACTTAACAATGCAGCTTAAAGCTTTAGAGAAACTAGAGCAATCTGATCCCAAAAGTAGTAGAAGAGAGGTGATTAGCAAAATAAGGGGAAAAATATCTGAAATCGAGATTAAGAAAACGATAGAAAAAATCAACCAGTCAAAAATCTGGTTCTTTGAAAAAATTAATTAGATTGATACACTCCTAGCTAAATTAACCAAAAGCAAGAGAGACAAAACACAAAGTAACAAAATTATAAATGAACATGGAGTTATCACTACTGATACCCAAGAAATCCAGAGAATTATAACATCATAGTTCAAAAACTTATACTCTGTGAAGTTTGACAACACAAAAGAGATGGATGAATTTCTAAGTAAACACAACTTACGTAAATTTAATCAGGAAGTTGTGAATTATTTAAATAGTCCTATAACATAAAAGGAAATTGAAGAAGTAATCTCGAATCTTCCCACCAAAAATGTCCTGGACCAGATGGATTCAGCACAGAATTCTACCAGACATTTAAGGAGTTAATAACACCAATACTCCTTAAACTGTTCCATCAAATAGCAAAGGAAGGAACACTACAAAATTCCTTCTATGAAGCTAACATCGTTTTAATCCCAAAACCTAATAAAGATTCACTTAAAAAAGAAAACTATAGGCCGATCTCTCTGATGAACACAGATGCAAAGATTCTCAACAAAGTCTTAGCAAATCAGATTCAAAAACATATCGAAAAGATCATTCACGGGGACCAAGTAAGCTTCATCCCCGGCACACTAGGTTGGTTCAACATACGCAAATCAATAAATGTAATTCTTCATGTAAACCAGTCCAAAGTCCAAGACCACATGATACTCTCGATAGATGCAGCAAAAGCTTTTGCCAAGATCCAACAGTCTTTTATGATCAAAACGCTAGAGACAGTAGGAATGGAAGAACCTTTATCGATATAATAAAAGCTGTATACAACAAGCCCACAGCAAGGATTATGCTCAATTGGGAACAATTAGAAACATTCCCACTTTGATCAGGAACTAGACAAGGCTGTCCACTCTCACCATTTCTATTCAATATTGTACTTGAAGTCTTAGCTGAAGCCGTAAGACAAGAAAGGGACATAAGAGGGATTCAAATCAGCAAGGAAGAAGTCAAACTATCCCCATTTGCAGATGACATTATCTTATGCCTGAGTGATCCCAAAAACTCCACCAGGAAGCTACTGGAACTAACTGAGAAGTTCAGCAGGGTGGCAGGATACAAAATAAATGTGCAAAAATCAGTGGCCTTCCTATATGCACAGAATGAAAGAAGTGAAAAAGGCTTGAGCGAAACAATCCCATTTACTATAGCCCCTAAAAAATGAAATACCTTTGTATAAACCTAACCAAGGAGGTACAAGACCTTTACAATGAAAACTTTAAAACCCTCAAGAAAGAAATTGCAGAAGACACCAGAAGGTGGAAAGACCTCCCATGTTCCTGGATTGGCAGAATCAACATCGTAAAAATGACCATCCTATCAAAGGCAATATACAAATTCAATGCTATACCAATTAAAAGCCCAAAGCAATTCTTTAAAGAAGTTGACCAAACAATCTCAAAATTCATATGGAGGCACAAAAGACCCAGGATAGCAAAGACAATCCTGAGTAACAAAAACACAGCTGGAGGTATCACCATACCAAACCTTAGTCTATACTACAAACACATAGTTATAAAAACAGCCTGGTACTGGCTCCAAAATAGACACACAGATCAATGGATAAGGATTGAAGACCCAGATATAAGCCCACAAAATTACAGCCATTTGGTCTTTGACAAAGGGGCCCAAAGAATCCAATGGAAAAAAAATAGCATCTTCAACAAATGGTGCTGACAAAACTGGATCTCCACATGCAGAAGATTAAAGCTGGACCCATACTTGTCACCATGTACAAGACTTAATTCCAAATGGATCAAGGACCTTGATATCAGGCCAGAGACTATAAAAACCATAGTTGAAAGGATAGGGAACTCCCTCGAGATGATTGGGCTAGGCCAACATTTCCTAAACAGACATCCAATGGCACAGTCACTGCTACCAACTCTCAACAGTTGGGATCTTGTGAAATTAAAGAGCTTCCATTCAGATAAAGAGTTTATAACACGAGCTCAAAGGGAACCCACAGAATGGGAGAAAATCTTCACTAACATATCTGATAGAGCTCTACTGTCCAGAGTGCACAAAGAACATAGAAAACTAAACACCAAGGAAACCACTGGCCCAATTAAAAAATGGGCCCTGGAACCAAAAAGAAACTTTACAGTGATAAAATTAAAATGTCCAACAAATATCTTAAAAAATGCTCCACTTCCTTAGCCATCAGGGAAATGCAAATCAGAACTTACCTGAGATATCATCTCACCCCACCCAGGATGGCAAAAATCCACAATACAAACAACAACAAATGCTGGAGATGATGTGGAGAGAGGGGAACTCTGCTACATTGCTGGTGGAAATGCAGGCTCATACAGGCACTCTGGCAAGCCCTCTGGAGATTCTTAAAAGAATTAAAGATTGAAATGCCATATGACCCTGCTATTCAACTTTTGGGAGTAACCCCCCATGCAGCAGAGGTTCACCTGGATAGCACAAGCGCGACCATATTCATAGCAGCACTATTTACAATAGCAAAGTCATGGAATCAACCCAAATGTCCAACAGTTGACGAGTGGATAAGGAAAATCTGGTACATCTATACAATGGAGTACTACTCAGCCATCAAAAATGGTGAATTACTGGAATTTGCCAGGAAATGGATGTCATTAGAAACAATTATATTAAGTGAAGTATCGCAAACCCAGAAAATTAAGTGCCATATATACTCCCTAATAGGGGGCTCCTAGTACCAAACCCACCCAGCCCACCTTGAGACACTCAATGGTAAATCTATGTAATACCTACAGGAATTACAAGGATTATGAATAGGAGGGATGGGGTTGGAGGGCCACACCAGAAAAAATGAGAGAAGTGACCAGGTTACAGCAGAGAAAATAGGCCTCCATCAAGGACTGCAAGTAAGTAATGTGGCACCTAGTTAAGTTCACAGACATTCGTTCCTGATCATTTTCAACTGAGGGGGTATGATCTCACCAGAAGGGGAGGGCATATAGTTTGGTAGATAAAAAGTAACCATTTTGCAAATGGGTGATTGACCCCTCCCTCACTGAGTTTTCCTACTTTATTACATCTACCCTTGAATGTGCTCTTATAATAAGACTCCAGTTTAACAACTTTTTGTCTCTGGCCAGGGGGTGACATACAATTCCCAGCAGCATGGAGTGAAGGGCATTGCAGGAGCAGCAAAACTGCAAAAGAAAATCAACAAACCACAATCAACCACCTAGAACTAGGCCAGACTAATCTCTCCCTATCCTGAAGCTCAGGGACATTTGCGGAAGAGGGGGTGGAAAGATTGTAAGAGCAAAAGCATGGGAGGAGCAATGATTTGCAAGATACTCCACACAAGTTAAGGCCAAAGCAATCATAATTGGACTTTGCATGCCCGGCACAATGTCCACACACTATTGACCTCACAAAGTCTAGCATCTGCTAAAGGCACCAAGATCCTTGGAGGCAAGGGATTGACAGCCACAGTAGTGTTCCTATGCTTAAGGGGTACACGGGAAAGGGTTCAGGGAAATGCCACTGGGTCCTTGTACATCACCAGAGAAGAGGGCCCAGAGGAGAGTCATGCATGCAAATAAAGGACTCTCTGGAAATTAGGGCGGGAGGCACTGGGGATGGGGAGGGAGAGGTGGGGAGAGAGGGAGCAGGGGATTCGGGTGGAGGAGGAGGAAGGGAGGGAACTGGTGTACCTATTAAGTTTGTATGAGTGGAAATAATAATAAAAATGTATAAAAATAAATAAATAAATAAATAAATAAATAAATAAATAAAATAGTTGCTCATATTTTCATTCCAAAGGAGTATAAGAAAGGAACAGGTGGAAGAAGAACATGGCTATCACAGAAAATGGATATACAAAGCTGCCAGCTGGAATGCTGTTTGTGAGGACAAATGATGGAAAAAGTAACTAATTTCAATGGATATTGTGTATGTATATTTTTCCCATAGTGTTTTTTTATATAAGGCCTCCATGATCTTAATAGATAATGTAGCATTAGGGACAAAAGTGCATCAAAGCAGCATTGCACAGGAAGCCAAGATGGAGATCTCTACAGTCATCAGAACCTTCCCTTTGGTGGTATGGTAGACAGGGAGGAAGAGCTACAGAACATCTCAGAACATGTTTTTCATTCACCACACATGTCATAGGAGGGCATTGGAAAGTATTTGAGAAATGTGTCATCTTAGTGATACATAAAAGCGATTTAATGAAAGATTTTCAACATGAATTATTATTCACATTAACATATAATTATGCAACTTTCAGTTAAGTAAAACAAGCTTTTATCTCTTTGTTCAGTTCATCTTTCATATTATCTTCCAAACAATTAAAAATAAAGTTTGTTCTAGTTTTCTAGAATGAATGTGTCTTTTATACAAGCCTAGGTCATTTTCATTTTCCCATTGTTGCATCAGTGCATGACTCTAACAGTTTAGGATAACAAGAAGTTTTTTCATGTCTAATAGTTTCTAGTTACATTTTAACAGCATTTAAGCAGAGTCTATACCAGCACAAGGAGGCAATTATTTAGCCACCCCATATTCACAAAGAGAAGTGAAAGAGAAGCCTACTTTCTTTTTGTGTTAAAATACTTAAGCAGCTATCCTAATCACCCTCCTGCCTATGGAATGGTTCAAATCACTATGGGCTAGACTTTATTTAACAACATTCTGATGATCTCCTACAGAATTCTTCAGGTGATCATATGTGTGTTCAATGTTTGTGTCTTCAACTGTCAAATTGACATGTACAAAGTACACTTCGATTTCTATAGTTCTTTCCATTGTAACTATATTAGTAGGGCTCTCAGAAGAACAGAATCTCTAGAATGTTATACATAAGTTAGTTAAATGAAGTAACAATAAAAAGTATCCTTTAAAGAAGTCAACTGTAGCTGCTTCATTCTTGACTGGAATGTCTCACAAAGCTGAAAGCAGAGTGAGCCTATTCATTGAAGAAAACAGCTTATATTTTAAGTTAACATTTAACAATGACAGTGGACACTATTTTCAAGGTATAAATGATCTGTAAATAAATAGGAAAAAGTCAAGAAATAACATGACTTTTAGAATGTGTTTTATCTCAGACAATGTGAAGAGAGTTTCTATCTGATTTTAATAGAATAATGTAGCATTTGGAGACAGCGATGCAGCCGAGAAGCCCTGCACTGGAGGCCAAGATAGAGAAGACCTCCATAGCACAATGAACTTTTTCTTGCTGTTATAGTAGACAGGAAGGAAGGTAATCCACACACTGCAGAACATCAGTATGTTAAAAGTAGGAACTAGCTTCACTGAAGGTGTCAGGCAGGTTCCTGGCCAGGAAAGCCACAGTGAAGCTCCCCAGAGCCAGAGAGCCCAGATATCCCAGGACACAGTAGAGGGCAGTGACTGAGCCCTTGTTGCACACTAAGGTGTTGCAGCCATGTTTAGCATGTGTATCTCTGTCAATTATAGGATATGGTCCCAGGCAGACTTCATAGAGAATTAGTTGGATCATTGTGGAGACAGGGATGACAAAATTAGGTGCCCCTGGGATAACCAACCACCTCATCCTTCTTCCTGGAGCAGTGAGCTTGAAGGCAAGAGCCACAGTGATTGTTTTGACCAAGAGAGTGGACACAGCTACAGTGAACACAACTGCAAATGTGATCTGCCACAGAATGCAGGTGGTTGGTTTGGGATGTCCAATGCAAAGCAAGGAGCAGAGAAAACAGAAGGTGAGGGAGATGAGCAGGATATAGTTGAGAGTGAGGTTATTTGCTTTCACAATGGGGGTATCTCGGTGCTTCACAAAGATCCCACGAACAAGACCTGTGACTGCAGGGAAACCCAGGCCTGTCCAGGTCAGAGCTGTACTCAGAGGGTCTTCATAAGCCAAAAAGGACACTGTCTTTTTTAGGTAGACATTTCTCTCTGTGTTGGTGAAATGGTCATCTGGACACTTCACACAATGATCAATACCTAGCACTAAAAGCAAAGTATCTTAGGCTCAAGTTAGTCCATTTATGTCATCAATAGCACATTTCACAGAATTACATTGAGCAGTCTTTGACTTAGGATATTTGACCATCTATTGCATTAAAAAAATCACTTTCCCATGAAAATTATTCTCACTCAAAGTTGCCAGTTGTCTTCTAGTTAAATGAACAAAGCTATATTTTTCATTTTGTTTTGATGTCATAATCTTAATAACTTATCTTTCCAGTCTTTTTATTTTAAAGTTGTATGCATGATTGTATTGAAAATATGATGTTTTCATCCCGTCCATTAGTCCCCAATCCCATCCTCCATCCTTTTCTGCTTATAATCTTTCATCTCTCTCTGACTGATTTCTTTTGTATTCAAATCTTTTCACTTGTATACCTCACAATATCTTTAATGAAATATGCTTGACATCATTCATGCTCCAACAAGTATCATAGATCAGTGGCTATACATCGTAGACAAATACATCTTTCTTTTCTTGTCTATGAGCATGATTCCACCTACAATGGAATGGATCTTTCCTTATCAATTAGGTAATCTCCTAAAGGCTTTCTTATAGCTTAATTAAATAATTATTCCTATCCACTCTATTTTCCATTCACCTGCACAAGAGATGGTTCAACCCACAATGAACTAGGCCTTCCTACATCAATTAGGTGATTTTTCACAGCCTTGCTAAGCATTTGCCATACTTAACAAATGTTTGCAGATGATCTCAATGTCTCAGACTTCAATTGTCAAGCTGAGATATGGAACTGATTGCCCCACAATTTTTCTGAATGCCATTTTCTAAGGTCATTTCACAAATTCAACATGACAACTGAACAATAAAAAGTATTTCCCAGTAATTTTGTATCTACATACTCTAAAAACAACTTATTTATTCTGAATTTCAAATTTTGTCAAACAATTTTCATAACAAAATATGGTTTTATTCTTTTTTAGTGATATCGTTCAATCTGGATATCATTCAATCAGGATTCTCTTTAATGATTTTTATGCTGGTCCTAGTATCTTTGAGAAATAACAAGACGCTGAATTCAAGAATTCATTGCAGCTGTTTGACTTCCAGAGTCCTCGGCAAAAATTATCCTATCAACATTTCACATGGAAGGGAAATCTCACAATGTTCTATGTCTCACTGAGAATTATTATGGGTTAATAATGGATGGAGAGGGGATGCTTTCCTAAATAGTCCACTCTCCATGCTCCAACAAATGCTCAAACACATACCTGTATAGAGGAAAGTTCAGTGGATTACACAAGTAAAAGGACAGGAAAATAGGAAGAAGACTGATTAAGATGCATATATCTCTTCTTATCATTTTCATACTATTTCAATGCCTACCTCTACCATCTGTGTGTTCAGATCAAATATTTTTGTGTCACTTGAAGCTGCAATTTTCATTTTTTTAGTGTGTGCAACACTCATATTTATTTTCAATTCAACTTGATTTGTGCACTCCCATGCAAACTTTCTGAATGTCATTATATAGAATATCAGTGAAAAATGTGTTTCACTTGAAAATATGGCTTTCTTCTTTTCTATTTTATTTTTACCAATGAAAAAATGTGCTGAATAAAATACAAGCATACTTAGAAAGTTGAACCACTACTGGAGAATAAAGGATTGTTTTTGCTCACTCAATATGTGTTCAGTAAAGTAGAATTAAAAGCAGTGGGATTTATTGGAAAAAGTAGAAAAACAATTGTCATTCTTCTTTTTTTTTTCTCCCCTCAATGCTGGAGATAGTATTCTTCATCCTAAGCAAGCATTCTATACCAACCAACCTCATTTTGTTTTTTTAAAACAGTCTCACTATGTTGTTCAATTGGATCTTGAACTTCTGATTCTTATCCTCCTGCCTCAGACTCTACAGAAGGAGAGTGGGGGTAATTGGGATTATAGGAATGTCTCCAGGCCCACCTAATAAGAATCATAAAACTGTGATGGCTACACTTAGTTCTTACCAAATTATCATGAGATATTCAATTGTCAAAATCCTACAAGGCTAGATGTGCTTAGAAGTGATCTGAGTTTCTATAAAACATTCTTCCTTTTTAAAGTTTTTTCGAATTGTATCTATCATAAAAAATTCTCAGTACTGAATAAATTTGCATCTTTATTTATCCCACACTTTAGAAGGTAGTTTCTTAATTCCTTCAGAAAGTTAGTTTTTATTTTTCTTATAGCTTAATCAGAGATAAATTAACTATAGGTATTAGATACATAGAGCCATGAATTTTCATCTTGGTGAATTAATTTTTTTAAAGATATTCTATATTTGGGGATTTTTTTGTTTAACTGTCTCTGTTTTTAAAGTGTTCTTGGAAATAGTTTTTGCTTTTTTAAGTATTTTTATTTTTAGAGTTTCATGCACAAATACAATAAATTTGCATCATTTCTAACACTTATTTCCCAATTCTATTTCTCCTTCTTTTCCAAGTGAAATCCTTCTTCTTCATAAAAGTAAGAATTATTTATTATTATTAATATAATTATTATTTATTTCTATGGAAAAACAACCAATACTTTTCATGGGATTAATATTATGCTAGGCACTTTGAAAACATAAGTTTTGTATCTCATGCAGTTTAAAGTGGGTAGACAAAACAAATTGTAGCACACAAAAAAAGGGCTCTTGTAGACAGAAGGAAGTTAACAGCAAATATTAAAAAAAGAACTTTATTGAAAACCTGGAGAATACAAGTTACCTGCAAAAAACAAGTAGCACTGTACTACAGAAAAGGATATACATCGGCTGCTAAAAGCTCAGGATACTGTAGCAAAAATAGCTATAGAACTTGTAAATGTTTGCTGCTTTGGTTTTGCCTGGCAAGATAACTTAAGTGAAAATGAACCAATTCTGACAATGTTAATTTGGTTCATGGAGTTATTTTTTTTTTTTACAAATTAACTCATCTCATCCCATATACCAAGGGTGGGTTTGTTAATGCTTCCTAGGGTGTTAATAACAATGAAAACCAGGAAAATCAGTGCTTATAGCTTACTAGATTCTTTTTCTTTTCTTTTTTCCAAATTTTATTTTTTCCTAATCATACAAGCTCAGTAGGAAATGCCCTAATCTCCTCCCGCATCCTTCCCCCATTGCATTCTCTCCCCCTTGCCATTCTTCCTTTCGCTCTCCCTCCCTCCCCTTCTCTCAGTGCCTCCCTCTTTCTCTATCCCATCCCCTGGATCATGCAGTTATGTGAGCACTGAACCTACCTCTGAGTTTTGTACCCTAGTGAGCGTTCAGAACTCAGTGGCAGAGCCCAGGGCCCCTTCTTGGACTCCCTGTTAGCATAGGAACACTACTATGACTGTTTAACCCCTGCCTCTAAGGATCCTATTGTCTGAAGCCTTCTCCCATGTGATCCATGCTAGACTGTGGGGGATTGTTGACATGTCAGCCATTGTGCAGGTCAGGCAAAGTGTAATCCTGATTGGTGCAGCCATAACTTGTGTGGTATATCTAGCATATCATTAGTTCTCCCCATCTTTAGGCTCTTACAATCTTGCATCCCCCTCTTCTTCAAGGTTCCCTGAGCCTTAGGATAAGGAGAGATTTGGCTGGTCTGGTTCCAGGTGAATAATACAGGGTCTTTGGTGCTCTGAATTATGGTTTCCATGGATCCTTAGAATGTTCAGAGTGTGGGCTTTCTCTATAATGGATGTTTTGAACATAGTCAAAGAAATGAAGGAGAAAAAAGAACATTCTAGTATGGGAGGATGTGTGTTGACTGTTCTGTCATTGAGTGTCCTTAGTAGAGGAAGGGATTTGAGAGGAAAGCAAGAGTCAGGAAAGCTGTAGTGTGTGGTGACTCCACAGTAACTTTTCCTGCAGGCTTATATCTACATACAACAGCAAATACCTTCACATGTGAAATGACTGCTGTGACAGCTTTGGATGGTTACATACTTTCCAGGGACATGTGTCATGCAGATTACACTGGAAGAGCTAACCACATAAGTATGAAGAATATGAATATGTTTATTATGAATATAAATAAATTCATAAACATATTTATATTAAAGCCAATATAAATATATGTGTACATTTTGTGCATATAACATATGTGTGTAATACATGTGACCCAAATATCAAGTGTGGTGTAGCAACATGAATCTATCTTATCATATATCCACTGCACATAAAGAAAACAAACAGGAAAGTTAAAAGCAATACACTTATAGCTGTTTTAAAAGCTAGCACTGTATTTCAACAATAAAGTGTTAGTATGAACAGTGCTCTTGTTTTTAGCATCTGATCTGAAAAAGTGAAAAATTCCTTTAAACAATTTATACTAATTAAGAATTAGAAGCCAGTTACACATGATCTTTTGATCATGGTGACTATAACCATTTAGTTAGGTTAATAAGAGTCATCATATAAAGGAGAAATGGTTCCTTTGAGAAATTCTGATGTCCATTATTGTGTTTTTCAGGTAGAGTTCATGTTGACTGTTAAAGCAGAAGACCAAGTTTAGCCCCACTAAAATGGTCATTTTTAAAATGAAGCCAATCAAAGAAGCTACATTATACCAGAACATTTTCACTGAATTCATGCTAAAAGTGAATCAATCAATCACTGCCAACTTTAATCAGGGAAAATTTTCTAAAAATTTTGAAATATAATAGATTGATTGTGAAATACCATCAAAGATAATGGCATTAATTCATGGCAGGCATGTTGTAAACAGTGAGATAAACTTATATCTATCACAGTGTGGAACTAACTAGAACTGCTGGTTTGAGTTAATATGTAAAATGAAATAAAATGTGAAAAATAAAATTGTGACAAAACAGAGATTATGCCATTCATCAATGGACTTCACCTAATAGTAAGTAATTGATTTGATTCAGGATATTTAAGAAACTGTAATTTCTGGGGGAATGTGGACAATAATCGGAAATCGTTTAGAAATTAACACACATGGAGAGATGCTAGGTTTTAAAGATTCAGGGAAAAACTGTTGTAAAGCACTGTTCCAGTAGGAACAAAACCATTATTCAAGAGCAGAACCCAGGACACACATTCAACCCAAATGCTCTGCTAGTGTTTGCTTCTTACTGCACCAGTCCTCCTAAAATGTCTCTAGCTCTCTTAGCTGCCACACAACCTGTGCTTCCTCAGCCATGTGTCTCTGGGAAGCCAGCCAGGTGTTAATCAGAGAAGTACAAGACCAGTCTCAAGGGATGCCTCAAGTTTATTTTGTTTTGTGGGTGGAATTCTCAGAGAACCCTGTTAAATTAACTATTTTTATTATTTTTTTCTGTGCTTCAAATAATTCAGTCCCTTGAGGTAGAAAAAGATGGAGGAAGGAAAAATATTTAAGCTATTTGTGCATATGGAAAAAGTTAAGGAATGAAATAGTTGATTTTCAACAGTTGATTTCAACTTCTTGCTGGATTGATTTAAAATTCAAAGTGTCACTCAAAGATAAATCTCTGTAATACCTGCAGTAATTGCAAAGATTATACACAGGAGGGAAGGAGAAAGAAGGATCCAGCAGAAACAAAGAGAGAGGATCATGCTAGAGCAGAGAAAATAGGCCACCATCAAGGACTGCAAGTAAGTAGTGAGACATCTGGTTAAGCTCACAGACTTTCCTTCCTGGTCACTTGCAACTGAGGGGGTTTGATCTCACCAGTCAAGGAGGGCACAGAGACTGGGAGATAGATGGTAACCATCTGGCAAATGGGAAGCTGACCCAGCTCACTAGTCTCCTACTCTTATTCCATCTACTTTTGAATCTACTCTTATAATAAGACGCTATTTTAACATCCTTTTATCTCTGGCTAGAAGAAAACATCCAATACCATCAGGATGGAGCCAAGGGCGGTGCAGGAGCAGCAAACCATAATTCAGAACAACAGAGACCCTACATTAATCACCTGGAACCAGCCCAGCCTAATCTCTCCCATCATAAAGCTCTGGGAAACTTGTGAAAGAGGGGGAAGTAAGATTGTAAGAGCCTAAAGATGGCGAAAAGCAATGATATGCAAGATACTCCACACAAGTTAGAACTGAAGTAATCATAATAGGACTTTGAATGACCTGCGCAATGATCGACATATCATTGACCCCCCAAAGTCTAGCAGTGATTAGAGGCACTAGGATCTTTAGAGGCAAGGGATTCACAGCCACAATAGTGTTCCTATACTTAAGGGGAACACAAGAAAGAGTTATAGGAAATGCCATTGAGTCCTTACACCTCAACAGAGAGGAGGATCCAGAGGGAAGTTTGACATACACATTAAAAGATGCTCCAGGGATGGCAGGGAAGGGCACTGGGAGAAAGGGAGGGGGGAAGGAAGTGGAAAAGGGGGGAGAAAGCAAGGGGATCTAGGGAGGGTGGAAGGAGGGAGGGGACCAGGGAACCTATTAAGTTTGTGTGAGTGGAGAAAATAAATAAATTATAAAAAATTCAAAGTGTCCCCTAAGGAAATTTAATTTCTATATGAGCCAAATACCACCATAATCATTCTGCAAAATATATTTTTAGAAATTATTTATGTTTTATGTCCACAGTATTTGGAAGCAAGGGAATGATTTCTTGTAGATTTTTTGTTTCATATTTTGGCTTTCAAGATCAAATTATCTTTTCTTATTGGGTACAATATAAGTTTTTGAGACATGTTTACATAATACAATATATAATTCTAAGTAATTTTCATATTCATTGTTTTTATTTCATCAGTTTGCAGTGAGAACACTCATATGCATGTGAATGCTCATGTATACATACATTTATGTATACATTATGTATATATGTATATATACATAAAATAGGCTATATAGACATATACATACTTATATATGAGATTTTGTATACATACATGCCATATTTTGTACATATATACACATATTGTATGTATTCACCTCTTGAAGAAAACTTAGGATGATTCCAAATCCTGTAAAATTTTCAGAACATGGACATGCATACACAGAAATTTTATTTCTTGCCTGTTTCCCATGGAGAATTTTGCAATTGTGTAGCAGTCATGAATGGAGGGATATGTTTTTGTCCATTGTTTATTCTTGACTCCCTTTGCTCACTATCAGTTGGATGAACTCTCATGATTTATTTTGGGGTTCAGAATTTTGTTGCATCTTTTATGTTTTTTAATATCATTCCCATGCCATTCTCATTACACTGACCAATTTTTTTTATAGTGAAAGCACTTTAGTGATGATTTATTGATGGTATTAGCAGCTCAAACAATTATTTTTCATTGGAATTCCAGTACTATATTTAATTGAAGTCAGGATGATGATTGTATTTCATTTTAATGAGGAAATCAAATACTTTTCCTCTCCAGAGGATAGTGACAGTTGTCATATTGTCATATGCAGATATTATTTTCTGGACGTTACAATCAACTTAACTTTGCAAAGAATTTATTTTTACTGTCATGAGTCATCAAGTATCTTCCATAAGAACTTTGATCTGGATTTCAGATTTCACCTTTAGAATATTTTCTGTGCTTGGAACTTACAGGTTTAGCTAAAAACAAGGGGTTAAGACTGCTATTTTAAATTTCTAATACTATATTGCACATATGCAGTCAAAAATCTGTAGGAGTCGTGGACTACAGTTCCTGGCTTGAAGGAATATTCTTCCAAGTGTGTGACCACAAAAAACATTTTCTTCTTCCTGAGCTACTAAAAACACTGTAGCATTAAAAGAGAGTGTAAGAGCACAAGGATGGAAGGAGCAATGATATGCTAGATACTCCACACAAGTTAGGGCCGAAGCAATCATAATTGGACTTTGCATGCCCTGCACAATGTCCAACACACTATTGATCCCACAAAGTCTAGCGTTTGTTAAAAGCACCAAGATCCTTGGAGGCAAGGGAATGACAGCCAAAATAGTGTTCCTATGCTTAAGGGGTACAAAGGAAAGGGTAGAGGGAAATGCTGCTGGGTCCTTGTACGTCATCAGAGAGGAGGACCCAGAGGAGAGCTTGGCATGCACATTAAAGGATTCTCTGGGGATTGGGGGAGGGGAGGCAATGGTGGGTGGGGAGGGAAGGGTGAGGGGAGGGTGAACAGAGGGGTGGGGGGAGGAGGAGGGAGGGAGGGAACCGGTGTACCTATTAAGTTTGTATGAGTGGCAATAATAAAAAATATTTAAAAATAAATAAATAAATAAAAATATTAAAAAAATAAAATATGTAAACAAAAAAATAAAAATGTTTATAAACTTGTGGGGCTTGTTTTTATATACTTTGCAACAGTGTAAAAAGTGAGAGTTGGGTTTTTTTTAATCATGAATTCACCCAAGACCCCTGTTACTAACAAAGTTTGATGGAAGGAAAGAAATTAATCTGTGATGTGGTGGTCTTTGCTGGACTGGTCATTTGTTCATTTCACTGCCATAAAGTATATTGTGTTATTTCAAGTATTTCTTTCATAATCAAAATAGAACAATCATATGAGCATTCATTTTCCATTTGTTACTGTGAGATATCACATTTCCTAATTTTTTTATGCCCATGTATTGGTGGACTTTTCTAGAAAGCATATGGCAGCCTGAGCCAAAAAAGCTTAGCTTTTACTATCATCCATTCATATTAGTAATACGTTCATACCTTACTGATCAGAAAATAAAGTTTTTGAAAAGTAAAGAGCATGATCAAAGATAACATATTGAAATGCCAAATTTAACTGATTAAGTTGTACAATTAATATTTGTCAACTTTAATGATAAAATACAACCAATCTAAGTAATATTTCCTATAAATGAATGAATTTATAGACATGCAAAATTTTTCTTATACATCCTAAATTCTACATGCACAGATGCAATCATCTTCAGATCAAAAATAAGCAATTTGTTTCATCTCAGTTGAATATACCAGCATGCCATTCAGTGATTAGTAAATAAGCAATACAGAATCTAACCTGTTTGCATAGCATTTTCATTATATTAGTATCATACATAATCTAGAAGCTGATCAAACGTGTGGAAGAATATGCAAAAGTTGAATGCAAAAATTAAGTTGTAATGTTTCCCTTCATGATTATAAGCTAGTTTGGGGGAACTGGAGAATGAAAGATTTTCTATCTATAGGAATCCAAATTGTACTGAGGTACGGCTATCTTCTAACCTTCCCAAAATTTCATTTATTGTAGATTTCTCTTATTTTCACTAACAAACTACTTATATCCCAGAAAAATAGAAAAGCTCATTTGAGTTCACTACATATAATTCTTACTAGAATTCATAAAATGTGTGAATTGTTAAAATAGATTTTCCTATTTGATTTCACCAATTAGCATCATATTTTTGAGAAATAATGCCATGTGGAAAGACTCATAAGTTCTGTTTCCATTTATAGCAAGAAAGTATGTGATATGGGCATACTGTATTAGATTGATGATTGAAAAACTGAGGATATTTTGATATATCATTAGGAAATACTGTGAACAGTGTTGCTAATATTTATGCTAATGTTTGTATTAACGTTTTATAAAATAGACTTGCTATTTGAAAACCAGGCGAAGACAAAGAACATAGAAAACTAAACACCAATGAAATAAATGGGCCAATTAAAAAATGGGCCTTGGAACTTAAAAGAAACTTTACCAGGGATGAAATTAAAAGATCTAACAAATATCTTAATGCTCTCTATTCTTACCCATCAGGGAAATGCAAATCAAAACTTCACTGAGATATCATCTCACCCCGGTCAGGATGGCAAAAATCCACAATACAAACAACACCAAATGCTGGAGAGGATGTGGAGAGAAGGGAACTCTCTTACATTGCTGGTGGGAATGCAGGCTCATACAATCACTCTGGTGAGCCATCTAGTGATTCTTAAAGAAGCCAAAGATTGAAATGCCATATGACCCTGCTATTCCACTTTTGGGAATAATCCCCATACAGCAAAAATTCACCTCGATAGCACAAGCAGGACAATGTTCATAGCAGCACTGTTTACAATAGCAAAGTCATGGAATCAACCCAAATGTCCAACAGTTGACGAGTGGATAAGGAAAATGTGGTACATTTATACAATGGAATACTACTCAGCCATCAAAAATGATGAATCAATGCAATGTGCTGGGAAATGGATGGAATTAGAAAAATTATATTGAGTGAAGTATCCCAGACATGGAAAATTAAGTGCCGTATGTACTTCCTAATAGGCGGATCCTAGTACCAAACCCACTTACAGACACTCAAAGACTAATCTCTGTAATACCTACAGTAATTGCAAAGATTATAAACAGGAGGGATGGGGAAGGAGGGCCCCACCAGAAACAAGGAGAGAGGGGACCATGTTAAAGCAGAGGAAATAGGCCACCATCAAGGACTTCAAGTAAGTAATGAGACATCTGGATAAGTTCACAGACTTTCCTTCCTGATCATTTGCAACTGATGAAGTATGACCTCACCAGAAAGGGAGGGCATATAGTCTGGCAGATAGAAAGTAATCATTTTACAAATGGGTGATTGACCCCTCTCTCATCATAATCTCCTACTTTTATTCCATCTACCTTTGAATATACTCTTAGAACAAGACTCTAATTTAACAGGTTTTTATCTCTGGCCAGGAGGTGGCATGCAATACCCATCGGGATGTAGCCAAGGGCATTGCAGGAAGCAGCAAAACTGAAAAAAAAAATCAACAAACTATAATTCAGAATATCAGAGACTCTATATCAACCACCTGGAACTAGGCAGCCTAATCTCTCCCCATCCTGAAGCTCAGGGAAATTTGCAGAAGAGGAGGTGGTAAGATTGTAAGAGCACAAGAATGGGAGGAGTAATGATATGCAAGATACTCCACACAAGTTAGGGCTGAAGCAATCATAATAGGACTTTGCATGACCTGTGCAATGTCCAACACATTATTGACCCCACAAAGTCTAGCATGGACTAAAGGCACTAGGATCCTTGGAGGATAGGGACTGACAGTCACAGTAATGTTCCTAAGCTTAAGGGGAACACAGGAAAGGGTTCTGAGAAATGACCCTGGGTCCTTGCACCCCATCAGAGAGGAGGACCCAGAAGAGAGTTTGGCATGCATATTAAAGGATGCTCTGGGGATGGGGAGGAGGCACTGGGAAATGGGGAAGTAAAGAGGACGGGAGGAGGGAACAGGGGTGTCAGGGGGGGAGGTGGAGGGAGGGAGAGGTCCGGTGTACCTGTTAAGTTTGTATGAGCAGAAATAATAATAAAAAAGATAAAAAAAAAGAAAACCAGGTGAACCTGTATGTGGTTGGAACAAACTACTATTTTCTTATTATAGGGATATGATAACAAGCTGTCTTATCAACACTTATCATTGCAACCATGAATTAGAGCAACTCTCAGCACTCAACTGAGAAGATACCTTTTGTAAGTGAATGTTTCCAAGCCAGATTTTCACAACTGACCAAAGTGCAAAGCATAAATAACTAAAGAGTGCTTGGCTCTAAGCACCCTCAATTCCCAACTCAGGGAGAAATCAAGGAAGAAGGGATGACAAGAATGTAAGAGACACAGAGAGGGTTGAGATTTAATTATGTACTCTAGACATGACAGCTGGATCTACGTCCATGTGTAATATTTGGTCTATTAACTTTTTGTGATAGAATGGGAAAATTGTTATGAGCCACTACTCCTCCCCAAGAGAATATGAGTTGAAGTCATAAATGAGCACAAATGTCAACCCAGACTGAAATACTTATCAAAACTATCAGTGATGATTGAAAGTGAAAGAAAAAGATGCTAGAAATGTTACTTGCCT
The DNA here is from genome assembly GCA_023101885.1 of Typhlomys cinereus. NCBI lineage: Eukaryota > Metazoa > Chordata > Mammalia > Rodentia > Platacanthomyidae > Typhlomys > Typhlomys cinereus. The sequence goes on along the minus strand of JALPQD010000022.1, from coordinate 6,472,812 downwards.
CAAAGAAAAGGAAAAACATATCCAAGAGGACAGAAGGGAAAAATAACACAATTTTTAAGCAAAGAAATGCATATATAAAAACCACAAAGCAGCCTTTCACCCCACCCCGCTCCGCCGGTCGGGATGCGCGCGCGGTCCAGCTGGGCCTCACCCCGCGACCTAGTGTAAGCCCCGGCCGCGCCCGCTCACCAGAACCCCATGTCAGCCCAAAGGGACCCGGCTCCGACTCCCGCCATCCAGCCGGAGCCGCGCGCAGAGCCCAGGGACAAGGAGGACCTCCCCCTGTGCCCGGAACCCACCCCAGCTGCACTCGGGTTAAATAGCTCCACGCCGACGCCCCCATCCTCCCATTCCCCATCCCGCTCCACTGGTCCGGTCGCGCGCACGGTCCAGCCGGGCCTCACCCGTGTCCTAGGTAAGCTCTGTCCCTGCCCACCCCTAGAACCCCAGGCCAAATAATTCAGTTTAGTGATATTGAAAGATCTTAAGAGTTAAAACGACAATGCCAAAGTCAAAGTGCAAATCCATGAGAAGCAACACTCAAGTAAACTAATTTCCCACTGAAGAAATTAATCCCATAATGTTAGACTCCAACAAGAACAAACCCGCGGAAAAAGGCCAAGAAAGCCTGACCCAGGAAAACGACTTTCAAAATATGATCATTACCATGTTCAATACTATGAAAGAGGAAATCAGGGAGGAATTACATAATCGAATCAATCGCTTTGAAGAGGAACACAACAGACTATTTGGAGGAGTTGAGAAAAACAGTGCAAGAAACAAAAACTGGCATAGAGCAGTTAAAACAGACTCAAGCAGAGTTTAAAACAGCTACAAGACAAGTTATCTTCAACCCAGAACTCTACAGAGAGTCTTATCAACAGAACTAACGAAGCAGAAAACAGAATTTCAGACCTTGAAGATAAAGTGGGAGTACTAACCAGCTCAATGGAAGAGGTTGTTAAAGCCAAAAAGATACTTCAGAGAAATATCCAAGAGATATGGGACACCCTGAAGAGGCCTAACATGCGTATTCATGGAATACCAGAGCAAAAATCTCAAAATACCACCCCTGAGGAAATTTTTCAAACGATCATCAAGGAAAACTTTCCTCATCTAAAAAAAGAGAGGCCCATCCATATACAAGAGGCATTCCGCACCCCAAACAGATACGACCAAAACAGAAGCACCCCATGGCAAATAATAGTTAAAACACTCCACATTCAAGATAAAGAACTGGTGCTGAGAGCTTCAAGGGAGAAAAAACAAGTCACTTTTAAAGGTAAACCTATTAAAATAACAAATGACTTCTCAGTCCAAACAGTAAAAGCAAGAAGAGCTTGGAGAGACATACTTCAAATATTGAATGAGCAAAAATGTCAACCCAGGCTGATTTACCCTGCAAAATTATCAGTCATGATCAAGGGAGAAAAAAAAATCTTCCAGCACAAAGACAACTTTAAGGGATACATGTCCACCAAACCAGGCCTTCAAAAAATGCTAGAAATGATACTCAAGCGTGAAGAAAAAAACAGGCATATCCAGCAGATCAGAAGGCATATATAACACCATTAAAAGCGAAGCAATATACTTATCAAAACTACTAAACATAATAAATATCTGGAATTAAAAATAGTTTCTCCATTATAACACTAAATGTTAATGGAATTAATTCACCCATCAAGAGGCACAGATTATAAACTTGGATTAAAAATCACAATCCATCAATCTGCTGCCTGCAGGAAACCCATCTCACCACAAAAGATAAGCACGCTCTAAAAATAAAAGGCTGGTCAACAATTCTACAAGCTAATGGAAACAGAAAACAGGCAGGGGTAGCCATTATGCTATCAGACAAAGTGGGCTTCAAACCAAAGAAAATTATAACAGACACGGATGGATACTACATTATAGTCATAGGTACAATTCACCAGGAAGACTTCACAATACTGAACATATAGGCACCCAATACAGGCCCCTCCACATTCATTAAGAAAACCCTACAGCGTCTAAAGCAAGAAATCAACCCCCAAACGATAATTCTTGGGGACTTCAACACCGCCCTCTCAACATGGGATAGATCAACAGGTCAAAAGCTTAACAGAGACACTTTGGAACTTAATTAAACCCTGAAAGAAATGGACCTTACAGATCTCTATCGAACTTTTCACCCACGTACCAAAGAATACCCATTTTTCTCAGCAGCACACGGAACTTTCTCCAAAATAGATCACATATTGGGCCACAAAACGAATCTACACATATACAAAAAAGTTGAAATTCTAACCTGTACCCTATCAGACCACCACGGCCTAAAGCTGGACATCCACAACACATCAAACAAGAGAAAATACACTAACTCCTGGAAAATTAACAATGTGATGCTGAATGAGAACTGGATTCAGGAAGAAATTAAAAAGGAAATTCAAGATTTCCTGAAAGTGAATGATAACGAAAATACAACTTACCAAAATCTCTGGGACACAATGAAAGCTGTTCTAAGAGGTAAGTTCATAGCTCTTAATGCCTACATCAAAAAAATGGAAACATCAGAAATAAACAACTTAACAATCCAGCTTAAAGCTTTAGAGAAACTAGAGCAATCTCATCCCAAAAGTAGTAGAAGAGAGAAGATTAGCAAAATAAGGGGAGAAATATCTGAAATTGAGTTAAGAAAACGATAGAAAAAATCAATCACTCAAAAAGCTGGTTCTTTGAAAAAATCAATAAGATTGATACACCCCTAGCTAAATTAACCAAAAGCAAGAGAGAGAAAACCCAAATTAACAAAATTAGAAATGAACATGGAGTTATCACTACTGATACCCAAGAAATCCAGAGAATTATAACATCATATCTCAAAAACTTATACTAAGTGAAGTTTCACAACACAAAAGAGATGGATGAATTTCTGGGTAAACACAACTTACCTAAATTGAATCAGGAAGTTGTGAATTACTTAAATAGCCCTATAACATAAAAGGAAATTGAAGAATTAATCTCAAATCTTCCCACCAAAAAATGTCCTGGACCAGATGGATTCAGCACAGAATTCTACCAGACATTTAAGGAGTTAATAACACCAATACTCCTTAAACTGTTCCATCAAATAGCAAAGGAAGGAACACTACCAAATTCCTTCTATGAAGCTAATATCGTCTTAATCCCAAAACCTAATAAAGATTCACTTAAAAAAGAAAACTATAGGCCGATCTCTCTGATGAACACAGATGCAAAGATTCTCAACAAAGTCCTAGCAAATCAGATTCAAAAACATATCAAAAAGATCATTCACGGGAACCAAGTAGGCTTCATCCCCGGCACACAAGGTTGGTTCAACATACGCAAATCAATCAATGTAATTCATCATGTAAACCAGTCCAAATTCCAAGACCACATGATACTCTCGATAGGTGCAGAAAAAGCCTTTGACAAAATCCAACAGCCTTTTATGATCAAAACGCTAGAGACTGTAGGAATGAAAGGAACCTTTATCGATATAATAAAAGCTGTATACAACAAGCCCACAGCAAGGATTATGCTCAATGGGGAACAATTGGAAGCATTCCCACTTCGATCAGGAACTAAACAAGGCTGTCCACTCTCACCACTTCTATTCAATATTGTACTTGAAGTCTTAGCTGAAGCCATAAGAGAAGAAAGGGACAAATCGGCAAGGAAGAAGTCAAGCTATCCCTATTTGCAGATGACATGATCTTATACCTGAGTGATCCCAAAAACTCCACCAGGAAGCTCCTGAAACTAACTGAGAAGTTCAACAGGGTGGCAGGATACAAAATAAATGTGCAAAAATCAGAGGCCTTCCTATAAGCCCAGAATGAAAGAAGTGAAAAAGCCTTGAGAGAAACAATCCCATTTATTATAGCCCCTAAAAAAATGAAATACCTTGGTATAAACCTAACCAACGAGGTAAAAGACCTTTACAATGAAAACTTTAAAACCCTAAAGAAAGAAATAGCAGAAGACACCAGAAGGTGGAAAGACCTCCCATGTTCCTGGATTGGTAGAATCAACATGGTAAAAATGACCATCCTACCAAAGGCAATATACAAATTCAAAGCTATACCAATTAAAATCCCAAAGCAATTCTTTAAAGAAGTTGACCAAATAATCTCAAAATTCATATGACGGCACAAAAGACCCAGGATAGCAAAGACAATCCTGAGTAACAAAAACACTGCTGGAGGTATTACCATACCAAACCTTAGTCTACACTACAAATCCATAGTTGTAAAGACAGCCTGGTACTGGCTCCAAAATAGACACACAGATCAATGGATAAGGTTTGAAGACCCAGATATAAGCCCACAAAAATTCAGCCATTTGGTCTTTGACAAAGGGGCCCAAATAGACACACAGATCAATGGATAAGGATTGAAGACCCAGATATCAGCCATTTGGTCTTTGACAAAGGGGCCCAAAGAATCCAATGGAAAAAGAACAGCATCTTCAACAAAAGGTGCTGGCAAAACTGGATCTCCACATGCAGAAGATTAAAGCTGGACCCTTACTTGTCACCATGTACAAGACTTAATTCCAAATGGATCAAGGACCTTGATTTAAGGCCAGAGACTTTAAAAACCATAGTTGAAAGGATAGGGAACTCCCTCGAACTGATTGGGCTAGGCCCACATTTCCTAAACAGACATCCAATGGCACAGTCACTGCTACCAACTCTCAACAGTTGGGATCTTGTGAAATTAAAGAGCTTCTGTTCAGATAAAGAGATTGTAACATGAGCTCAAAGGCAACCCACAGAATGGGAGAAAATCTTCACTAACCACATATCTGACAGAGCTCTACTGTCCAGATTGCACAAAGAACTTAGAAAACTAAACTCCAAGGAAAACAATGGCCCAATTAAAAAATGGGCCCTGGCATGCACAAGAAAGGACTCTCTGGGAATTGGGGCGGGAGGCATTGGGGGATGGGAAGGGAGGGGGGTGGGGAGAAGGAGTAGGGGTTATGGGGGGGGGGGGGGGGGGGAAACTGGTGTACCCATTAAGTTTGTATGAGCTGAAATAATAATAAAAAATGTATTAAAAATAAATAAATAAATAAATAAATAAAATTAAAAATGGGCCCTGGAACTTAAAAGAAACTTTACCAGGGATGAAATTAAAATGTCTAACAAATATCTGAAAAAATGCTCCACTTCCTTCGCCATCAGGGAAATGCAAATCAAAACTTCCCTGAGATATCATCTCACCCCCGTCAGGATGGCAAAAATCCGCAATACAAACAACGACAAATGCTGGAGAGGATGTGGAGAGAAGGGAACTCTCCTACATTGCTGGTGGGAATGCAGGCTCACACAGCCACTCTGGCGAGCCATCTGGAGATTCTTAAAGAAATTAAAGATTGAAATGCCATATGACCCTGCTATCCCACTTTTGGGAATAACCCCCCATGCAGCAGAGGTTCACCTCGACAGCACAAGCTCAACCATGTTCATAGCAGCACTGTTTACAATAGCAAAGTCATGGAATCAACCCAAATGTCCAACAGTTGACGAGTGGATAAGGAAAAGGTGGTACATCTATACAATGGAGTACTACTCAGTCATCAAAAATGATGAATTACTGGAATTTGCTGGGAAATGGATGTCATTAGAAACAATTATATTAAGTGAAGTATCCCAAACCCAGAAAATTAAGCGCCATATGTACTCCCTAATAGGTGGCTCCTAGTACCAAACTCACCCAGCCCACATTGAGACACTCAAAAGTAAACCTATGTAACACAGTAATTGCAAAGATTATGAACAAGAGAGATGGGGTAGGAGGGCCACACCAGAAACAAGGAGAGAGGAGACCATGTTACAGCAGAGAAAATAGGCGTCCATCAAGGTCTGCAAGTAAGTAATGAGAAACCTGGTTAAGTTCACAGACGTTCTTTCCTGATCTCACCAGAAGGGGAGGGCATATAGTCTAACAGATAAAAAGTAATCATTTTGCAAATGGGTGATGGACCCCTCCCTCACTGAGGTTTCCTACTTTTATTACATCTACCCTTGAATGTGCTATTATAACAAGACTCCAGTTTAACAGCTTTTTGCCTCTGGCCAGGGGGTGACATACAGTGCCCAGCAGGATGGAGTGAAGGGCATTGCAGGAGCAGCAAAACTGCAAAAGAAAATCAACAAACCACAATCCAGAACTTCAGAGACTCTATATCAATCACATAGAACTAGGCCAGCCTAATCTCTCCCCATCCTGCAGCTCAGGGACATTTGCGGAAGAGGGGGCGGTAAGATTGTAAGAGCAAAAGGATGGAGGAACAACGATTTGCAAGATTCTCAACAATAGTTGGGGCCAAAGCAATCATAATGGGACTTTGCATGCCCTGCGCAATGTCCAGCGCACTGTTGCCCTCATAAAGTCTAGCATCTGTTAAGGGCACCGAGATCCCTGGAGGCAAGGGATTGACAGCCATAGTAGAGCTCCTATGCTTAAGGGGAACAAGAGAAAGGGCTTATGGAAATGCCACTGGGTTCTTATATGTCATCGGAGAGGAGGACCCAGTGGAGAGTCAGGCATACACAATAAAGGACTCTCTGGGAATTGGGGGGGAGGCACTGGGGGATGGGGAGGGAAAGGAGGAGGAGGGGGTTCAGGGGGAGGAGAGGGGAGGGAGAGAACTGGTAAAAAAATTTTTAAATATATAATTACATTTTTAATAAAAAAAAAAAAACCACAAAGCACACGATAAGTCAGGACTCAACAAGCATTTTTCACTTATGCCCCTAAACATCAGTGGACTTAGCTGTCCCATCAAGAGACAGGCTACAAACATGGATTAAAAAATCACAACCTATCAATTTACTACCCTCAGGAAACACATTTCATCATTAAAGATAAGCACATTCTCAGAGTAAAAAGCTGGTCAAAGATATTTTGAGCTAACAGAAAAAAAAAAACAAGTGGAAGTAGCAATTCTAGTATCAGACATTCAAACCAAAAATGTTATAAGAGACACAGAAAGATATTACATATTGATCAAAGGAACAATTCATCAGGAAGACATCATGATACTGAGCATATACACACCTAATATATGCTCATCCACATTCATTAAATGAACACTACAACATCTAAAACAATGAATCAATCCAAAATGATGATAATGTGGACTTCAACACCCCACTCTCACCAACACATAGGTCAACAGGCCAAAAACTATAAAGAGACACACTGGAGTCAAATCAAACCATAACCCAAATGGACCTGACTGACCTCTAATGAGCCTTCCACTTTAACATCACAGAATGCACATTCTTTTCGGCAACCCTTGGAACTTTTTCAAGAATAAACCATATATTGGGCCACAAAGCACACCTCCACATATACAGGAAAGTTGATATTATGTCCTGTACTTTATCAGACCACCATGGAATAAAACTAGACATCCACAACAAAGGAAATAACAGAAAATATACACATTCTTGAAAACTAAACACCATGATACTGAATAAGGAATGGGTTCAGGCAAAAGTCAAAATGGAAATTCAAAAATTCCTAGAAGTAAGTGATAATGAAAATAAAACATATCAAATCTCCAGGACATGATGAAGGTTGTCCTATGAGGAAGTCTATAGCATACAATGCCTATATCAAAAAAAATGGAATCATCACAAGTAAATTACTTAAAAAGGCAACTTAAGATTATAGAGACAAAACTAACAAATATCTTTAAAAATGCTTCACATCCTTAGTCATCAGGGAAATGCAAATCAAAACTTCCCTGAGATATCATCTCACTCTGGTCAGGATGGCAAAAATCCACAATGCAAACAACACCAAATGCTGAAGAGGATGTGGAAAGAGGGGAACTCTCCTACATTGCTGGTGAGAATGCAGGCTCATACAACCACTCTGGCGAGCCATCTGGAGATTCTTAAAGAAATTAAAGATTGTAATGCCATATGACCCAACTATTCCACTTTTGGGAAAACCCCCCATATAGTAAAAATGCACCTCGATAGCACAAGCATGACCATGTTCATAGCAGCACTGTTGACAATAGCAAAGTCATGGAATCAGCCCAAATGTCCAACAGTTGACAAGTGGATAAGGAAAATGTGGTACATCTATACAATGGAGTACTACTCAGCCATCAAAAATGATGAATTAATGGAATTTGCCAGGAAATGGATGAAATTAGAAACAATTATATTGAGTGAAGTATCCCAGACACAGAAAATTAAGTGCCATATGTACTCCCTATTAGGTGGATTCTAGTACCAAACCCACTTAGAGACGCATTCAAAGATAAATCTCTTTTATACCTACATTAATTGCAAAGATTATAAACAGGAGAGAAGGGAAAGGAAGGCCCCACGAGAAACAAGGAGAGAGGAGATCATGCTACAGCAAAGAAAATAGGCCACCATCAAGGACTGCAAGTAAGTAATGAGACATCTGGTTAAGCTCACAGACTGTCCTTCCTGGTCACTTGCAACTGATGGGGTATGATCTTACCAAAAAAGGAGGGCATACAGTCTGGCAGATAGAAGGTAACCATTTTGCAATGGGAGACTAACCCACCCCTCACCGCAGTCTCCTACTCTTATTCCATCTACCTTTGAATCTATCCTTATAATATGACTCTATTTTAACAGCTTTTTATCTCTGGCCAGGGGGTGACATCCAATACCCATCAGGATGGAGCCAAGGGCATTGCAGGAGCAGCAAAACTAAAAAAAAAAATCAACAAACCATAATTCAGAACATCAGAGACTCTGTATCAATCACCTGGAATCAGGCCTGTCTAATTTCTCCCCATCCTGAAGCTCAGGGAAATTTGTGGAAGAGGGCGCAGTAAGATTGTAAGAGCACAAGGATGGGAGGAGTCATGATATGCAAGATACTCCACACAAGTTAGGACCGAAGCAATTGTAACAGACTCTGCATGATCTGCGCAATGACCAACATATCATTGACCCCTCAAAATCTAGCATGGACTAAAGGCACTAGGATCCTTAGAAGCAAGGGATTAACCTTCACAATAGTGTTCCTATACTTAAGGGGAACACAAGGAAGAATTCTAGGAAATGCCACTGAATCCTTACACCACATCAGAGAGGAGGACCCAGAGGAAAGTTTGATATACACATTAAAAGATGCTTCAGAGATGGGGGAGGGGGCACTGGGAGAAAGGGAGGGAGAGGGGAAAGGAAGGAGAAAAGGGGGGAGGAAGCAGGGAGGTCCAGGGAAGGGTGGAGGGAGGGAGGGGTTAGGGCTATCTATTACGTTTGTATGAGCGAAAAAAAATTTTTAAAAATTATAGAGACAAGAAAAATCCAAGCCCAAGAGCAGTAGATGAGCAGAGGTAAGTAAAATCAGGGGGAAAATATCCAAAACTGAGATAAGGGAAGCCATACGAAAAAAATCAACCAAACAAAGGGCTGGGTCTTTGAAGAAATCAACAACATTGATAAACCCTTAGCCAAATTAACCAAAATTAAAGGAGTGAAAACAAAAATTAATAAAATTAGACATGAAAATTTAGCTATTACAAAAGATACCAAGGAAATTTAGAGCATTGTAAGGTAATACTTCAAAAATTAGTACTCCACAAAGTTTGATAATCAGAAAGAAATGGATGAGTTTTTAAGTATACACAACTTACTAAATTGAATCAGGATAAGTTGAACTATTTAAATAATCCTATAACCAGTGACAAAGTTAAAAGAAGTAATTACAAACCTTCCCACCAAAAAAAAGTCGAGGATTGGATGGAATCAGTACAGAATTCTACCTGATATTTAAACAACTACCTGATATTTAACTCCACTACTCCTTAAACTATTCCATAAAATTTCGGGGCTGGAGAGGTGGCTCAGGGGTTAAGCCTCTGCCTTGCAGGCGGAAGTCCTGAGTTCGGATCCTAGACCCCACTATAGACGGTGGGAGGAAGCGGGGGCGGCCTGCGTTTCTGGTCCTGATAGGGCGGAGCCTGTGAATCCTGGGGCAGAGAAAACAAGCAGGAGGTGGAGGCGGAGGCGTCCATGGTGATTCCCGAATTTGTCTGTGGTTCTACACACACACACACATACATACACACACATACACACACGCATACACGCACACTTGAATAAATAATAATAAAAAATTTGAAAAAAAAAACTATTCCATTAAATTCCAAAGGAAGAAACACTTCCAAACTCTTTCTACAAAGCTAATATTACATTGATCCCAAAATCAAATAAAGATAGAATATGAAAAGAAAACTATAGGCCAATCTTATTGATGAACATAGATGCAAAGATTCTCAACAAAATTTTAGCAAACCAGATCAGAAACATATCAAAAAGATCATTTACCGTGATCAAGTAGGATTTATTCCAAGGCACACAAAGTTGGTTCAACATGCACAAATCAATAAATGTAATCTATTATATAAACAAATCCAAGGACGAAACTACATGATACTCTCAATAGATACAGAAAAAGCTTTTGACAACATCCAACATTCATTTATGATTCAAATCCCTGGAGACATCTGGAATGGAAGGAACTTAAACCAACATAATAAAGGCCATATACACCACTATGCAAGGATCATTCTAAATGGTGAAAAACTTGAAGCATTCCCTTATCAGTCAGGAATTAGGGAAGGTTGGTTTACTCTCACCACTTCTATTCAATATAGTACTTGAATTCTTACCTAGATCCATAAGACAAAAGTGGGAGATAAAGGGAATGCATACAGGTAAAGAAAAAAATCAAGTTATCCCTATTTGCAGATGACATGATTCCATGACTAAGAGACAAAAAAAAAAACTCCTGGAACTAACAAATAAGTTCAGCAGAGTGACAGGTTATAAAATTAATGTTCAAATGGGCCCTGGAACTTAAAAGAAACTTTACCAGGGATGAAATTAAAATGTCTAACAAATATCTGAAAAAATGCTCCACTTCCTTAGCCATCAGGGAAATGCAAATCAAAACTTCCCTGAGATATCATCTCACCCCAGTCAGGATGGCAAAAATCCACAATACAAACAACGACAAATGCTGGAGAGGATGTGGAGAGAGGGGAACTCTCCTACATTGCTGGTGGGAATGCAGGCTCACACAGCCACTCTGGCGAGCCGTCTGGAGATTCTTAAAGAAATTAAAGATTGAAATTCCATATGACCCTGCTATTCCACTTTTGGAAATAACCCCCCATACAGCAGAGGTTCACCTCGATAGCACAAGCACGACCATGTTCATAGCAGCACTGTTGACAATAGCAAACTCATGGAATCAGCCCAAATGTCCAACAGTTGACGAGTGGATAAGGAAAAGGTGGTACATCTATACAATGGAGTACTACTCAGCCATCAAAAATGATGAATTACTGGAATTTTCCGGGAAATGGATGTCATTAGAAACAATTATATTAAGCGAAGTATCCCAGACCCAGAAAATTAAGCGCCGTATGTACTCCCTAATAGGTGGCTCCTAGTACTAAACCCACCCAGCCCACCTAGAGACAGTAATTGCAAGGATTATGAACAGGAGGGATGGGGTAGGAGGGCCACACCAGAAAAAAGGAGAGAAGGGACCATGTTACAGCAGAGAAAATAGGCCTCCATCAAGGACTGAAATAAGTAATGAGACATATGATTAAGTTCACAGACTTTTGTTCCTGATCATTTACTACTGAGGGGGTATGATCCCAGAAGAGGAGGGCACATAGTCTGGCAGATAAAAAGTAACCGTTGTGCAAATTGGTGATAGACCCCTCCCTCACTGTGGTTTCCCACTTTTATTACATCTACCTTTGAATGTGCTTTTATCGCAAGACTCTAGTTTAACAGCTTTTTGTCTCTGGCCAAGGGGTGACATACAATGCCCACCAGGATGGAGTGAAGGGCATTGCAGGAGCAGCAAAACTGCAAAAGAAAACCAACAAACCACAATCCAGAACTTCAGAGACTCTGTATCAATCACCTAGAACTAGGCCAGCTTAGTCTCTCCCCATCCTGAAGCTCAGGGAAATTTGCGGAAGAGGGGGCGGTAAGAGTGTAAGAGCAAAAGGATGGGAGGAGCAATGATATGTAAGACGTATAGACGCCAGGCTGAAGCAATCATAATTGGACTTTACATGCCCTGCGCATTATCCAACACACTATTGACCCCACAAAGTCCAGCAACTGCTAAAGGCACCAAGATGTTTGGAGGCAAGGGATTGGCAGACACAGCAATGTTCCTATACCTAAGGGGAACACGGGAAAGTGTTTAGGGAAAGGCCACTGGGTCCTTGTACGTCATCGGAGAGGAGGGCCCAGAGGAAAATCAGGCATGCACAAGAACGGACTCTCTGGGAATTGGGGCGGGAGGCACTGGGGGATGGGAAGGGAGGGGGGTGGGGAGGAGGAACAGGGGGAACGGGGGGGAGGAGGAGGGAGGGAGGGAACTGGTGTACCCATTAAGTTTGTATGAGCTGAAATAATAATAAAAAATGTATAAAAAAAAAAAAAGAAAGAAAATGGGCCTTGGCGAAAACAGCCGTAACCTGCACTTCTGGCTCTGGAAGTGGGAGCAATTCAGGATGATTCTCAAAATCACCTTTGGTCCTCCACAAGGACATACAGTGCCCTCTGATACACACACAAAATTAAAAAATAAATAAATAAGTAAATGATCTAGTAAAAAAAAAGAAAGAAAATGGGCCTTCAAACTCAAAATAAATTTTTCCAGGGACAAAATTGAAATGTCCAACAAATACCTTAAAAAATGTTCCACATCCCAAGCCATTAGGGAAATGCAAATCAAAACGATCCTGAGATATCATCTTACACTGGTCATAATAGCTAAAATCCAAAACACATACAATAAATGTTGGAGAAGATGCAGAGAGAAAGGATTCCCTCACACATTGCTGGTGGGAATGCAGACTTGTATAGCCACTCTGGAGACCAGTATGGTGGTTTCTAAAAAAGTAAAAAATTGTAACACCATATGACCCAGTCATATCACTACTGGGAATATTCCCAAAAAATGTTTCACCTTACTATAGTGACATGTGTACATCCATTTCAGCACTATTCACAATAGTTAAATCATGGCATCAACCTAAATACTTAACAGCGGATGAATGAATAATGATACACATACACAGTGGAACACTGCTCAGCCATCAAAAAAAATAATTTAATGAAATTTGATGATAAATGGAAGGAGTTGGAAGAAATTACACTGAACCAAGTACTCCAAGTACAGGAAGTCAGATGTTGCATGTTTTCCCTTATTAGTGGAACCCTTATTAGTGGAACTATCAAGTCTAGTATCAAGGATAAACCTCTGCAATACCCAGTATAACCACAAAGGAACATAAGTAGGAACAGATGGGAAAGAAGATCCCAAGAGAGTAGAGACAACAGATCACAGTCAAATAGATAAATAAGGTCACTGTCAAGAAAAGCCCTCAAATATTTGGTACTGTTTTCACAGTCAGTTTTCTTCCTGTCCACTGTTTATTGGACTAGTTTATTGTGCTGGCTATGTGTTCCCATCACAAAGGGCTGTTGGGGGGGGGCTGGAGAGGTGGCTCAGGGGTTAAGCCTCCGCCTTGCAGGCGGAAGGTCCCGAGTTCGGATCCCAGATCCCACGTATAGACGCCAGGCAGAAGCAGGGCGGCCTGTGCTTCTGGTCCTGGTAGGGCGGAGCCTGTGAATCCCGGGGCAGAAGGAGATGGAGGAGTCCATGGTGGTTCGCGAATTCGTCCGTGGTTCTACACATACACAGACACACGCACACACAGATACACACACACATGCGTGCGCACATACACACGCACATGCACACAGTTGAATAAATAATAATAATAAAAATTTTTTTAAAAAAAAGGGCTGTTGGGGGTTAGAAGTAGATGGTTGGTTGCCTGGAGGCTGACCCCACTCTCTACTGTATCCTATTCCTGTTCTTCCATCTCCTTTAAGCCTTTTCTTATATAAAGGCCTTCTTTAAACAGTTTTTTTATTTTTGAATAGGAGAGGATCTCAACACCCAGATAGGACACAGTCTAGCGCAGTGGAAGAACAGTGAAATAGACAACAGCCAACAAGAATGCAGAGTACTAGTGACCCTACAATGTTCACCTGGTTCCAAGCCAGCCAAATCTCCCCTCATTCTAAGTCTCAGGGAATCTTGTGGAAGAGAGGGTGTTAAAGTTGTAAGAGACTAAATATATGGAGGTCCACTGCATGACAAGACACTTCACTCAAGACAGGGCTGCTGCAGTCAGGAACTCACTGCAATGAGTTGGAGTGCAAACAAATATTTGACTGACATAGCAACAAGCCTCCATAGATTGTAGAATATCAAGAGAAATAATTTTAGACAGTAGGACCCTTAGGGGCGAGGGTTAAACTAGTGAAGAAAAGTGTCCATATCAGTTGTCCACCTAAGAAAGAACCAGTTGGTCTGCCACAAACATCTGATCCTCACTAGAGCAGATGCTCTAGAGTGAAATCTGGGACCCATAGAAGCTGATGGACAGGAAGGTCAGAGAGAATAGGTTGGATCCACAAAGGGAGTGGAGGGAGAGAGGGATACCTACTCATCGTGCTTGCAAATTTTATTTGATAATGAAATTTAAAAGCTTTAAAATTCAAAAAATAAATAAATAACAATTTAAGAATATATGAGCAAAAAGTGAAATCTATGGGATTCCACTAAAAGAACAAATTAAAATTCATGGGCATAATGCCTAATAATTCAATATGCTAGACCTCCACAATAACAACCCATCCAATTCTCACCTGAGAGAAACAAGGCTTCTAAGTGATCTAGTGCCATTCTGAGAGACCATTTGGGACTGATACATATCAAGAGAGGGAGATATTATTAACTTGACAATTATCCCACCAGTGAGCTGATCCTTTCCCAGAGGATACTTAGAAATGTGTCAATGATGTCCTAGGTCAGTTCCAGTGGATCTCACAAATGCTGGTTGGGGGGAATGAGATGGAAACTAGGTGGTAAGAAGAATGAATAAAGAGGGATTGGTTTGGAGAAGAGGAGCAGTAGGGGATTGTATTAGTTAGGGTTCTCTAGAGTCACGGAATTCACAGAATGAATATATATATAGGAAATTTATTGGGTTGGCTTACAGAAATGGCCGAGGTAGTCCAGAGAAGGCTGTCAGCAGCTGAGGTAGTCCAACGATGGCTTCTAGTAGCCGAGGTAGTTCCAACGATGGCTGCCAATAGCTAGCTGCTCAGTTCAGTAGTCAAGTAGGTGATGGCTGAAGGCTGGAGAACTCCTAGGGTCTTGGAAGGTCGAAGAATCTGAGCGGCCAGAAGGAAGAACAATTCCTAGCACAGCTACAAGAAGGCATCTATTCTCCTTGGTGGCTCCTTTTTATATGATGCAGTACTGGAAGGATCCTTTGAGAGCTTTGGAGGTCCTGATAGGATCTAGGGTGAGTATCCTTCAGGTAGTCTCAGTTGATCCTTTCCAGACGTGGTCTCAGCCCAGCTTAGTTAATACCGGGTGTGTCAAGTTGACATCCAGGCTTAACTATCACAGGGCTATAACATGAATTTATTATAATTGTATATGAAAACCTCAGAAAATAAAAAAGAGATTTTTTTTTTTGAAATTCATGATTATATATGCCATGGCATCAAGCACACTCTTTTTTTCTTTTTCTTTCTCTCTCTAATAAATAAAATATTTTTAAAAGAAGAAAATTCATGGACATAGAAAAAGCACACCTACAAACAAAGGACACTGGGGAATATTTTCAATTAAACAATAGCAGGAACTTTCACAAATCTAGGGCAAGAAATAGCCACCCAGATATACAAGGCAGTTAAAGCATCAAACAGACACGAGCTGAAAAGAACTCTAAATGACAAAGTACTATGGAAGTTATTGAGGGAGAAAAGCAATGAACAAACTCATTAATTTGTGAAAGCCACAAGCTACAATAATGATCCCCCTGGGAAAAAGTGATCTCCAGTGTAATAATGGCATGACTGTCAAGGGGGAAACCAACAGCTTTCTTTTTTTTTTTTTCTTTTTTATTAATTAATTTATTCATTTTTTCCACTCATACAAACTTAATAGGTACCCTGGTCCCGTCCCTCCACCCCTCCCTGGTCCCCCTTTCTCCCTTCTCCCTTTTTTCCCTTCCTTCCCCCCCTCACCCTTTCTTCCAGCGCCCCCCCTCCCTGGAGCATCTTTTAGTGTGAGTGTCAAACTTCCCTCTGGGTCCTCCTGTCTGATGAAGTGTAAGAACTCAGTAGCATTGCCTAGAGCCCTTTCTTGTGTTCCCTTTTAGTATAGGAACACTATTGCGGCTATTAATCCCTTGCCTCTGAGGATCCTAGTGCCTGTGATCTATGCTAGACTTTGGGGGGGGGGTCATGCAAAATCCTATTATGATTACTTTGGCCCTAACTTATGTGGAGTATCTTGCATATCGTTGCTCCTCCCCATTTTTAGGCTCTTACAATCTTACCACCCCCTCTTCCACAAATTTCCCTGAGCTTTAGGATGGGGAGAGATTAGGCTGGATTGGTTCCAGGTGGTTAATGTAGGGTCTCTGATGTTCTAAATTATGGTTTATTGTTTTTTTTTAAATCTTTCTAATTTTTTTATTATTTATTCAACTGTGCACCTGTGCGTATGTATGTGCACACGCGTGTGTGTGTGTATCTGTGTGTGTGTGTGTGTGTCTGTGTATGTGTAGAACCATGGACGAATTCGGGAACCACCATGGACGCCTCCACCTCCTTCTGCCCCGGGATTCACAGGCTCCGCCTTACCAGGACCAGAAGCGCAGGCCGCCCCCGCTTCCTCCTGGCGTCTATATGTGGGATCTGGGATCCGAACTCAGGACCTTCTGCCTGCAAGGCGGAGGCTTAACCCCTGAGCCACCTCTCCAGCCTCTAAATTATGCTTTATTGTTTTTTGTTTTTTTCAGTTTTGCTCTTCCTGCACTACCCTTGGCTCCATCCTGATAGGTATTGGATGTCTCATCCTAGCCAGAGATAAAAGGCTGTTAAAATAGAGTCTTACTATAGATTCAAAGGTAGATGTAATAAGAGTAGGAGACCACGGTGGGGGGGGCAGTCTTCCATTTGCAGGATGGTTACCATCTATCTGCCAGACTCTATGCCCTCCCCTTCTGGTGAGATCAAACCCCCTCAGTTTCAAGTGACCAGAAAGGAAAGTCTGTGAGCTTAACCAGATGTCTCACTACTTATTTGCAGTCCTTGATGGTGGGCTATTTTCTCTGCTGTAGCATGATCCCCTCTCTCCTTGTTTCTGGTGGGAACCTCCTTCCCTCCTGTTTATAGTCTTTGCAATTACTGTAGGTATTACAGAGATTTATCTTTGAGTATGTCACTAAGTGGGTTTGGTACTAGGATCCACCTATTAGGGAGTATATACGGCACTTAATTTTCTGTGTCTGGGATATTTCACTCAGTATAATTTTTTCTAATTCCATCCATTTCCTGGCAAATTTCATTAATTCATCTTTTTTGATGGCTGAGTAGTATTCCATTGTATAAATGTACCACATTTTCCTTATCCACTCATCAACTGGGAAATCAACAGCTTTCTGATCAAATTTAAATCCCACTTTTCAGTAGGAATCATATTCCTGATACTGTAAACTAGAACAAGAACCTATGAAAAAGGAGAATATAAGCCACAGCAGGAGTGTATACCATTATAGTTTAGCTATAAAGACATCAAACTGCCTTTTAAGTAATTGTCATTATACCCTAGCTTGGAGGAGCACTGAGCATTCAACCTAGACACTTCCTTCTGCAAGGAAAAGTGTTTATTACAAAAAAGCACAACTGGACAAAGCATAAGAATTAAGAGACTTCAAACTGCTCAGCCCCCAACAGGATGTCAAAAACACCCATATCTTCACCTAGAGTCTCAGGGAACATTGCAGAAGAGGGAGCAGTTAGATTACAATGTCTAAATCGGTGCATAGGTATGTCCAGACACTGTCATCTACACATAACACAGCAGCTATGTGTATTTCCACAAGACCTGAACAGGAATCATCCTTTCAACATTTTACCATGGAAAGGGAAAGATCTCAAGAGTCCATGACAGACAGATGAGAACTAATGCTGATGAAGAGGAAATAAGTGCTCAGACACAAACCATCAAAGGCAAACCAGGAGAAACTCAGTCACATGTGAAAAGACTTGAAAGTAGGAGGGAATCTGGCAGGGGAGATGAAGGTTGTAGTAGAAAAAGGAGGCAGGATGGGATTTGGGATTAAGATGTGAAAATACCATAAATTAACTCTATACATGTATGAAACAATAAAAAATTTAAAAAGAAAGAAGCAAAATCCAGAGAACACTGAAAAGCACATAAAAGAACCAGAAATCCCCGGAGTCCCACGCGTCCCAGCAGCGAGCACCCAGGCCGACTCCGGCTTAGCCTGAGCCGCGGCCCTGATGACCCCAGCCCCCTCCGCACCGCCCTGCCCCGCCCCGCTCCCCAAGGTGAGTGAGAGAGAGAGCCCAGCCCAGCCCTACCACCCCGGAGCCCCACGCGTCCCGGAGGTGAGCACCCAGGCCGACTCCAGCTTGGCCTGAGCCGCGGCCCTGACGACCCCAGGCCCCTCCGCGCCGCCCTGCCCTGCCCTGCCCCCGCCAGATGCCCAAGGTGAGTGAAAGAGAGAGCCCAGCCCAGCCCCGCCCCCCACCCGGGAGCCGCCCAGCCAGCAGCACCTCGCCACGCGGCCCCTGGCTTTGCCCCCGGGGCCCCGCACCGACCTGGGAAGGTCGCAGGTGAAGAATTCTGCCATCAACATCAGACCCTCTGCCTCTCTGGCCCACCGGGGACCTACGCACGTGGTCCACGGAAGACACACTGCTACTCAGAATTCAATAGAGCCCAAAGGAAACTCAAACAAAATTCTAAGGAACAAAGGGAACACAGGCCATACATCTGGACTCCACTACAATTAGTATATCACGTGGGCGAGAGTCTTCTCATCCAACCCAAAGATAAGTAAATTTTTCTTTTCACCTTACTGATCCTTTAAAGTATCAATGCTGTAGATCAACTTTCTCATACAGCCACCCCACAACATACAACTCCAGGGAGTACACCACTCACCCCCACAGTTCACCAAGATACTAAATCATAAAAGGGCACTACCAAACTAATATTCACCCCCTGGTAACATAACCTGACTTAATTGACGTACTAACAGCCTAGTAGCCTCATCTAGGATATAACGATAACAATACACAAACATACCCAATCCAAGGCAAGCACTAGTAATAACTGGCAAGTGTAACAATACCAACTATGTCGATTCAGTGAAAAACACACAGAAACTGAAAGGTCCTAAAAAACAAAACAACAATGTACAAGTCAAGTCAAAGTGCAGATCCACGAGAAACAAAACCCAAGAAGACCAATCTCCTGCCGAAACAATCAATCCCATAATGAGGGATTCTGACCAGAACAAATCCACAGAAAATAGCCATGAAAGCCAGACCCAACATAACGACTTTCAGAGTATGATCATTACCATGATTAATACTATGAAAGAGGAAATCCGAGAAGAGTTAAACAACTGTATCAACCACGTCGAACAGGAACACAACAGGCACTTGGAGGAGTTGAGAAAAACAGTTCAAGAAACAAAAATAGGTATGGAGCAATTAAAACAGTCTCAGGCAGAGTTTAAAATTGAACTAAAAGACAAGTTATCTTCAACCCAAAACTCAACAGACAGTCTTATCAGCAGAACAAATGAGGCAGAAAATAGAATTTCAGATCCTGAAGACAAAGTGGGAAAATTAACCAGCTCAATGGAAGAGATTGTTAAAGCCAAAAAGATACTGGAGAGGAACATTCAAGAGATATGGGACACCCTGAAGAAGCCTAATATGCGCATTCATGGAATACCAGAACAAGAATCCCAAAATACCACACCAGAGGAAATATTTCAATTCATCATAAATGAAAACTTCCCACAACTAAAGAATGAGAGGCCTATCCAAATAAAAGAGGCATTTCGCACTCCAAACAGATATGACCAAAATAGAAAATCACCACAACAAATAATAGTCAAAACACTCCACATTCAAGACAAAGAAAAGGTGCTGAGAGCTACAAGAGAAAAAAAGCAAATCACTTTTAAAGGTTAACCTATTAGAATAACAAATGACTACTCAATGGAAACAGGAAAAGCAAGAAGAGCCTGGAAAGACATACTTCAAGTATTAAATGAGCAAAAATGCCAACCCAGACTGATATACCCAGAAAAATTATCTGTCATGATTGAGGGAGAAAGAAAAGTTTTCCAGCACAAAAACAACTTGAAGGGATACATGTCTACCAAACCAGGCCTTCAAAAAATCCTAGAAATGATACTCAAGCTTGAAGAAAAGAACAAGCGTATCCAGGAGGACAGAAGGGAAGTATAATACCACCAAAACATAAATATCAAACAACATGCTTACAAAGTCTACTAAACATAAAAAATGTCCAGAATTAAAAATAATTTCTCCATTATAACATTAAATGTCAATGGTATTAACTCGCCGATTAAGAGACACAGATTACAAACTTGGATTAAAAACCACAATCCAACAATCTGCTGCCTTCAGGAAACTCATCTCACCACAAAAGATAGGCACATCCTAAGAATGAAAGGCTGGTCCAAAATCTTGCAAGCTAATGGAACCAGGAAACAGGCAGGGGTAGCAATTATGCTTTCAGACAAAGGGGACTTCAAACCAAAGAAAATCATAAGACACACAGATGGATACTACATTTTAGTCACAGGTACAATTCACCAGGAAGACTTCACAATACTGAACATTGATGCACCCAATACGGGCCCCTCCACATTCATTAAGAAAACCATACAGCACCTAAAGCAAGAAATCAACCCCCAAACGATAATTCTTGGGGACTTCAACACCGCCCTCTCAACATGGGATAGATCAACAGGTCAAAAGCTTAACAGAGACACTTTGGAACTTAATCAAACCCTGAAAGAAATGGACCTTACAGATCTCTATCAAACTTTTCACCCACGCACCAAAGAATACACATTTTTCTCAGCAGCACACGGAACTTTTTCCAAAATAGATCACATATTGGGCCACAAAACGAATCTACACATATACAAAAAAGTTGAAATTCTAACCTGTGCCCTATCAGACCACCATGGCCTCAAGATGGACATCCACAACACAACGAACAACAGAAAATACACTAACTCCTGGAAACTTAACAATATGATGCTGAATGAGAACTGGATTCAGGAAGAAATTAAAAAGGAAATTCAAGATTTCCTGAAAGTGAATGATAACGAAAATACAACTTACCAAAATCTCTGGGACACAATGAAAGCTGTTCTAAGAGGTAAGTTCATAGTTCTTAATGCCTACACCAAAAAAATGGAAACATCAGAAAATGGAAACTACTTAACAATGCAGCTTAAGGCTTTAGAGAAACTTGAGCAATCTGATCCCAAAAGTAGTAGAAGAGAGGAGATTAGCAAAATAAGGGGAGAAATATCTGAAATTGAGATTAAGAAAACGATAGAAAAAATCAACCACTCAAAAAGCTGGTTCTTTGAAAAAATCAATAAGATTGATACACCCCTACAAAAGCAAGAGAGAGAAAACCCAAATTAACAAAATTAGAAATGAACATGGAGTTATCACTACTGATACCCAAGAAATCCAGAGAATTATAACATCATATCTCAAAAACTTATACTCAGTGAAGTTTGACAACACAAAAGAGATGGATGAATTTCTGGGTAAACACAACTTACCTAAATTGAATCAGGAAGTTGTGAATTACTTAAATAGCCCTATAACATAAAAGGAAATTGAAGAAGTAATCTCAAATCTTCCCACCAAAAAATGTCCTGGACCAGATGGATTCAGCACAGAATTCTACCAGACATTTAAGGAGTTAATAACACCAATACTCCTTAAACTGTTCCATCAAATAGCAAAGGAAGGAACACTACCAAATTCCTTCTATGAAGCTAATATCGTCTTAATCCCAAAACCTAATAAAGATTCACTTAAAAACGAAAACTATAGGCCGATCTCTCTGATGAACACAGACGCAAAGATTCTCAACAAAATCTTGCAAATCGGATTCAAAAACATATCAAAAAGATCATTCACAGGGACCAAGTAGGCTTCATCCCTGGCACACAAGGTTGGTTCAACATACGCAAATCAATAAATGTAATTCATCATGTAAACCAGTCCAAAGACCAAGACCACATGATACTCTCAATAGATGCAGAAAAAGCCTTTGACAAAATCCAACAGCCTTTTATGATCAAAACATAAGAGACTGTAGGAATGGAAGGAATCAATATAATAAAAGCTATATACAACAAGCCCACAGCAAGGATTATGCTCAATGGGGAACAATTGGAAGCATTCCCACTTTGATCAGGAACTAGACAAGGCTGTCCACTCTCACCACTTCTATTCAATATTGTACTTGAAGTCTTAGCTGAAGCCATAAGACAAGAAAGGGACATAAAAGGGATTCAAATCGGCAAGGAAGAAGTCAAGCTATTCCTATTTGCAGATGACATGATCTTATACCTGACTGATCCCAAAAACTCCACCAGGAAGCTCCTGGAACTAATTGAGAAGTTCAGCAGGGTGGGAGGATACAAAATAAATATGCAAAAATCAGAGGCCTTCCTATATGCCCAGAATGAAAGAAGTGAAAAATTTTCTTGAGAGAAACAATTCAAATTTACTGTAGCCCCTAAAAAAATGAATACCTTGGTATAAACCTAACCTGGATTGGCAGAATCAACATTGTAAAAATGACCATCCTACCAAAGGCAATATACACATTCAGTGCTATACCAATTAAAATCCCAAAGCAATTCTTTAAAGAAGTTGACCAAACAATCTCAAAATTCATATGGAGGCACAAAAGACCCAGGATAGCAAAGACAATCCTGAGTAACAAAAACACAGCTGGAGGTAGTACCATACCAAACCTTAGTCTACACTACAAATCCATAGTTGTAAGACAGCCTGGTACTGGCTCCAAAATAGACACACAGATCAATGGATAAGGGTTGAAGACCCAGATATAAGCCCACAAAGTTACAGCCATTTGATCTTTGACAAAGGGGCCCAAACAATCCAATGGAAAAAGAATAGCATCTTCAACAAATGGTGCTGGCAAAACTGGATCTCCACATGCAGAAGATTAAAGCTGGACCCTTACTTGTCACCATGTACAAGACTTAATTCCAAATGGATCAAGGACCTTGATATCAGGCCAGAGACTATAAAAATCATAGTTGAAAGGATAGGGAACTCCCTTGAGCTGATTGGGCTAGGCCAACATTTCCTAAACAGACATCCAATGGCACAGTCACTGCTACCAACTCTCAATAGTTGGGATCTTGTGAAATTAAAGAGCTTCTGTTCAGATAAAGAGATTGTAACACGAGCTCAAAGGCAACGCACAGAATGGGAGAAAATCTTCACTAACCTCATATCCGATAGAGCTCTACTGTCCAGAGTGCACAAAGAACTTAGAAAATTAAACACCAAGGAAACCAATGGCCCAATTAAAAAATGGGCCCTGGAACTTAAAAGAAATTTTACCAGAGATGAAATTAAAATGTTTAACAAATATCTTAAAAAATGCTCCACTTCTTTAGCCATAAGGAAAATGCAAATTAAAACCTCCCTGAGATATCATCTCACCCCGGTCAGGATGGCAAAAATCCACAATACAAACAACAACAAATGCTGGAGAGGATGTGGAGAGAGGGGAACTCTCCTACATTGCTGGTGGGAATGCAGGCTCACACAGCCACTCTGGCGAGCCATCTGGAGATTCTTAAAGAAATTAAAGATCGAAATGCCATATGACCCTTCTATTCCACTTTTGGGAATAACCCCCCATGCAGCAGAGGTTCGCCTTGATAGCACAAGCATGACCATGTTCATAGCAGCACTGTTTACAACAGCAAAGTCATGGAATCAACCCAAATGTCCAACAGTTGATGAGTGGATAAGGAAAAGGTGGTACATCTATACAATGGAGTACTACTCAGCCATTAAAAATGATGAATTACTGGAATTTACTGGGAAATGGATGTCATTAGAAA
Organism: Typhlomys cinereus; assembly: GCA_023101885.1. NCBI lineage: Eukaryota > Metazoa > Chordata > Mammalia > Rodentia > Platacanthomyidae > Typhlomys > Typhlomys cinereus. The sequence continues at coordinate 6,448,668 of JALPQD010000022.1, read as the reverse complement.
CAATTATGTTAAGTGAAGTATCCCAAACCCAGAAAGTTAAGTGCTGTATGTACTCCCTAATAGGTGGCTCCTAGTACCAAACTCACCCAGCCCACATTGAGACACTCAAAGGTAAACGTATGTAATACAGTAATTGCAAGGATTGTGAACAGGAGGGATGGGGTTCAGGGCCACACCAGACACAAGGAGAGAGGGGACCATGTTACAGCAGAGAAAATCGGCCTCCAAGGAATGCAAGTAAGTAATGTGACACCTGGTTAAGTTCACAGATGTTCGTTCCTGATCATGTACAACTGAGGGTGTATGATCTCACCAGAAGGGGAGGGCATATAGTCTGGCAGATGAAAGGTGATCATTTTGCAAATGGGTGACTGACCCCTCCCTCACCGAAGTTTCCTGCTTTTATTACATCTATCCTTAAATGTGCTCTTATAACAAGACTCCAGTTTAACAATTTTTTGTCTCTGACCAGGGGGTGACATACAGTGCCCATCAGGATGGAGTGAAGGGCATTGTAGGAGCAGCAAAACTGCAAAAGAAAATCAACAAATCACAATCCAGAACTTCAGAGACTCTATATCAACCACATAGAACTAAGCCAGCCTAATCTCCTCCCATTCTGAAGCTCAGGGACATTTGCAGAAGAGGGGGCGGTAAGAGTGTAAGAACAAAAGGATGGGAGGAGCAATGATTTGCAAGATACTCACACAAGTTAGGGATGAAGCAATCATAATTGGACTTTGCATGCCCTGTGCAATGTCCAACACACTATTGACCTCACAAAGTCTAGCATCGGCTAGAGGCACCAAGATCCTTGGAGGCAAGGGATTGACAGCCACAGTAGTGTTCCTATATTTAAGGGGAACATGAGAAAGGTTTCAGGGAAATGCCACCGGGTCCTTGTACGTCATCGGAGAGGAGGACCAAGAGGAGAGTTAGGCATACACAATAAAGGACTCTCTGGGAATTGGGGGGAGGCACTGGGAGACGGGGAGGGAGAGAAGGGGAGCAGGGGTTTCAGGAGGAAGAGGAGGGGGGAGGGAACTGGTCTACCTATTAAGTTTGTATGAGCAGAAATAATAATAAAAAATGTTAAAAAGTTTTTTAAAAAGAACCAGAAATCACATATGAAATATGTAAATGGGTTATTCAAATAATCGCCAATTCTCAGCAAAAACTCTGAAAGTGGCATCAACATCCTAATCTCTCAAATAGACAGATGATCCAGACACAAAATACACAAAGAAACATCATAGGTAAATGACATTAAAGAACAAAAGATCAGAATATTTCATCAACAGAGTATACATTCTCAGCAATGCAGGAAAACATCACTTTAAAAAAAACGTTTTTAGAACACAGAAAAGCCTTTTAAAATACAAGAAAAATCAAATAATTTTTTCAATTATTTCTAATCACAACAAACTAAAACTGCAAATCAACAATAAGAGAAACTATAGAAAATGTACAAGCTCATGGAGACTATTGAATATTTAGTAGGTCATTGATGAACTCTGAGGAAATTTTTTTAAAATTCTAAAATTGGAGGCTAGAGAAATGAATCAGTAGGTAAAAGTGTAGCAGAGAAGAAAATAAGCAAATTTTTGGAAAGTTACACTTCATCCAGAAGCAATAGCCTTCTGCAGCTGAGCATCGATGCACAGGTGAACAAAATTCTGCAAACAGCCTTCTCTCTCCTTCCTTGCAAATCTAATCCTTCTCACCTAGCATTCTAACTGCCAGGAAAATGAGATGCTTTGTCTATCCCACCATTCAGTTGCAAAACTAATCCCTTTCACCTAATATCTTCTAGGAAACTTCTCCCTTTATCTATATTAGTACGTTATAGGGATACAGATATCCCCAGGCGTAAAGAAGCCACCAGGAGCCTCCACAGTTCAGGAACTACCAAAGGAGGACAAAAGAAACTTTTCCAAATGTGGGAATTTTCCACCCACTACTGTATAAAATCCCTCAGACTATTTCCTTTTTTTTGAAAATGGGAAATCCTTTCCCACAAGGCATATAGTCTCTACCCCATTTCCCCAAACCTAGACTTGAAGAAAATTTTCTACTTTTATGTATTTGACTCCTTTAATGATTTGCCCAGGAAATGGGAACAGAAAGAATAATGCTAGGAATCAGTGGGAAAAAAACAGTGAGTTCTTGGAAAAGAATTCCAAAGCTAAATTAACCAAAGAAAGGCAGAGGTTAATAAAGGTTCATATCATTAAAATTAGACATGAAAAGGGAGAGATTGCTGGCAGGCTGGAGGTTCTTCCATCTTCTACCTCTGCCAAGCAAGGGGACAGGAATTGGTAAAGGTGACAGCTTAAATCAAGACCAGGCTTAGGAGAATGGGGCAGAGACTGTATGATCTAGAACGAATGTGTCACCCCCTTATCCCTACTAATAAAAGATTGAAATGATAGAATTACCTGTTCTCACAACCACCCCATACTCAAGGCAGTGTCTGCTTGGTGTTCACTGCCCCCTAATGGCCAGTTGGCATTTGCAAAAGCCTGTGCTTACGTGATCTGTGGCAATCGGGGCCAACCAAGATCAGGAACTGACCAAACTTTCTGGTCTGTACAAGAGATCAGAATATATTGCCTTACAAAGGGAGTGACTTCTTCCACTTGTACCCTTCAGCACACCTATTAAAAAAAAATCCCGTTCCCGTCATCCACACCTTTCTCTCCCTTTTTCCTGTGATTGGCCCTGGGATTCTGGAACTCCATTAACCTTCCATCTAGTCTGTGGTGTGGTGTGTTTTAGGAGCAAAAATTTACAATAAAGTCACTTCTAGTTGAAACATTACATTCAAAATCATAATACTAGCATTCAGACCACAGATCACACCGCAAACAGCTCATGTGTTAATTATACATATTATAATTTTTTTGCATTTCTGTTCTGCAAGGTTTTTATGAAGTTAAACTGCTTCTGAATACATTAATTCTACTCCCTTATGCTTAGGAACACTTGTAAACTTTTCTTTTTTGGCAGGGGCAGGGGAGTGGCTTCTTTGGTTTTGTGCCTTACAGGTGCTTGTGTTTGTGTGTTTGCATATGGGTGAATGTACATGTGTTAAAGCATGTGTACAAGAGTACACTTCAGTGTGCATGCCTGTGGAGACCAAAAGGTGAAATCATTATTCTTCCTAGATTGCTCTACCTTCTTATTGTTTTGTTCTGGGCTCACCTTCGAAGACCTACAGACCATTGCCATATCTGACTAGCAATTTTAGGTTGGATCTGGGTATCCAAACCTACATCTTTTTGCTTGTGAGGCAAAGTCTTTAATCCCTAACCCATCAACTCAGTCCTAGCAAGAAAATTTTTCAAAATATTTCATAGACCTTTTAAACTCCTGTTTTTGCATTCCCAAAAGAGATGTCTTCTTAAAAAATAAACTTATTAGAAATCTTTCTGCTAAAATTATGTATGCCACTTGGAAAAGGCAGTGATCTGAGAAACTACACTTTCCTGATTGTATGTGCTCCATACAATGGGAAGAGCACTGCCTTGGGAATGGAGAAGACTATGTCTTGCTTTAGCAAAGTCACCAACATCCTACATAAGAATCTTTTTTATACATAATTTATTTATTTATCTCCGCTCATACAAACTTAATAGGTACACCGGTCCCACCCTCCATCCACCCCTCCCTGGATGCCCTTGCTCCCTCCCGCCTGTTCCTTTTCCTTTTCCTCTCCCGCCCTCTCTCCCTTTCTCCCAGTGCCCCCTCTCCCCATTTCTGAAGCATCCTTTAATGTGTGTATCAAACTTTCCTCTGGGTCCTCCTGTCTGATGAGGTGTAAGGACTCAGTGGCATTTCATAGAATTCTTCCTTGTGTTCCCCTTAAGTATAGGAACACTATTGTGACAGTTAATCCCTTGCTTCTAAGGATCCTAGTGCCTTTAGTCCATGCTATACTTTGAGGGGTCAATAATGTGTTGGTTTTTGCGCAGGTCATGCAAAGTCTTATTATAATTGCTTTGGCCCTAACTTGTGTGGAGTATCTTGCATATCATTACTCCTCCCCATTCTTGTGCTCTTACAATCTTACCGCCCCCTCTTATGCAAATTTCCCTGAGCTTCAGGATGGGGAGAGATTAGGCTGGTCTGGTTCCAGGTGGTTGATATAAAGTCTCTGATGTTCTGAATTACGGTTTGTTGATTTTTTTTTTTTTTTTTTTTTTTTTTTTTTTTTAGTTCTACTGATCCTTCAGTGTCCTTGGCTCCATCCTGATGGGTATTGGATGTCACCCCCTCCCAGAGATAAAAACCTGTTAAATTAGAGTCTTGTTATAAGAGTATATTCAAAGGTAGATGTATAAAAGTAGGAGACCGGGGTGAGAGACAGGGTCAATCACCCATTTGCAAAATGGTTACTTTCTATCTGGCAGCCTATATGCCCGCCCCTTCTGGTGAGATCATGCCCCATCAATTGCAAATGATCAGGAAGGAAAGTCTGTAAACTTAACCAGATGTCTCATAACTTACTTGCAGTCCTTGATGGTGGCCTATTTGCTCTGCTGTAACATGGTCCCCTCTCTCCTTGTTTCCGGTGAGGCCCTTCTTCCCCTTCCCTACTGTGTATAATCTTTGCAATTACTGTAGGTATTACAGAGATTTATCTTTGAGTGTGTCTCTAAGTGGGTTTGGTACTAGGATCCACCTATTAGGGTGTGCATATGATGTCTATTTTTCTGTGTCTGGGATAATTCACTCAATATAATTGTTTCTAATTCCATCCATTTCCCGGCAAATTTCATTAATTCATCATTTTTGATGGCTGAGCAGTATTCCATTGTATAAATGTACCACGTTTTCCTTATCCACTCGTCAACTGTTGGACATTTGGGCTGATTCTATGACTTTGCTATTGTAAACAGTGCTGCTATGAACGTGCCCGTGCTTGTGCTATCGAGGTGAATTTTTGCTGCATGGGGGATTATTCCCAAAAGTGGAATAGCATTTCACTCTTTAACTTCTTTAAGAATCACCAGATGGCTAGCCAGAGTGGTTGTATGAGCCTGCATTCCCACCAGCAATGTAGCAGAGTTCCCCTCTCTCCACATCTTCTCCAGCATTTTTCTTCGCATTGTGGATTTTTGCCATCCTGATCGGGGTGAGATGATCTCTCAGGGAGGTTTTGATTTACATTTCCCTGATGGTTAAGGATGCGAAGCATTTTTTAAGATATTTGTTAGACATTTTAATTTCATCCCTGGTAAAGTTTCTTTTACCTTCCAAGGCCCTTTTTTTTTTTAATTTCCAATCATGCAAACTTAACAAGTACACCAGTTCTCTCCCTTCCTCCACCCCCCCCACCCTCCTGCTCCCCTCCTTTGCTCTCCCCTCCCTCCCCAGTGCCTCCACCCCATCCCCAGAGCATCCTTTAATGTGCATGCCAAATTCTATTCTGGATCCTCCTTTTTGATAAGGTTCAAGGACCCAGCGCCAAGGCCCATTTTTTAATTGGCCCATTTGTTTCCTTAGTGTTTAGTTTTTTAAGTTCTTTGTGCACTCTGAATAATAGAGCTCTATCAGATATGTGGTTAGTGAAGATTTTCTCCCATTCTATGGGTTGCCTTTGTGCTCAAGTTATTATATCTTTATCTGAACAGAAGCTCTTTAATTTCACAAGATACCAACTGTTGAGAGTTGGTAGCAGTGACTGTGCTATTGGATGTCCATTTAGGAACTGTTGGCCTATCCCAATCAGTTCAAGAGAGTTCCCTACCCATTCAAGTATGGCTTTTATAGTCTCTGGCCTTATACCGAGGTCCTTGATCCATTTGGAATTAATTCTTGTGCATGGTGACAAGTATGGGTCCAGTTTTAATCTTCTGCATGTGGAGATCCAGTTTTGCCAGCACCATTTGTTGAAGATGCTGTTCTTTTTCAATTGGATTTTTTGGACTTCTTTGTCAAAGATCAAATGGCTATAATTGTGTGGGTTTATATCTGTGTCTTCAACTCTTATCCATTGATCTTGGTGTGTATTTTGGAGCCAGTACCAGGCTGTTTTTATAACTATGGATTTGTAGTATAGACTAAGGTTTGGTATGGTGATACTTCCAGCAGTATTTTGTTACTCAGAATTGTTTTTGCTATCCTGGGTCTTTTGTGCCTCCATATGAATTTTGAGCTTATTTGGTCAACTTCTTTAAAGAATTGCTTTGGGATTTTTTTTTTTTTTTTTTGCTTTGGGATTTTGATTGGTATAGCTTTGAATCTGTATATTGTCTTTGGTAGGATGGTCATTTTTGTGATGTTGATTCTGCCAATCCAGGAACATGGGAGGTCTTTCCACCTTCTGATGTCTTCTGCAATTTCCTCCTTTAGGGTTTTAAAATTTTCATTGTAAAGGTGTCTTATTTCCTTGGTTAGGTTTATGCCAAGGTATTTCATTGTTTTAGGGGCTATAGTAAATCGGATTGTTTCTCTCAGGGCTTTTTCACTTCTTTCCTTCTGGGCATATAGGAAGACCAATGTAGTTTCCTGGTGGAGTTATTGGGATCATTCAGGAATAAGATCATGTCATCTGCAAATAGAGATAACTTGACTTTTTCCTTGCCGATTTGAATCCTTTTTATGTCCCTTCCTTCTCTTATGGCTTCAGCTAAGACTTCAAGTACAATATTGAATAGAAGTGGTGAGAGTGGACAGCCTTGTCTAGTTCCTGACCAAAGCGGGAATGCTTCAAGTTTTTCCCCATTGAGTATAATCCTTGCTGTTGGCTTGCTGTATACCACTTTTATTATATTGATAAAGGTTCCTTCCATTCGAACTGTCTCTAGGGTTTTGATCATAAAGGCTGTTGGATCTTGTCAAAAGCTTTTTCTGCTAATATCAAGAGTATCATGTGGTTTTGGATTTTGGACTGGTTTATATAGTGAATTACATTTAATGATTTGCATATGTTGAACCAACCTGGTGTGCCTGGGATAAACCCTACTTGATCCCCATGAATGATCTTTTTGATATGTTTTTGAATCCGATTTGTTAAGACTTTGTTCAGAATCTTTGCATCTGTGTTCATCAAAGAGATTGGCCTATAGTTTTCTTTTTTAAGTGCATGTTTTTTAGGTTTGGGGATTAAGATGATATTAGCTTCATAGAAAGAAGTTGGTAGGGTTCCTTCCTTTGCTATTTGATGGAACAGTTTAAGGAGTATTCGTGTTATTAGCTCCTTAAATGTCTGGTAGAACTCTGTGCGAATCCATCTGTCCAGACATTTTTTGGTGGGAAGATTTGAGATTACTTCATCGATTTCCTCATATGTTACAGAACTATTTAAATAATTCAAAACTTCTTGATTCAATTTAGGTAAGTTGTGCTTACTTAGGAATTCATCCATTTTTTTTTTGTTTGTCAAATTCCACAGAGTGTAAGTTTTTGAAATATGATGTTATAATTCTCTGGATTTCTTGGGTATTAGTAGTGATAACTCCATGTTCATTTCTAATTTTGTTAATTTGGGTTTTCTCTCTCTTGCTTTTGGTTAATTTAGCTAGGAGTGTATCAATCTTATTGATTTTTTTCAAAAAAAAAACACCTTTCAATTGGTTGATTTTCTGTATCATTTTCCTAATCTTGATTTCAGATATTTCTCCCCTTACTTTGCTAATCTCCTCTCTTCTACTCCTTTTGGGATCAGATTGCTCTAGTGTCTCTAAGGCTTTTAGCTGCATTGTTAAGTTATTTATTTCTGATGTTTCCATTTTTTTATATAGGCATTAAGAGCTATGAACTTACCTCTTAGAACAGCTTTCATTGTGTCCCAGAGATTTTGGTAACTTGTATTTTCATTATCGTTCACTTTCAGGAAATCTTGAATTTCCTTTGTAATTTCTTCCTGAATCCAATTCTCATTCAGCATCATATTGTTAAGTTTCCAGGAGTTAGTGTATTTTCTGTTGTTCGTTGTGTTGTGAATGTCAAGCTTTAAGTCGTGGTGGTCTGATAAGATACAGGCTAGAATTTCAACTTTCTTGTATATGTGTAGATTCGTTTTGTGGCCCAATATGTGATCTATTTTGGAGAAAGTTCCATGTGCTGCTGAGAAAAATGTGTATTCTTTGGTGCGTGGATGAAAAGTTCGATAGGAATCTGTAAGGTCCATTTCAGTAAGGGTTTGATTAAGTTCCAAGTGTCTTTGTTAAGGTTTTGACCTGTTGATCTATCCCATGTTGAGAGGGCGGTGTTGAAATCCCCAAGGATTATCATTTGAGGATTGATTTCTCACTTTAGATGCTGTTTGCTTAATGAATGTGGAGGGGCCTATATTAGATGCATATATTTTCAGTATTATGAAATCTTCCTGATGAATTGTACCTGTGACTGAAATGTAGTATCCATCTGTGTCTCTTACGATTTTTTTTTTTTTTTTGGTTTGAAGTCTACTTTGTCCGATAGCATAATGGCTACCCCTGCCTGTTTCCTGGTTCCATTAGCTTGCAGAATTTTGGGCCAGCCTTTTATTTTTAGGATGTGCCTATCTTTTGTGGTGAGATGAGTTTCCTGAAGGCAGCAGATTGATGGCTTGTGATTTTTAATCCAAGTTTGTAATCTGTGCTTCTTGATTGGTGAGTAAATTCCATTGACATTTAATGTTATAATGGAGAAATTATTTTTAATTATGGACTTTTTATGTTTAGTAGCTTTTGCAAGTGTATTATTTGGCTTTTAGGTTTTGGTAGTATTATACTTCCCTTCTGTCCTCCTGGATATGCTTGTTTTTTTCTTCAAGCTTGAGTATCATTTATAGCATTTTTTGAAGGCCTGGTTTGGTAGACATGTAAGCTTTCAAGTTGTCTTTGTGCTAGAAAACTTTTCTTTCTCCCTAGATCATGATGGATAGTTTTGCTGAGTATATCAGTCTGGGTTGACATTTTTGCTCATTTAATACTTGAAGTACATCTCTCAAAGCTCTTTTTGCTTTTACTGTTTCCATTGAGAAGTCATTTGTTATTTTAATAGGTTTACCTTTAAAAGTGACTTGTTTTTTTCCCTTGAAGCTCTCAGCACCTTTTCTTTGTTACTTGAATGTGGAGTGTTTTGACTATTATTTGCTGTGGCGATTTTCTGGTCATATTTGTATGGGGTGCAGAATGCCTCTTGTATTTGGATGGGCCTTTCATTCTTTAGATGAGGGAAGTTTTCCTTGATGATATTTTGAAAATTTTCCTCACTTGCAGTATTTTGGGATTCTTGCTCTGGTATTCCATGAATGCGCATGTTAGGCCTCTTCAAGGTGTCTGATAACTCTTGAATAGTTTTCTCAAGTATCTTTTTGGCTTTAACAACCTGTTCCATTGAGCTGTTTAATACTCCCACTTTGTCTTCAAGATCTGAAATTCTAGTTTCTGCTTCTTTAGTTCTGCTGATAAGACTGTCTGTTGAGTTTTGGGTTGAAGATAACTTGTCTTTTAGTTCAATTTTAAACTCTCCCTAAGACTGTTTTAACTGCCGTATGCCTATTTTTGTTTCTTGAAGTGTTTTTCTCAACTCCTCCAAGTGTCTGTTGTGTTTCTGTTCAAAGTGGTTGATGCGGTTATTTAATTCTTCCTGGATTTCCTCTTTCATAGTATTGAGCATGGTAATGATCATACTTTGAAAGTCGTTATCCTGGGCCTAGCTTTCTTGGCTATGTTTGGTGAATTTTTTCTGGTTGCTATTATCACTATGGGGTTAATTCTTTCGCTGGGAGATTTGTCTTCTTGGGTTTTGTTTGTCATGGATCTGTGTTTTGACTTGGGCATTGTTTTTTTGTCTCTTAAGATTTTTCAGATTCTGTGTATTTTTAAATGAACTAGTTGATATTAATATTCTCTGGCAGTTATTACTAGTGGTTGCCTTGGAGGTGGGTACGTTTGTCTGTTATTATTATTTCCTGAGACGCAGGGTGACCCAGAGCATCCCCCGGGCAGTTGGACCAGCAAAAGCCCTTCATAGGAATCTATCTGCAGGTTGCATTTGAATCATTGATAATTTTATGTTATTATACTACCATCTAGTGGCACTTCTTTGGAAACACACCTCAGCTTTCTTGGCGCTCTTTTTGAATGTTTTTGAATCAAACATCGTGGATTCATTTTTAAAACACCAAATAGTGTATTGTTGTTGAACTTACAAGATAAGAGCAGATGGTATAGGGAAGAAGGGATTTATTGTCAAAAACATTTGAATAACCCAAAGCAAAAGAAAAATAAACCATGTTCTTCTAAATGTGAGTCTTCTCAAAGATTTAATATGCTAAGTTGTGTCTTGACTCTAGGAAACAGTGTATATACTATATTTTCCATTCTGTAATTCAATTTATTCACAATGAAATATTTTAGAATAGTAAGTTATAACTAATATGTATATTTAATTTATTGGTAGTATTTTCTCTAAAACTAGATTGAAAGGAAAACATGCCTTCATGGCACATAAACATATCAATATGTATATTTTAAAATATCTATTTGTGCAGTGAAATGGACAACAATGGCCAACCACAATGCAGAGTACCAGCAACCTTGCAATGCTCACCCAGAATCAAATCAACCTAATCTCACCCCTTCCTAAGGCTCAGGGAACCTTATGGAAGAGGGGGTGGGTAAGATTGTAAGAACCTAATGATGAGATGGTCCACACATTGGACAAGACATTCTATTCAAGGCAGGTACTCACTGCAATGAGACTTGTCCTTACCAGGCCTACATAATGACTGACATACCAATGTGCCCCCATAAACTAGCAAGGATCTCACAAGAGATAATTCCATGCAGTGGAAACCTTGAGGACTAGGCATGAATGTGTAAAGGGGAATGCCCCTATCAGTGGGGCAACCTGAGGAGGAGCAACTTGGTATGCCACAGAGGCCTGAACCCCCACCAAGGTAAACATGCCAGAGGGAACCCTGGGGCCCATAGAAGAAGGCAGGAGAGTGGGAAGGGGATGTATTAATGAAGTGAAGGGAGGGTGGATAGAAATAAGGGGGGAAGGAGGGAGCAGGGATAAGTACTCAATATGTTTGTAAAACTAGGGAAATATTTTTTAAAAGAAAAGAAATACCCTAAATAAATAGAAATACAGAAAAAATAAAATATCTATTTGGTTATTGGTCTCTTACATTCTTATAGCATCTAAGAATTAATTGATCTCCTAACATCTTGCTGTAACGTATCAGATAAAAAATTTCAACTTGCATGGTTATAATAACAATTGTTTTAGCTCAAGTATTTACCTTGATGCCCATAATATGTAAACAAGCTTCACTTTGAGATGTACACAGTGGCCTGCATACAACTAGACCATCTAGACAATATTAAATCTATCTAAAAAAATGTAAATTCCACAGTCATAACGATATGTCCTATAAATAAGTGTGACTTATTTGGACTTTGTACCAAAGTGTCAAAGACCATTAGAAAAAACTTCCACAGCTACTACAAGACACTTGACATTTTCAAGGGCAATGTGTTTTGACATCTATCCAAACTTCACCAGCTCTGCTTTCCCATTTGATGACATTGTTGTTCACCTTTCACTGGAGTCACTTCCTTTGTTAAGCTGAGTTTTCTGTAGTTACTATGATTAAAAGAAATGATGTTCACAATAAATGGATGATTAATTTGGTTTTCATTTTATTTCTCTTTGACGTGCCTCTGAGTACTATTTTTAGAAAAAGTTTCTAAGGCATAAAGAACAACACAGATTTTCAATCTCCATGAAGTCTGCAGTGACTTATGTCACCTCCAACTTCTGTTTTCAGCCATGCCTTTCCTGTTCTAATGTACTGCATGTCCCCTCTAGAACCGTAAAACAAATAAATCTTCCCTTTCTTCCTTAAAAAAGAAAAAAGAAAAAGAAAAGAAAAAGGGACTCAAGACACTGTCTCACAAGGAAAAGGTTCTGAGTTCGGATCCCAGATGGCATATTAAAAAGCCAGGCAGAAATGGCAGCAGCCTGTACTTCTGGCTCTGTTGGGCAGAGCCTAGGAAATCCCAGCACCAAGCAAGGAGGTAGAAGTGATCCAGGATGATTCCCATAGTCACCCTTGGTTCTCCATAGGGACACATGCGTGCGTGTGCGCGTGCACACACACACACACACACACACACACACACAGTAAACAAATAACTATTAAAAAAAAGAACGGCACAAAGAATCTGAGTATCTCTGTGGTTAACATTATTCTGGGCACTGGTAATAATAGCAAAAACATTAAATAATAATAAATGTATTGATCTCATGCATTCATTTCACCTTGAGTTTACATTTTAGAAAGAAAAAGATAGAAATGAATATACACTTCAAGAACAATTTAATGCTTTCTAACTCCAGTTGTGTCCAGTTAATCATTACCTGGCAAGTAAAATTAAAATCACTGTTCTGGTTTTCATGGCCATCTACAATATGGTAAATAATTTAAAGATTATAATTTCTTCCAAGAGATTCCTTGATGTAGATATCCACAGATGTCATATTTTGCCTGTTAAGAGAACCATGTATGTAAATATGTCACCTCCCTTGAAAGAAGAGTAAAATTTCATCCACTTTTATATTTTTTGAGATGCAACATACTTTCTTGTCTATAGAAATTATTCAATAAATACTTACTGAAAAAATTAAAGTTACTAAATGATACAATTATATTGTCATGTTCAAATTAATTTGCTGAGGACTAAGCTTAATGTCTCCATTTGCCAAGTATATAGTCAAAGATACATTCTTGGGGGTGGAGAGGTGGCTCAGGGGTTAAGCCTCTGCCTTGCAGGCAGAAGGTCCTGAGTTCGGATCCTAAACCCCATGTATAGATGCCTGGCGGAAACGGGGGCGGCCAGCGTTTCTGGTCCTGGTAGGGTGGAGCCTGTGAATCCTGGGGCAGAATAAACGAGGAGGAGGTGGAGGCGGTCCATGGTGGTTCCCGAATTCGTAGGGGAGGTGGAGGCGGTCCATGGTGGTTCCCGAATTCGTCCGTGGTTCTACACACACACATACACACACAAACGCACAATTGAGTAAACAATAAAAAAGATACATTCTTAAGCTTTAAGATATCTGTTATATCTTCACGTCATGATAAAAAGCAAACTTCACATGCTAACCTAAAAAATTAATTTAAAAAAATGAGAAAAGTGCCAGCAAAATAGTTTAGTGGGGAAAGCACTTGCTCACAAATCTGACAACTAATATCCAAAAGTCCACAAATTAGAAAGATACCTTCTCTCTTTCTCTCTTTCTCCACCTCCTTTCTCCTCTGTCCCTCAAATAAATTAACAAAGTATTTTTAAGCCTTGTTTAGTTATTTAGTGTGTGTGTGTGTGTGTGTGTGTGTGTGTGTGTGTGTAGAGAGAGAGAGAGAGCCAAGGGGACTTCAGGAATCATCTTGGATTGTTTCTTCCTCCTTTTTGCTTTGCTCTGGTATTTCCCAGGCTCTACCCACTAGAGCTTGAAGTGCAGACATCTGCCATTTCCCTCTGGCATTTTTTACGTGGGATCTGGGATCTGAACTCAGGGCCTTCTGCTGTGAGGCAGAGTCTTCACACCTGAAACATCTCTGTAGACCAACAAAATATTTTAAATTGGAAAAAATACTTTTACATTAGTACTACTATCACAAGAGGGGGTGGTAAGAATGTGAGCACCTGAAGGCAGAAAGCGGCAGCCAGATAGTATCTTCTGAACATGATAGGGCTATTACAAAAATTTAAACAAACAACAACAAAAATATGCCCAGAAAAGGCAACATGAAATCATCTTAACTTTTTGTGACTTGCTGGAAATTAGTTTAGATTTAGATTAAGGATAAATTTAAACATTAGTAAATATTTATTATTTGAGTGAGTAAATTAATGAATTCAAAAGAGGAGAGGAATGAAAAGCAAAGATTATTTCACAAATAATGCAAGGAACTTCACTAACTTGTAGTTGCTATGGGGTCAGTAACTCAGTAGTGTTCTCTTTGTTCATTAGCAAAAGGAAAAACTATCCTGCAGAAATATTCAACCTTTTGTAAAATAGAAATAACTGTCCTCTAATCTTTTCTCTTTCACACACACCTTTTTCTTTTATCTCTATTCTCTATTCTTTTCTCTTTGTGTCTTTCTTTCTCTTTCTATCTCCAATAAATAAATATTTAGAAAAAAGAAGAAAAAAAATCATCTTCTGGCAAGAGAGAGAAAATAATCCAGTCTAGGTTGTTGTTTTTAATATCAAGTGTTTTGGTAAACAACACTCCTATTGAGAGAATGGAATATAAATAAAAATCTTGAAAAAACTAGTTTTCTATGTCAGAAGCAGGAACATACACAGATTAAAACAGTGGGTATCATATTCTATAATAATCAGTGATTCAAGATCACATGATCAAAAAGGAAATGTTATACACTGCTATAGGCTACCAGTGCCTTAGCCCTATTTTGTGGACAAAAGAAAAAGAATAAAGTGTCCTACATTCTGAGTAAATAACCAAAATGTTATACATTCATGACAAAGACTATGATCACCAATGTGTACCAAAAAATAAATAAATAAGGATCACAGTACACAGCCTTCTCTGCAGTTGCCAAGGTTTTCCAAATATGAAGGACAAAATGGAGCGTAACATCATAAATTGGATCTTTAATAAGAAAAGCACTTCTATGCACAAAAAAAACTATTTTGTCAATGCAAGTGGGCAGGATATAGATTTGCAATTCTCTTAAAAACCAATGTTCTTTGGGACTGGAGAGATGGCTCAGGATTAAGATTCTTCCTCGCAAACAGAAGTCCTGAGTTCAGCTCTGAGGTCCCATGTAAAAATGTCAGGCAGAAACAGCAGTGGCCGGAGCCTTGGAAATCCCATAGTGAAGCAAGAAGGAGACAACACATAAGCAATACAGGATAATTCCTGAAGTCATTCTTGAGTCCTTCACAGGGACACACAGTTCCTGCTCTCTCTCTCTCTCTCTCTCTCTCTCTCTCTCTCTCTCTCTCTTGCTCTCTCTCTCTCTTTCGCTCTCTCTCTCTCTCTCTCTCTCACACACACACACACACACATACACCCACACACTGAGTAAATAAATAAAGGTTTAAAAAAACAATGTTCCTCTCACTCCCTTTTCCTTAGTGACTAGATTTCCAGACAACTAACAATGTTGCTCCAGTGGGATGCAACCACCAAGCAACCACCAAGCACAGTTTTCAAAATGGTCATGGCTTCTCTCCTCCTCTTCCCACTTCCAGTCAAATCCTAGGAGTTGGCAATAAAAACTCTCACTCTAGGAGGTCCTAATGCCTGCTGTGTTTGGCTAAGACAAAATAACCTGTCTCCTCTTCAGACTCCTTTGTTTGATGCTTCTTATCACTGCAATGGTTGCCATTGCTTCCATTCCATCCGGACCTGGGTGCCCTGGCTTTCACTTTAAAATGTATTACACCCTTTGGGCCCTCTCTCAAGATGATTGTGTTACATATCTTGAATGTGTTGTCATAAGAGTCATGTGTTCTTAGGTCTTCTTTGTAATCTGTTTAATGTGATCATGTCTATGTCATCTTATGTTCAAAAAAAATTAATAATAAGACCTGTGTCACTACTAAGGGTGTAAAGTGCCATATACTCAATTTAAAAAATGTGCACATATGTATGGATTGCATGGATAAATATATACATATAGATATAAATACAACTAAAATGTACAGCTGCATATTAAACTCTAATGTATAATTTAAGTTATGATTTCTCATTGGCAATGTATTTGAAGGAATTACTGAGCTCTAGGATACGCTGTGTATGTTTTCTACATTTCACAAGTGATTTCCTGAGTATTTATTTCAATGTAAAGGTTTCATTCACAGAACTTTTGGCTAAAGAGATCAGGTGATCCCAAGGTTTTTTTCTTTTTTTTTTCTGGAGGAGAAAATCCTGGGATACCAAAGAAGTAATCATACCTTGAGGTCAACAGAATTATACAGAGATTGAAAAGCAGAACAAGATCAGCAGAAGAAGTGTAAGAATTGAGATAGAACCTTATACCATTTTCCATTTGTTTTGGAGAAAGTGTTTAAGGTCTCTGTATTAGTCAGGGTTCCCTAAAGAACAGAACCAACAGAATGAATATATGAAAAGGGAAATTTATTGGATTTATGGGAGAATGTCTAGGCAGTCCAACAATGGCAACCTGTAGCTGCTCAATTCAGGAGCTATTGGAGGGTCAAAGAACCTGCATTCTGATGGTGGCAGTAGGAAGATGAGTTTGCCAGTGCAAGCAAGAGAGTGCTTGAGCTCTTTTGTCTAGTGATTCTTTTTATCTGATCTGCTACTGGGAGGTTCCATTCAGATGTAGGGTTGGTCTTTGTGTTGTAAATATGCTAAACCAGGTAATCTTTCCAGGTTGAATAACAGTTAATCTGTTAGTTATTCCCAGCTGTAGTCAAACTGACAACAAAGATTAACTATCATAGACTCTTAGAATTAGGACACAGTTTTGTTCAGCTCTGATCATAGCTGAGGGAATACTGCAGCTGGGCCACTATGGTCTGGGTCTTCCCCCATCTATTAAAATATCACACAGCCATGTTCAGAGCTTGCCCTACCTAGTCATTTTTCACAGGTGTGAAAAAGGCTCAGTCTTCTATTGGCAAATTGATCACTGCTTCAAACTAGCACATTCCACCTCTTGGCAACTTAATACACATATTACTTGTGTGTGTGTGTGTGTGTGTGTGTGTGTGTGTGTGTGTACACCAGAGGGCACTTAAACCTGTAAAGGGTGATATCAGAATTATCCTTGATTTTTCTACCGCATTTTGCTTCACAGGCTATACTTCCAGGGTCAAGAATTACAGGCCACCACCATTTTTACCTCGGGTGTGGGGATCTGGATTTGGGTTCTTTTGCTTAGGAAGCAAGGACTTTAACCTCTTAGCCATCTCACCAGTCTTGTACATCTCATTACTCTTAAACTACAACCTTTCAATCCTTATCCCCACAGATATTATGCACAATCTTATGATATAAAATTTATTCAATTCAATTTTTAAAATTCTCATAACCCAGTTTAAAAAGGTTCTTAGCCATTAGTAGTTTACTTCATCATTTTAAAAATCCTAAGTCTCTTTTTTAAAATCAACAAATCTCTTACTCGTAAGCTTCTATAAAATGAAAACAAGTTAAATTCATTCAACATGTAACCCCACAGAAAAAAGCATTCCTATTTTAAAGAAGAAGCATCAGAACACAACTAGGCAATATCAAATCAAAATTAGGAATATCTCCCATAGGCTTATGGGTTTGAATCCTTAGTTGACGTTTAGAAAGGCTGTGACACCTTTAGAAGGTGGAGCCTTGCTGGAGGAAGGCCTGTAACAGAGTGTGGGCCTTGAGGTTGGTTAGCCCCTCCCTACTCCTGCTAGGCATTCTGCTCTTGCAGTCTACAGTTTAGCTCTCTCAGCTTCCATGACAGCGGCAGTGACCTAAGTCTCCTGCAGCTTGTACTAGCCAAGCCATGCTTTTCCCACCATAGTGGACTGTGTCCCCACTTTGGAAATGCAAACAAAATAAATCTCCCTCTCTCCCCTTAAGTTACTTGAGTCTTGAGTGTTACCTCACAGCTGCAGAAAGAATAACTGGGAAAAATGTCCATCTTCTGCCTTCTCTTGTCATGTAGCTAGGTTTTCTCAAAAACATTGGTGAAATCAAGACATCTACATCACCTCCCCTCCCAAAGCTCAGGGAACATGCAGAAGAGGGGGTGGTAGGAAATTAAGAGCCAAAACACAGGGAGAGATAATGTCAGACAGTAGCCACTGTTCATTTCAGGGCTATGGTATCCAAGGACTCAGTACAATACTATCTACTCCTCTAGACCTCTATCACATCTGGCTTAATAACACTTTGCAATAAAACAGAGATCCCAGCAGATATGATGCTCCCCGAGAGACTGTGAGGAACTACTGATAGACTGTAGATCTGTAGTTTGCCCACTGTGGATCATTTGTGCCCTCATGAATGCTCAAGCACTGACTAGTGCATACGTCCTGGAGGTAACCCAGTTGCTTGCACCATATAGGGAGACAATAAAGAGGGAGAAAAATGAGTAGGAGGGGACAAAAGGAAGGGTGGAAGTAAGGTAGGAAATAGGCAATAAAAACACATAAACTCATGGTTAATACAATTTTAAAGCAAATATATAAATATTTAAAATAAAACATTGGTGATCCATCACTCCAGTTTTGCAGTTTGCTGTACAAACAGTTTTCTCTGGACCTGCTTCAATTTGCACTTGCTGCTTTTGGTATCTCCAATGTCTATCACTTTACTTTTCAGGAACTTCAAACCTGCCATATGGTGCCAAGCTCCAATTACTCTCCATGAACTCCACAATCTTGCATTAAACCCAGTACCATCTCGGTGAGGTTTGCAAGTTCTGTCATAAGTTTGAGATATGGTCTGACCCACTAGAACCACATCAACCTATATCAATATGCATATGCTGACTCTAGAAAAGTCCTTTTCTGTACATCAAAACTTTGGAAGAGAAGGAAGATTCTTCAGCTTGACTTTCTTCTAAGTAAGTTAGGATTTTTACAAAATGAAATCTTCACAAGGTGGTATTCATTTCTCCCACTGTCCCAACAAAAACAGCAAGTTTTTCTCTAATAGCATTAATTTCTCAAATAGCCTCAGCTGTTCTATTGTCTGCGTTTTCCTCGTCTGAAACTTTAAGGCTACCTTCCTCTACCAAAAAGAAAAAAAAAAAAAAAACTTCAGCCTATTATCTTTAAATTCACTTCGCCTGTATCTTTTTTCCCTTTCAAAGCTAGGACTTGAACAATTTGTTTCTCTCTTAGCATCGTTATTCTCTAAACATCCCAAAGTTTTTGAAATCTACAATCATTTCCATATTTTTTCAGGAAAACAGTTCAAAATCCACAAAGGGCACACAGTTAAATTTATCAATAACACTGCATTCTCTGTTACTAAAGCCTGTCTCTCAGCAACACCCCATTCTATGATTACCAAATTCTGTTGCAGTTGGTCTTTGTGTTGTCCCACTACAGAACCCAAACAGCTTAAGGGAACAAAAAGTATGCATAGTCTTGCTTACAGTTCCATTATGATCATCAACTGGACAGTAAAGTCCACACCAACATGAAAAGCTGAAGGAGCTAGACACACCATACCCACATGAAAGCATACTTTCTTATTTGCTAACACGCCTATTTGCTTGTATGCCATAGTATGCCAAACCAGCTGCCTTCAACTTATCCGCTTGCCTCAGAAATGGTCCTACCTATCGTGGGTGGGTCTTCCCACATTAATTAGATATTCTCCCATAGACTTCTCAGGATTTTCCTTAACTACTAATTCTTACCGATGTGCCCAAAGCTCAGCCCTTAATGATCAAGCTGGCACTTGCAGCACACTAGGCTTGTGTGCAGGTGCTGTATCCACTGAATTATTTCGCCAACCCATGAAGCCTTCAACTTCATTAGAATTTGTAAAGTTCCTAGCATTTCCATCCAGGACATTCTCCATGTAAGGCACGTGAAGAATTCTCATTTTGAGATTTTTCATTACTCAGAAGCTAAATAAAATGCTCATTAATCATTGTCAACTATTCATATATGAATTGCAGTGCAAAGGCACCCCAGATTGATGCATCATTCCTTACTCAGTCATAAATGTAAGAACATTTAGTTCAAAAATAGATGACAACTCATAGACATGTTCTCCTGCTTATTCCTTCTGATGATTAAATTGCCTACAGCAGCAAGTCCATAACCCACAAGACTAGCTGATTGATGTTTTTAACTTTAATATATACATTTTTCTCCATAATTTTCTAAATGTTTCTACCCACGTGGTGACACGATTCATAAGAATTAAGGAACTAAACTGAAAACGAATTCTTTCACCTGCTTCAAAGGCAATAAAAGTTATAGTTTGAAAATAATGCATATTGCCATAAAAGGCAATAGATTTTAGGAGTACAGGACAAGTAAAGTGACATTTGAGATACACAAGGAGGAAAAGCAAAGAATATCTCTTTGAGTTGGACTACAGCTGTCCCACTGGCTTTGGTGGCCTATATTAGTGGTAAATCTCCTGCACAGATTGTCATTATCTTTGATCAGATCTTTTGGATCTACTTTTAAAAAAATGATGATCCAGATGCGTGTGTGTGCGTGTGTGCGTGTATGCACTGCGTGCGTGTGTGCGTGTGCGTGTTGGGGCAAGAAGGAAGGAGCAAGTAGGGGGCGCTGGGTCAGTACCTCTAACCCAGGCTCCTCCTGCTCTTCAGCACCATGCCTCCTCCTCCTCTTGCATCTGCCCCTTGTACAAAGGCACACGACCCTCGGAGCTCGCCTCACCGCTGAGATTCCCAGCTGCCTAGAGACTACCTGCCGTGCCTCTTGTCCAAGATATCGCAACTTCCTTGTTGTGTTCTGAGCCTTTGGCATCAGAATGGATTGCCATTGCATTATCGCACCAAGAAGCCAATAGATCAAAACCTGTTTGCTAAAATGTATGTAGAAATTCTAAAGTTCCCTAATCTCTGTGTACAAAAGAAAATCAAACACTAAGACACATGTCGTTTGGGGTGGGTGGGGAAAATTTTCCTTATATTTATATAAATATAATATATATAATATATATTTTGCTGATGCAATTTAAAAAAAAAAGATTTCGACAGACCTCCTCAAAATGCCGCCACAAATGGAGCATGCCATGGAAACCATGATGCTTACATTTCACAGATTTGCTGGAGACAATGACTACTTAACGAAGGACGACCTGAAACTTCTCATGGAAAGCAAGTTCCCTGGGTTTTTGGAAAACCAGAAAGATCCTTTGGTTATGGACAAAATAATAAAGGACCTGGACCAATGTAGAGATGGTAAAGTGGGCTTCCAGAGCTTTCTATCGCTAGACACGGGGCTCATCACTGTGCGCAACGGCTATTTTGTAGCCCACATGCAGCAGAAGGGAAAAAAGTAGGCAGGATCAGGCAGCGGCACTCTGAGCCTCCTAGGGTCACTTGAGGGATCCGGCCCTACAGCTTCTCCTCGTACGAAGATTCCTGAGCAGATCAAGACCCTTAGGAAAGGCACCGACAACATCTAACTCTGATCTGACAAGCAGAAAAAGAAAAGTTCATTCAGTGACAGAGGAGTTTTTGATTTTCAGTGTTTGTAAACTCTTGTTCTCAATGAATAAAGCCCTTTTTTTTAAGTTCTGAAAAAAAAAAAAAATGGTCCATGAGACAAAGAACAACCCTCTAGGAATTTCTTTTATTACTGAGTAGTCTTCCCCTACCAATATTTTGAAATTCCATAGGCCAGAAAAACTAAATAATTTTTCTTGTCTGCATCCCAATAAATTCCCCAACTCACTATATTTCTATTTTTGTAGTCTGGGTGTTTTTTACTAAGCTAGTGCATTTCTAAAAAGTGTGCATGTCAAATATTTTCGACCTTGGAAATAGAGTACATACTAGTGAGATCATTATTTAAAGGAAAATTTTAATAAATGTTATTATAAGGCAAAAATTGTGAGAAACACCTCTTAGTTTCTCACCCAACTACTTGTTGACTTCAATAAAGTAAAATACATCTGTAAACTTTCTTCCTCCTTCTCCTATTCTTTTTTCTCCTCCTCCTTTTCCTTTTCCTCCTCCTCTTGGTGCTCTTTCTTGTCTTCCTTTTTGTCCTCCTCTTTTCATTGGGGTAGTTTAAACAGTCTCCTGTAGCCTGCCTTGAATATATTCCTCCATCCTACAAATGTTGACTACCATCATGTACCACTGCACTCAGCTTTCTATAAGTAAACATTCTTGATCCTTACAGTAAACCAACTGCAATGGCAAAATATTTATATCCCCATAAAATTCATAAGTTGAAGTCTTTGGAAGGTAAGTAGCTCATGAGAGAGGAGTCCATGAAAAGGATCAGGTTGAATGTGAAGACCATTTAGAAGGTTAATACATTTAAATGTTTTGTTACTATATTTAAATATTTTGTCTCCATCTGTTGGTGCTCATTAGAGAAGTTATAGAACCTTAGAGACCATGGCATAGCTAGCATAAGAGGATAACAAGGGGACAAGTTCTGCTTCTGACTAATCTGGTTAAATCCCAAACTCTCCTACTGCCAGGAATTTCACCATGCTTTTACCACTAAGATGGACTAAAATCAACTCTTTGAGTTGATTCTGTCAGTACTTAGCCACAACAAGAAAACAAATACAGTTTTATCAGAAACACTATATAGCTACATTGACCATCTGCCACGAAGTTGATTTCTATGAGAACTTCAGTAAGAAAATAGATGACTAAGTGCTCACCAAGCACAAGATCTGCTGATGCTTTAATATTGGATTTTTACTTTCCAGAGTTGTAATGAATGAATTTCTGTTTTTATAAACTACTCAGTCAATTGTAATTTTTTGTAGCACAAACTTTCCTTTTTTCTTCTTCTTTTTTTAGTTTGTTTTTTTTCTTCTTTTTTTAAATTTATTTTTATTATGTCCACTCATACAAACTTAACAGGTATACCAGTCCCCTTCCAACTCCCTACTCCCCCTCCCTCCCCATCCCCCAGTGCCTCCCCCTCCCATCCCCGGAGCATCCTTTAATGTGTAGCACAAACTTTGTAAATCTACTTTTTTTAACATATGAGTGCTACTAAATCTGTTTTTACCTCATTTTTGTTTTTAAGGTGTTTTCCTCTTATTTTGTTTATTGAATTTATTTAATTGCTTATTTGGTTGGTTGGTTTTGTTAACCAAATCTGGCCTGAAGCCTACTACAGATAGCCATGAACTTCATAATCAAATGACTCTACTTCTTCTGTACTGAGATTAGAGGTATGGGCCACCACACTTGGCTTTATGTAGTGCTAGGAGCTGACCCAAAGATTTCATGCAGCTAGACAGGCAAACATTTTACCAAATGAGTTACATCCTTAACTCTTGAAGGTTTTTCTTTTTAACAAAGAAATGCTTTGGGATACCAAGTTTCTAGCTCATCAATGATGATTATGAAAAAGAATCTGGACCTTTATTTATTATAGTCAATGAATTTCCTTGATATTAGACAACACTATTATCTCTAGTAAATTCTGCAAAAAAAAAAAAAAAAAAGCCTTTAGTCACCTCAGCCTTCAATATATCCCATCCCCTGCTAATCATAGGTATCCAGAAATATACTAGATACCATGGAAACCAAAGACTATGGACTGACCTTATCCACTCTGTGACATAGAGGATCCCAAATCTGTAGTACAGACTTATCACCTAACCATAAGGGAAGGAACTCCTTTTACTTTCCATTTATTCTCAGGCAATTGTCACTTCTGCTCAAGACCTTTATGTACCCACTTCTATTGGTTCTTAGTCCCTTACCCTCACAGCCCTGATAAAGCAAAAAAACTCTTGTCTCTCCCTAAACTGTAACCCCCACCCGCAGCTACTATATTTATACTAGTCTATACTCTTGAAGACATTCTGAAACTAGAGCCAATCCTCACCTGCCAAACCTGACTCACAATCTTAACTTCAGTAACAGTTGCTCTTAACTATTGCTGTGAGAGAGCATTCAAAGTCAAGCAACTTAAAGGAGAAAGGGAGACTTATTCAGCTTAAAGTTCCAGAAGGAAGGCACAGTTTCTTATGGCAGAGGCAGGCAGCATGGTTGGCTGGCCAAAGCTGGAGGAGGCTACATCACTGCAGACATCTTGGAAGCTGAGAGCTGCAAACTGCTTGCTGCAAAGGCAGACTTCTCTTAGAGGTAAGGTGGGACTAATCACCTCAAGGCCCACCCCTTGTGACTGCCTTCCTCCAGCAAAGCTCCACTTTTCATGGTGCCATGACCTTGCCAAACACATGAGACTGTGGGGGACACATATCATACCATGACACTCCACCCCTACCCCCCACAGGCTCATTGCCATCTCATTATGCAAACCATACTGTTCAACTTTAAAAGTCTTCATAGACTACATCAGTAGTTCCAATACAGTCCAAAAAGTCCAAAGTCCAAAGCCTCTGGTAAAATCAAAACAAGTTACATACTTCCAATATACAATGGCACAGAATAAACATTCCCATACCAAAAGGAAGGAATGGGAGTATATTCAGGAAGATTGGTCCATAACAAGACAAAAAACCAGTAGGACAAACTCCAAATCCTGTAGCTCCAAGTCCAAGAGGTGAGACTCTCTTTGAAATCACCTCAGTTCCAAAGGGCTTTGGTTCCACCCCTCCAATGCAGCTGTCCATAGAACACATTGCTCTCTTGAGCTGACTCCTCCCAGGGTATACAGCTCTCCTTGGCAGGTGCCCCACGTTGTCTCTGGCATCTCTAACATCTTTACTTCTCAATGGCAAACCAGGCTTTAACTCCACAGCACAAACTGCCCTTCTTGAGCCTCTAAACTGCAGACTTTCTACCACATGCTGCCTGGCTTCCATCATTTTATGAAATCTTGGAGGAGGATTCCACCATCCCTCTTTGCATCCTTGATGCCTCTAAAAACAGAACCACATGGACTTTGCCAAGACTGGCCCCCTTGAATCACAGCTGATTCAGCTTCTCTATATTGACCATCTCTTTCACTCCTGGGCAGTTGCTTTGTAGGAGAAACCAACTCTTGCTTTGGAACTCCTTCCTTTAGCTCCTGTCTTCTTTAAGGATTTGCATTCTTATGGGTGGGAGCCTTCCCTGAGAATCTTGCCCTCAAGCTAGGACCTTTCCTATTATTCAAATTGAGAGTAGGCTTTGATTTACAAATGGAGTTAACCTCTTTAACAGCCATTTTGTTCTCTGCTTCTTCCTGGTTCAACTCTTTACATTTGGCATTGTATTTTTCATCATTAGATCTTACAGTTTTTGCTTCTTCCTGCCTGATTCTCTGAAGAAAACTAAAAAGTAGCCATATCACATTGTCAAGACTACATTGTTTTGGGCTGGAGAGGTGGCTCAGGGGTTAAGCCTCCGCCTTACAGGCGGAAGGTCCTGAGTTCGGATCCCAGATCCCATGTATAGACACCAGGCAGAAACGGGGACGGCCTGTGCTTCTGGTCCTGGTAGGGCGGAGCCTGTGAATCCCGGGGCAGAAGGAGGTGGAGGCGTCCATGGTGGTTCTCGAATTCGTCCGTGGTTCTACACACACACACACACACACACACACACACAGACACAGGCACACACATACACACATACATGCGCACAGTTGAATAAATTATAATAATAAAAAAATTAAAAAAAAAAAAGACTACATTGCTTTGAAATTTCTTCTGCCAAGCACTCCAGTTTAACTTCAGGCAAGCTTTCAGTATGAGGGCAAAACTTCACTAAACTCTCTGCCACCACCTAGCTCCATGTGTCACTCATCCAGTTGCAAACACAGTCTCTGTTCCCCTCTGGAACATCCTAAAAGGCTGGGCTTCCACTGCCTGCATCTCTCACAGCATCGCTCTCTCACAAGAAAGGCCCCTTTGGACCCAACTGCCAAGACACAAAGACTTTCCCAGCACAAAGTCCCAAAGTTCTCCATATTTCTCCCAACAAACAGTTCCAAAGGCATATTAGCCAAATCACAGCATTGGCCATACTGCTGGGTAACAACTTCTCTCAGCTTCACAAACAGCTTTATGTTGTGGTACCAGCTGTTGTTAATCTGACAGCAATACCCCACTAGCGGTACCAATTTCTGTAACAGTTAATTTCTTAACTATTGTTAGTACTGTATTGTTACTATTGTAACAGTTAATTTCTTAACTATTGCTGTGAGAGAGCATTCAAAGTCAAGTAATTTAAAGGAGAAAGGGAGACTTATTCAACTTAAAGTTCCAGAGGGGAGGCAAAGTTTCTTACTGGCAGAGGCAGGCGGCATGGTTGGCTGGCTAAAGCTGGAGGAGGCTAATCACCACAGACATCTTGGAAGCTGAGAGCTGCAAACTGCTTGCTGCAAAGGCAGACTCCATCTAGAGGTGGAGTGGGACTAATGCATCTCAAGGCCCACCCCTTGTGACTGCCTTCCTCCAGCAACGCTCCACCTCTCAAGGTGCCATGACCTTGCCAAACACACGAGACTGTGGGGGACACATATCAAACCATGACAACTTCTTAACTAAAATTAGATCATAAACCATTTACTTCCAAACCAGGGGTGGGATCACATTCCCCAAGTGCAATGCAACTACCCACAAAATACCAGAAGTAACCATAGACAAACCTTCAAGCAACACTATCCCTATCTAAAACCAGGAAAGTCTCCGCAGCCCTCTGTCCACCCGCGCTCCTGTCGTAGCCACTCGCAACCAGCATGAGGGAGATCGTGCATATCCAGGCCGGCCAGTGCGGCAACCAGATAGGGGCCAAGTTCTGGAAGTCATCAGTGATGAGCACGGCATAGACCCCAGTGGCAACTATGTGGGGGATTCGGACCTGCAGCTTGAGCATATCAGTGTCTACTACAATGAGGCCTCCTCTCACAAGTATGTGCCCAGGGCCATCCTTGTGGACCTGGAGCCTGGAACTATGGACAGCGTCTAGTCGGGGTCCTTTGGACACTTGTTCAGGCCTGACAACTTCATCTTTGGTCAGAATGGGGCCGGCAACAACTGGGGTGGGTGAGGAGCTGGTGGACTCGGTGCTGGATGTGGTGCGGAAGGAATGTGAGAACTGCGACTGCCTGCAGGGCTTCCAGCTGACGCACTTGCTGGGCGGGGGCACCGGGCATGGGCACGCTGCTCATCAGCAAGGTGTGCGAGGAGTACTCTGACAGCATCATGAACACGTTCAGCGTGGTGCCCTCGCCCAAGGTCTCCGACACCGTGGTGAAGCCGTAACGCCACGCTCTCCATCCACCAGCTGGTGGAGAACACGGACGAGACCTACTGCACGGACAACGAGGCCCTGTACAACATCTGCTTCTACACGCTCAAGCTCGCCACGCCCACCTATGGGGACCTCAACCACCTGGTGTCGGCCACCATGAGCGGTGTCACCACCTCCCTCCGCTTCCCCAGCCAGCTCAACGCCGACCTGCGCAAGCTGACGGTGAACATGGTGCCCTTCCCACGCCTGCACTTTTTCATGCCAGGGCTTCGCCCCGCTCACTGCCCGGGGCAGCCAGCAGTACCGGGCCCTGACGGTGCCCGAGCTCACCCAGCAGATGTTTGATGCCAAGAACATGATGGCAGTGTGCAACCCGTGCCACGGCCGCTACCTGACTGTGGCCACGGTCTTCCACGGGCGCATGTCCATGAAGGAGGTGGATGAGCAGATGCTGGCCATCCAGAGCAAGAACAGCAGCTACTTCGTGGAGCGGATCCCCAACAACGTCAAGGTGGCCATGTGCAACATCCCCCCGCGGGGCCTGAAGATGTCGTCCACCTTCATCGGCAACAGCATGGCCATCCAGGAGCTGTTCAAGCGCATCTCGGAGCAGTTCACGGCCATGTTCCGGCGCAAGGCCTTCCTGCACTGGTACACGGGCGAGGGCATAGACGAGATGGAGTTCACCGAGGTCGAGAGCAACATGAACAATCTGGTGTCCTAGTACTAGCAGTACCAGGATGCCACGGCCGAGGAGGAGGGCGAGATGTATGAAGATGACGAGGAGGAGTCTGAAGCCCAGGGTCCCAAGTGAAACCTCCTGCTGTTGGAGTGTGGGCCAGTGAGAGCCAGGACCAAGGCAAGCAGCATCTGCCCCCCAGGAGCCTCTACGACGGACGCTGCTCCCGGCTTTGCTTCCCACCTGCTTGCTATGGCACCCTAGGGCTTCCGGGTTATAGTCGTTCAATATTTATGGCTGTCCCCACCTCACAGGAGTCCACTCAGCTCTGTCCTCCCATTTAGGCCACTTCTGTGTTCCTGTTGCTCATTCGTCTCTGTTGTAGCTACAGGCCTGATGTTTTATGGTTTGTTTTTAACTGATTTGTGTTTCTATTGGGAGGTACTTAATAAATTTATTGTTGTCACATAAAAAAATAAAAATAAAAAAATAAAACCAGGAAAGTGTTCCAACAACAAAGTCAGGAAATCCCATCTGACTCAAAAAGAGATATAAACACATATCAAAGAAAGCAACCAAAAACCTAAAGTAAGATGCCCAAGTCACAAAATACACTAGAAATGGGGAAAAATGTCTCATACAAAAATTATCAACATTACTGCTCTCTGAAAAAACTGTCAGTAAGACCCTATTACTGAATATGCAACACATATGGATCTCAGAATATGGGTAAATACATCAACTAGAACTGGTCTGAGAACTTCCTTACTAGAAAGCTTACACAGTACTGGGGAAAAGAAATAATCACAGGCCTCATCAGCCTGGTGAAATCTGCAAGTTGCAATGAAAATCACCATGACAACAGGTGACTACCAGTATAATAGTGGTATGAGTATCAAGGAAACAAGAGCTTTCTGATTGGACTCAAGACCCACTTGTCAGAACGGAACACATTGCTGTTAACTGTTAACTAGAACAAAAACCTAAAATAAAAAGGAAGGAAATAAATCAATAGGGAAAAGCAGCCAATGAATCTATAGATAGAAAGACAATACATCAAATTACTCTATAAATAGCTACCATTGTACCCATAGATTTGAAGAACACTTAACACTCAGCCTAGAATCTTCTTCTACAATACAATCTCAACACTCTGATGGGAGGTAGCCTAGGGCAGTACCAATACCAAAAGAGAGAAGACACAAAATAAAATTAGAGGTAAAAATGGAGTTATCCCAGCTGAAACCAAGGAACTTCAGAAAATCATAAGGACATACAGCAAAAATTTATAATCAGCCAAATTTGACATTTAGAAGGAAGTGGGCAAATTTCTAAGCACATACCAACATTGAATCACAAAGAATTGATATTAAAACAGCCCTATAACAAGTAATGAAATTAAAGCAGTAATTATAAACCTCCCAACCAAAAAAAAAAGTTAGGGCCAGATGGATTCAGTGCAGAACTCTACAAGACATTTAAAGGATAAGTAACACCACTATTCCTCAAATCATTCCAAAAAAATAGAAATATTTCCAAACTCTTTATATGGATACAGTATTACACTTATCTCAAATGCAAAATCCTCATTAAAATACTACCAAACTGCATATGAACAAAAATATATCAAAAAAGTATCCACTATTTCAGAAACACAAGATTGGCTCAATATATGTAAATAAATTAATGTAATTCACCACATAAATACATACAAAGACAAAAATCACATGATCCTCTCAATATATGAAGAAAAAGCTTTTGACAAAATCAGCACCAATTAATGATTAAAGCCTTTGAGCAATTACTACTTCTCAGGGAAAAGACATGGTACCACTTCTGTTTATAGTGTTCTTGAAGTCTTAGCTAAAGCTGTAAGACACAAGAAAGGGAGATAAAAAGGATATAAATAGGAAAGGAAGAAATCAAGATATCCCTAATTGCAGATAACATGATTCTATAACTTAGAGACCCTAAAGGTTTCACCAGGAAACTCCTGGAACTAACAAATAGGTTGCACAGAATGGCAGGCTATAAAACTAATGTCCAAAAATCAGTGGTTTTCCTGTATATTAAAGAAAAAAACAAAACAAGAAAGACCTGACAGAAGCAATCCCATTTACCACAGCTCAAAATGAATGAAATACCTTGGAGTAAATATAATCAAGGATGTGAAGGATCTGAACAATGAAAACATTAAAACACTAAATAGACAAATCACACAAGATACCAGAAAGATGGAAAGTTCTGTATTCCTGAATCAGTAGAATTAATATTGTTAAAATGAACATTACTAAAGGTCAAATACAGAGTTAATGCAGTTCCAATCAAAATTCCATGCAGTTTTTTTTTTGTTTCTTTTTTTTTTCCACCCATACAAACTTGACAGGTATCCCATTCCCCTCTCTCCCTCCACACCTTCCTAGATCCCCTTACTCCCTCCCCCCTTTTCCCCTTCCTTTCCCCCCTCCCTCCCTTTCTCCCAGTACCCCCTTCCCCCATTCTTGGAGCATCCTTTACTGTGCATATCAAACTTTCCTCTGGGTCCTCCTCTTCTGATGAGGTATAAGGACTCAGTGGCATTGCCTAGAGCTCTTTTTTGTGTTCCCCTTTAGTATAGGAACATTATTGTGCCTGTTAATCCCTTGCCTCTAAGGATCCTAGTGCCTGTGATTCATGCTAGCCTTTGGGGGGGGGGGGTCAATGATAACTTGGTAATTGCGCAGGTCATGCAAAGTCCTATTATGATTATTTGGGCCCTAACTGTGTGGAGTATCTCGTATATTGTTGCTCCTCCCCATCTTTAGGCTCTTACAATCTTACTGCCTCCTCTTTCGCAAATTTCCCTGAGCTTTAGGATGGGGAGACATTAGGCTGGCCTGGTTCCTAGTGAATAATGTAGGATCTCTGATGCTCTGAATTATGGTTTGGTGTTTTCTTTTTTTCTTCCAGTTTTACTGTTTCTGCACTGCCCTTGGCTCCATCCTGATGGGTATTGGATATCACCTCCTACCCAGAGACAAAAGGCTGTTAAAATAAAGTCTTATTATAAAAGTAGATTCAAATGTAGATGGAATAAGAATAGGAGACTGCTGTGAGATGGGGAGGGTCAGTCTCCCATTTGCAGGATGGTTACCTTCTATCCACCAGACTCTTTGCCCTCCCTGTCTGGTGAGACCAAACCCCATCAGTTGCAAGTGACCAGGAAGGAAAGTCTGTGAGCTTAGCCAGATGTCTCATTATTTACTTGCAGGACTTGATGGTGGCCTATATTCTCTGCTGTAGTATGATCCCCTCTCTCCTTGTTTCTGGCAGGGACCTCCTTCCGCTTCCCTCCTGTGTATAATCTTTGCAATTACTGTAGGTATTACAGAGATTTATCTTTGAGTGTGTCTCTAAGTGGGTTTGGTACTAGGATCCACCTATTAGGGAGTACATACGGTGCTTAATTTTCTTCACTTAATATTATTTTTTCTAATGCCCTCCATTTCCCAGCAAATTTCATTAATTCATCATTTCTGATGGCAGAGTAGTATTCATTGTATAAATGTACCACATTTTCCTTATCCA
The DNA here is from genome assembly GCA_023101885.1 of Typhlomys cinereus. Lineage (NCBI taxonomy): Eukaryota > Metazoa > Chordata > Mammalia > Rodentia > Platacanthomyidae > Typhlomys > Typhlomys cinereus. The sequence goes on along the minus strand of JALPQD010000022.1, from coordinate 6,417,594 downwards.
CTCGTCAGCTGTGGGGCATTTGGGTTGATTCCATGACTTTGCCATTGTAAACAGTGCTGCTGCTATGAACATGGTCATGGTTGTGCTATTGTGAATTTTTGCTGCATGGGGGATTATTCCCAAAAGTGGAATAGCAGGGTCATATGACATTTCAATCTTAAATTTTTTAAGAATCACCAGACAACTCGCCAGAGTGGTTGTATAAGCCTGCATTCCCACAAGCAATATAGGAGAGTTCCCTTCTCGCCACATCCTCTCCAGCATTTGGTGTTATTTGTATTGTGGATTTTTGCCATCCTGACCAGTGCGAGATGATATCTCAGGGAGGTTTTCATTGGCACTTCCCTGATGACTAAGGATGCGGAGAATTTTTTAAGATACTTGTTAGACATTTTAATTTCATCACTGGTAAAATTTCTTTTAAGTTCCAAGGCCCATTTTTTAATTGAGCCATTTGTTTCCTTGGTGTTTAGTTTTCTAAGCCTGGATAATAGAGCTCTATCAGATATGTGAAGATTTTCTCCCATTTTGTGTGTTGCCTTTGAGCTCCTGTTACAATCTCTTTATCTGAACAGAAGCTCTTTAAGTTCATAAGACCCCATCTGTTGAGTATTGGTTATATTGACTGTGCTATTGGATGTCCGTTTAGGAACTGTTGGCCTAGTCCAATCAGTTCGAGGGAATTCCCTACCCATTCAACTAAGGTTTTTATAGTATCTGGCCTTAAATCAAGGTCCTTGATCCATTTGGAATTAAGTCTTGTACCAGGTGACAAGTACTGAGTCCAGTTTTAATCTTCTGCATGTGGACATCCAGTTTAGCCAGCACCATTTGTTGAAGATGCTGTTCTTTTTCCATTGGATTTTTTGGGCCCCTTTGTCAAAGATCAAATTGTGTGGGCTTATATCTCGGTCTTCAACCCTTATCCCTTGATCTGTGTGTCTATTTTGGAGCCAGTACCAGGCTGTTTTTATAACTATGGATTTGTAGTATAGACTAAGATTTGGTATGGTGATACCTCCAGCAGTGTTTTTGTTACTCAGGATTTCTTTTGCTATCCAGGGTCTTTTGTGCCCCATATGAATTTTGAGATTGTTTGATAAACCTTTTTAAAGAATTGCTTTGGGATTTTGGTTGATATAACATTGAATCTGTATATTGCCTTTGGTAAGATGGTCATTTTTATGATGTTGATTCTGCAATCCAGGAACATGGGAGGTCTTTCCACCTTCTGGTGTCTTCTGCAATTTCTTTCTTTAGGGTTTTAAAATTTTCATTGTAAAGGTCTCTTACCTCCTTGGTTAGGTTTATATGAAGGCATTTCATTTTTTCAAGGGATATAGTAAATGGGATTGTTTCTCTTAAGGCTTTTTCACTTCTTTCATTTTGGGCATATAGGAAGGCCACTGATTTTTGTACATTTATTTTGTATCCTGCCACCCTGCTGAACTTCTGTAATAAGGAACATGACACTTTTAATATGTAACCTTCACCTTGTTCCCAGAGGTGTTAAATTTATCTTAAAATATAAATACATTTAATTTTATTAATTCTAAATCTCTAAAAGTTCTCATAGACAAATTTTAAAATGTTCTGTCATTACAATTCAGTATTTCACGTTTCATAGACAACATTTTAAATGTCTGTCATTACAATTCAGGTTATTAAAATGTTGGAACTGAAGTTTAAAAAAAATGTTCAAATCTTTTTTTAACTGAAGAGGCTCTCAAATTAAAATATGTTAAATACTTCAACAAGATAAAACATCAAATAGAAGTATCATGACACAATAAGAAAGCATTACATTAAAATCAAGTCCAGCATATCTATTACTGCATCCTGTATTTCAATGTCCATCTTCTGCCTAGAATCTTTGAGCCACCATGACTACATGGTGAGCATCAGAAGATGGACATTGAAATACAGGATGCAGTAATTATCATACAGTGCTATTCACAGTTTTCCACCATCCCAGTGCAAGTCACTAGGTTTTCCTTCACTGATACTCATTTCTCCAACAACAGCAGCTATTCTGCTGCCTGCCCTTACCACATTCAGAGCTTCACAGCCATCAACACACCTCTCCTCTGTCAAGCAAATCAGCCTATTGTCTTTAAATTCAACTTCACCAAAGTCCTTGTTCCCCTCATCACAAACTGGGCCCACACAATTCACAACTCTCTCAGCATTTTTACCATCACCACATAATGGCTTTCCAGATCATCATGAGTAGCCAAATGTACACAAGGATGTCAACTTCCTCAACCAGTTCTCTATTTTATTCACCTGTTCAGGGCCTAGTCCCACCCACCATAGGCTGGGCCTTCCTCATCAATTAGACAATCTCCTTCATGTTTGCTCTGGGCTTAACTCAACTACTAATCCTTTAAAAATGTCCCCAGAGCTCAAACCCTCAACTATTCAGTTGACACCTGTACATAACCATGACACACAATATACAAAGAACTAAAAAAAAAAAAAAAATATGAAGGAAATAAGCAGCCCAATTAAAAAATGGACCTTAGAACTAAAAAGAAACTTTTCACAGGAGAAGTTCAAAAATCTAGCAAATATCTTAAAAAATGTTCTATCTCCCTAGCCCTTACAGAAATGCAAATTAAAACCACCCTGAGAGATGATCTCACCCCAGTCAGAATGGCTAAAGTCTAAAACACAAACAACAAATGCTGGTGAGGATATAGCAAGAAAGATTCATTCATTTCTGAGGGAATGTAAACTTACACAACCCCTATAAAAATCAGCATGGAGGTTTCTAAAAATGTTAAAAAGTGAGCTACCATCTGATCCAGCTATACTACTCCTGGAAACATTCCAAAAAAATTCTACATCTTATTACAGACACATTTGTACATCTGTGTTCATTGCAGCCCTATTCACAATAGCAAAAAGATGGTATCACCCTAGATGTCCAACAGTAGATGAATGGATAATGAAAATGTGGTACAAATACACAAAAAATACTATTCAGCATCAAGAAAAAAATGAATTAATGAAATTTGCTGGTAAATGGATGAAATTGGAAGAAATTATGCTCAGTGAAATATCCCAGACACAAAAACACTGATACCACATGTTCTTCCCTATAAGTGGATACTAACATAGAACTTTTGGAACTGTTATACTCAAGTGGAAAATTCTGTAACACCCACAAACTAAAAAGGAAACTAAATCAGGGGTTAGAGGAAGAGGCTAAAATTGTAGAAATAAAAAAATGTAAATAAACACATGCAAATATATGAATAAGGCAAGTATGCAAGGAAAGTTTTAAAGAGGAGGGAATTAAAAAGATATGATATAGTAAAGAGTTAGGGCAAGAGAGTGGCTCTGGGGAAAAAAATAAATAAGAGCTCCACCCAACTACTGAAAGCTGCAAACTACAACAACCATGTAGTCAAGAAGAATTCAACAAATGGTATGTAATGCCTGTAGTAACCAATTATTTTCTGAATGTGTTCTAAACCCCCCTTATTGTCAGGGAACAAATACCTGACAATGTAAACCGTCCAAATAACAGTGAACAGGGAAAAAATAGACACCAGACAGGAGCAGATGTCTTAGTGTTAACTATAATTCTTATTAGCAAACTACCACTTAAACACTTCTTACTATACTCCTGGATAAGAAAAGCTCACAGCACTCAGCCAAGATGCATCCTGTCGCAATGGAAGAGAACCACAACTAGCCAGAGTGCAGAATATAGGCAAACCTGGAATGCTCAGCCCTAATCAGACCATCGGAATCACTCCCCGTTCCAAAGTGCAGGGACCCATCAGAAGAGGGGGCAGTAAGATTGTGAGAGACTAAAGGTGGGAACAAGCACTGCCTGTCATGACTTCCATCATGACAGAGCTGCTACATCCAGAAGCTCACTGCAATGAGATCTACTTCCCCAGATCCTCACAAAGTCTGACCAATCATTCCTCCATGAATGAATGAGGATCACAAGAGAAACAACTACACCAAGACAGTCATTGGGGTAGGAAATGGGCAAGAAAAGGGTACATCTCCACCCATAATTCTGTCCACTGAAAGGCCACTTGTATTACCACAGATGCCTGGACTCATGCCAAGATAGTCACCCCCTAAAAAGGCCAGTAGTCCACACTTGCAGAGGGATATGACAACATAAGGGACATGGCTGCATTAACAAACAGAAGAGAGAACGAAAAGGGTGGTTAAAAAAAGAAGAGGTGGAGGGGATCAGTGTACCTGTTAAGTTTGTATGAGAGGAAATAATAATAAAAAAATTATCTTAAAAATATAAATAAATTCAATTTTATTAATTCTAAAAAAAGAAGAGGTAGGAAGGCAAGATATATACTTATTTTGATTATGGAAACTTAAAAAAAAAAAGCTAATTCCTGGTGGACTCTTTTAGACAGAATGATGTTATTATTGAGTAAAATATTTTGACTTATTCCTTTCCATTTTTATTCCATTGTGTCCATCTCTTGTCTCTTGCTCTAGCTATGACAGCAAGCACAATGTTATGTAAGGGTGTAGAACATGAGTAACTTTATCTTCTTGATTTTAGTGGCAATGTTTTGAGTTTTTCCTATTTGGTATAATGTGAGCTGGGCATTTATCATGTACATTCTTTATCATGTTGAGATATGTTCCTTCTATTTCTAATCTCTCAGAGATTTTATCAGAAAGGATGCTTGATTTTATCTGAAGAGTTTTTTTTTTGCATCTATGAAAATGATTATATAGCTACTGTTTTTCTGTAATTACTTTTATTGATTTTCCTATCTTCAGCCATCCCTCCATCTTATGAAAAAGTCTCAATTTTGTTAAGTGGTCTTTTTGATATTTTCATGAATATTGCTGCAAAGCATTTTATTGGGAATTTTTGCCTCTGTGTTAGTCCAGGAAGATTAGTCAAACATTTCTTTTTCTTGTTACGTCTTTATCTGATTTTGATAAAGGGAAATAGTGGATTTACTTTTTAAAGAAAAAAACTCTTGGCAACATTCTTTTTTTTCATAAAAATGTTTAAGAATTATTGGTGGTAGCATCAAGGACTGCAAGTAAGTAATGAGACATCTGTTAAGTTCACAGACTTTCCTTCCTGATCATTTGCAACTGATGGGGTATGATCTTACCAGAAGGGGAGGGAATATAGTCTGGCAGATAGAAAGTAACCATTTTCCAAATGGGTGATTGACCCCTCCCTCACCACAGTTTCCTACTTTTATTACATCTACCTTTGAATATACTCTTATAACAAGACTCTAGTTTAACAACTTTTTATCTCTGGCCAGGGGGTAACATCCAATACCCGTCAGGATGAAGTCAAGGGCATTGCAGGAGCAGCAAAACTGAAAAAAAAAAATCAACAAACCATAATCCAGAACATCAGAGACTCTGTATCAACCACTGGAACTAGGCCAGCCTAATATCTCCCCATCCTGAAGCTCAGGGAAATTTGCATAAGAGGGGGCGGTAAGATTGTAAGAGCACAAGGATGGGAGGAGTAATGATATGCAAGATATTCCACACAAGTTAGAGCCGAAGCAACCATAATTGGACTTTGCATGCCCTGTGCAATGTCCAACACACTATTGACCCCACAAAGTCTAGCATGGGCTAAAGGCAATAGGATCCTTGGAGGCAAGGGATTGACAGCCACAGTAGTGTTCCTATGCTTAAGAGGAACACAGGAAAGGATTCTGGGAAATGCCCCTGGGTCCTTGCACCTCACCGGAGAGGAGGACCCAGAGGAGAGTTTGGGATGCTCCAGGGATGGGAGGGGGAGGCACTGGAGGATGGGGAGGGAGGGGGGAGCGGAGGGAGGCACAAGGGATGGGAGAGTCGAGGGGACCGGTGTACCTGTTAAGTTTGTGTATGAGTGGAAATAAAATAAAATAAAATAAAATAAAATAAAATAAAATAAAATAAAATAAAATAAAATAAAATAAAATAAAATAAAATAAAAGAAATTATTGGTGGCAGTTTCTTCTTAAATGTCTGACAGAATCCATCAGGATCTGGACATTTCTTTAATTGGGAATGTTTCTTTATTAATCATCCGATCTAATTTCTTTTCTTAAAGAAACAATTACTTGGGTTTTTTGTGTATATTCTTGTGTGTGTGAGTGTGTGTGTGTGTGTGTGTGTGTGTGTATACATGTGTGTGTGTGCATTATGTGTGTCCATGGAGATATGCAGGTGACTTTGGGAATCATCTGCTCTGGGATTTCCCAGGCTCTACATTCCAGGGCCTGAACTGCAAACTGGGCCATCTCCACATGGTTTTTACATGGGGTCTGAGATCTGAACTTAGTTGCTTTTGCTTGCAACATGGAGTGTTAAACTCTAGTCCATCGCTGCAGCCCCAATCTAATTTCTAGTAATAGATCTGTTTGGGTCATTTATTCCATCATGGTTTAATTTCAATAGGTCATATTTATATGGAAATTCAATATTTGCCAAATTTCTCTCTTTTCATCTCCAATTTTATCAATTTTGGGCTTCTTGTATTCTTTTTGTTAATTTGCTAAGAGTTTCTTGATCATATTTTTTTTCATAGTTTTTGTCATTGATTTGTTTTGTATTCTTTATTTCCATTTCATTAACTTCAAATCTGATCTGATTTCTTTCCATCCACTGATTTTGAATTTAGCTTATTCTTGTTTTCCTACAAGGCCCCTCCCTACACAGGATAATTTAATCTTTTATCTGAGATCTTTTGATTTTTTAATGCAGGCACTAGTACTACATTTTAGGACTGCTTTCATTGTATTCCATAGTTTTGATATATCATGTGTTCATTTTCATCTGATCCTAAGGATTTTTTATTTCATTATTCAATAACTCATTTATCTTTCAATAGTATATTGCTTAATCCCCATAAGTTCATAAATTTTATGTAGTTTCTCTTGATATTGTTTTCTAGCTTTATTCTATTGTAGTCAGATAGAATACAAGAAGATATCTTAATTTTCTTATATTTATTGGGACATTATTTGTTCTAATACATGATCTATTCTGAAGAATAGTCTATGAACTGCTAGGGAAAATGTTCATGTTCTACAGTGTTTGGACAGAACCTCCTATAGATGTTTAAGTTGATTTGATCTGTGATACCTATGGCTATAGTAAAATATAAGTAGATTATTTTCTAGAGTTATTTTATAGCTTTATAATAATGGTGCTGTCTCTTTGGTATTTGAAATGCTTTGAATCTAGATGGAAACTCCTTCTGATTTAAAACATTTTCCGTTATTTTATTGAATTGTTGTCTATCTTATTAGCATAAACTTCTTTTACTATGGTTGCACATTTGCTTTCAAACTGCTCAACAGATACTCTATTATTGTTTCCTGTTAATTTATCTTTGTCAGTTCCTGAATGTTTCAATTCTTCTACCTTATTCAACCCCTGATATCCTGTCTTCCTTGATCTATGTTATTGGTGAGGCTTTCCATGAAACCTATTATTTGACTTATTCTATTTCACATTCATAGTTTTTCATTTTAGGGCTTTTTTAATATCTACCCTTTTTAATTGAGTTCTACCTTTCTATCCTATATTTACTTCCTTATATCACTCAGTGGCTTGTTTTATTTTAGTTTGGTTTTATCATTGTTGTTCTCTTGGAATTCATTCAGGAGTTCATTTGTGGTTTTTGTGATTTCATTGAGCAAAATAATCATTCCTCCAAAATATTTTTCTGGGATTTCATCTGATTCACTCTCCTTGGCAGCCATTGCTATGGAATTTTATAATTTTTACAGGAGTTACAGTGCTTTTGCATTTTGTGCTTTTTCTGTTTCAGTATTGGGATTTTCACTGGGATTATGATGCTGATTGGATTTTTTACATCACTTTTAATCTTTCAATGGAAGAATTTCCCATGTTCAAGAAGGACTAAGTAGAGGTTGAAGATATGATCCAGGAGTTAAGCATTCACCTTATAAACAAAGAGACCTGCATTGAGATCCCAGATCTCACATAAAAATGCTGGGTGGAAATGGTGAGTGGCCTGAACTTCTGGCCCTGGAAAGCAGAGTCTGGGAAACCCCAGAGCAAGCGAAAAGGTGATAGAGAAATTCAAAATGATTCTTAAAATCACCTTTGGTCCTCCATAGGCACACGCAATACCCTCTCCTACACTCACCCATACACACATGTATACTCACACCTGCACATGTCACACCTGCACATGTTATGACTGGGTCATAACAGGATTCAGTTGTCATCTGAAAGAATGATGTTCAGGAACTAGTACCTCCTAATGATAGAACATTGCCTGCAAACAATGACTATCAAAGGTTAGCCCCATTACAACATGTACATAAAATCAGATAGCAAAACACCTTTAAATTACAATTATTTTAGGAAGAAAATTAACATCAGTGGTACAGGGTGAGCTAAGTTATTAATTATTGTTGGTATCACTGGAAAGGAAAAAAACATAGTAAGTCACTAATTTGTATAGAAAAAAAAGTAGAAAAGGGAAACATAAACAGACAGGATGACTGTGAGAGTTAGATAATTGATAATTCCAGGCTAGACTTTGGACACAGTTGTGAAAAATTGATAGATAGGAAAACCCTTGAACAAGCCTTCAAGTGATTCTCTGATTGATGTGGAAGACCCAGTCCAGAATGAGTGGCATTTTCTAGTAGTGAACCAGATAAAAGGAATGTAAGAAGGAAAAGTCTGACCCTCCTTTCCCTTGCCCTGTGCTGGAGAGCTTGTTGTTCATAGTTGCTGTTCTATGTTGTTTTCCTTCTTCACTAACATCAGAGCTTAGCCTCTATGAGATCCTTCAGCATGACTGAGTAAGACACTCTCCAGTCTTTGCACACAATGGAACTGCTGGGAGACTTTCCAGAAATCCTCCAACCTTCAGCACCAAACTGGGACTTCTGAGCTATTCAGCTCCTGAACTCAGGAACTATTGGCAGTTATTGTTGGACTACTCAGATTTTTTAAGTCAGTCTAATAAATTGCCATATATATATATATAATATGCATATATATGTATATATATATATATATATATACACACATTCTAAAGATTCTCTAAAGAACCCTGTCAAATCAATAATTAATAGGACCAGAATGGAGAAGTTGGAGATAAAGGAAGAATGAAAAGAGAAAAACAAATAAAGTCAGATAACCAAAAACAATCCAAAGGGACTATACAAACTCACTCAGCCAAACATCAAGATAGAAAAATATTTGAAATATTTTGAAAATAATATAATTCTGCTGTCCTTCTGATACAAGAACCTAGAAGAGTATCAAATCACAAATTTCATTGCAATTGCAAAGGAGCCAAAAATATGATATTAGAACCAGGTATTTAAAACACTGCCAAAAGAAACTAAAGAGGTATTCTGCATTCTCTTACTCAAGTAAAATTGTAGAAGAAATTTTGAACTACTACCAAGTGCTAATGCCTATATCTAATAGTCATCTAACTATGACTTTTTCTTCATGAAATTAACATAACAAAAATATTTTTTCACTGATAAATTAGATTTTTAATATGCAAAACAATGGGTTTATTGATGACATTTTCTTACATCTATATTTTTCTTTCTTTTTGCCCCAATATCTCCATCACACCTTCCCTTCTTATTACACTTTTTGTTCATAAAGTATCCTTTTTATCTTTTCATGCAATATATACATACGTATAAATATATGTAGCTAAATCTATATTCTACATACAATAGAATAACATTCCACAGATTCCATGATTCCACAGAAGCCATATAACAGTTTCTACTTCTTCATGCCCCCAATATCTTCCTTTTGTGAATGACTTTTCATGGTTTGAATATAAGTTGTTCCACATGGACTCATTTGTTTAAATCCTTAGTTAATGTTTGGGAAGCTAAATAAATCTCCTTTACTTTCCTTAAACTACAGAATGAGTAACTTCAATAGAAAGAAGTGGGGTGTTGCTGTGAGAATAGGAGAATCTGGTACCAGAGTATAAGTGTTATTTTAAAGTTGAGAGAACTTGGTTGCAAAAAGTAAAGAAGTATGGCCATTGCTGTGGTATGGGTGATGTGCCTGTGGAAATGTTTGTTGGGAAAAACATGGAAAATTTTGGGACTTTGGATTTCGAAAACCTTTGTTTCTTGGAGGAGGGGCCAAATGGCCATTCTTGTGAGAGTTTTGAAGAGAATAATGCTATGACAGACACAGATAATTTAAGCCCAGCTGTACCGGCTACTCTCTGTGCTGCTATGAGACAACAGTCAAAGTCAACGTAGGAAGAAAAGGTTTTTATTCAGCTTATGGTTCCAGAAGGGAGAGACAGTCCGTTAGGTGGAAGAGCCATGGCTGACTGGCAGAAGCTAGAGATAGCTTAAGTCATATCCTTCATGAAGGCAGAGCTTAAAACTGCAAACTTCCAATTGTGAGAACAGACTTCTAGTGGAAGCAGGGCAGAAGTAACCAATCTCAAGGCCCACCCCCTGTGATGTGTCTTCCTGTCACAAGGTTCTACCTCTACAGTAGCCATGACCTTTCCAACATCAGCTAAGGATTCAAACACACGATTTACACAACTTACATTCAAACCATGACTTCTCTACCCCTAACCCCCACAGACTCACAGCCACTTCATGATATAAACCACACTCGGTCCATCTTTAAAAGTTCCTATAACCTACATCAGTAGTACCAACACAGTCCAAAAGTCCAAAGAGCAAAGCCTCCTGTAAAATCAAAGGCAATTTACATACTTCTAACATAAAATGACACAAAATATACATTCCCATGCTCAAAGGGAAGAATGGGGGACATCCAGAAAAGATTGGTGCATAACACAACCAACAACCAGCAGGACAAACTCCAAATCCTGCAGTTCCAAGTTCTCCCATTGAAATCATCTCAGTTCCAAAGGGCTTCAGTTCCACCTCTCCAGTGCAGCTGCCCACAAAACACATCACTCTCTTGAGCTGGATCCTCCATAATGTATACCTCACCTTGGCAGGTGTTCCATGTTGACTCTGCAACTCTTTCACATTCACACCTCAATTTCGAACAGGCTTTAACCTCACAACACAAAATGCCCTTTTTAGGCCTCCATCATGACACACACTGCCTGGCTTTAGTCAATGTCTGAAACCTTGAGTAGGGATCCACATTTTCATAGTTAGGTACAGTTGTCAACTTAACAGTTGAGGGTTTGTCTCTGAGCACATTTGTAGAGAATTAGTGGGTAAGCCCAGAGCAAACCTGCAGGAGATTGTCTAGATGATGGGGAAGGCCCAGTCTATGGTGGGTGGGATTAGACTCTAGAATAAAATACAGAGAGCTGGTTGAGAGAGTTGGCATCCTTATGTACACTTGGCCAGACATGCTGGCCTGGCAAGTAAGGATCATCCTCTCTCAGCCATTATGTAAAGATGGTGTAGCCAGTTCTCTCAGCCTTAGTTTTGGTGCATGTTCTCGCACCAAGCGGGACTCTCATAAGAAAATAAACCCCTTGTTACTTTAAGCTGTTTGATAGTGACTTATCAGCAATCATACAAACTAACTTCTACACTTGCTATGACTAGATTTAAATAATATATTTGTAGAAAGTCATCTTCCAAACTCTTTCCCATGATATTTTCTGAGTCTGAGAGGCAATAATATTGATGTCTATTTTAGTACTGAGCATTCAACAATCGCTTATTCTCAGCAACTTGATCACTTGTGAGACTGCAAGCAGCACCAATCTGTGGGTATAAACATAAATATTTAGGAGGCAGCCTGACAACATGTCCATTCAACAACATAGCAGACCTATCATGTCCCCAGCCATGGAGACATTTTTGACCAGTAGTACCATGTGTTCATTTCTTCCTATGAATAGGAATCTCAAATCCCGTAAGAAAGTAATTAGTTACCCACATAAAATCATGTCACTACTGAACCAGGGAGCACATCTTGCTGCACTATCACAAACAGGACTCACAACTTTTTCTGGCCATTGATAAATTCCCTCCCCCAGCAAGCTACATCGCACCTTCTAGCACTCTGAAAGTTATTCATGAGGGAGAAAGCTGACAATTCAATTTCAGCTTGATTTCTCTATGTTGTGGTGAGACTTTTCACTACTGTTTCAATCTCTTTGAGTGTTATTAATTCTTTCAAGTTATTTATATCCCTTCTGGCTTTAATTATTGTAACTTTACATGCATTTAGAAATTTGTCCTTTTTTCTAAATTCTCCAATTTTTTGGAAATAAAGTTCATTCCCTGATGATCTTCCAGATTTTGTTGGAACAAACCCTTTCCCATGATGACTTGTTGAAATAAGTCTAATTTTATTCATTTGGACATTTTCCCTTTTTCTCTTCATTATGTTGACTAAGAGTTAGTCAATTTTGTTAATCTTTTTAAAGGACGAACTCTTTGTGTTGTTCTTTTATTCTCTGCTTTATTCTTCCATAATTTTCACAATTTTTTGTTATCTGCTGCATTTAAGTTTGACTTTTTTATTTTTCTGGAGCTTTGAACTACATAAGTAGGCAATTTATTTGCATTTTCTGTGACTTTTTAAAACAGATATTATGCTAAAAATGCAAATTGTATTTGGGTGTGTGTGCACATGCACACATATGCATATGTATGAGCACATGAATGCTATGTATGTGTGTGGAGATCACAAGACAACTTTATAGACTCAGTTAACTCCTCCCACATTTGCGTGAGTTCTAAGGATTGAAATCAGGTTGACAGGCTTGCATGACAAGTGTCTTGACTCAGTGAGGTTGAGTCACTGGCCCTTCTCTAATTTCTTTTTAATGTGAGTGCTTACAACTATGAACTTTTATGTCAGGAGTACTCTGATAATATCTCACATGTTCTGGCAGGATATAGTGTCATTTTCACTTGATTATAGAAATTTTTTAATATTACCCTTATTTCTTCAATAATTTACTGTACTTGTATACTTTGTGGTTAGTCTTGCTGTTGATTTCTAATATTGTGTGGCCTGATAAAATATAGTGAAGTATTTTGTGTTTTTTTGTTTATTAATGATTGCTTTGTAGCCTATCATATGGTCAATTTTAGAGAAAACTCCATGCACCACTGAAAAGAATGTGTAATCCCTCTTTATTGACTGTTCTGTAGATATTTATAAAGTCCAATTGATCTATTTAGCTCTATAGGTTTCTTTATTTGCTTTTAATATGGAGGACCTACACATAATTAATATAGAAATAATGGGATAAAGAAGTTTCCTATTATTACTGTGTCTGGACCTGTGGGGTCTTGGATTCCCTCTCATGTTTGATTTTTGAAGTTGAGATTTAGTGTATAACTAGTTAAAATGGTTATGTTTCCTTGCTAAACTCATCCAATCCTTTTATCAAAATGAAATAAAGGACCTCTTGATTAGTTTTGGTTTGAAATCTGCTTTATGAAATAAGAGAATTGCTATACCAACTTGTTCATGACTTCCATTTGCATGGTACTTCGACTTCCATCTACTTTGACTTCTACCTTTTGTACTCTGAATCTATGGATATGTTTCATAACTATGTGTGTTTCTTGCAAAAAGAAATAGTTGGGTTGTTTTGCAATCCAGTCTGCTAATCTGTGTCTTTTAATTGGTAAACTAAGGCCATTTGTTTTCAAGATTGTAATTGAGAAGGGTTTGCTACTCTTTGTGATTTTACTGTTTATTCTTCTCATTGGTTGGTTAATTGCTAGTTCTTTTATTCCTTTTCTGGTAATGTGTTGTGGTTACTCTTTCTTCTCTTGTGAGACAACACTCAGAATCAAGCTTAAGGAGAAAGGAGATTTATTTGTCTTATGTTTCCAAAGGGAGATACAGTCAATTATAGCAGAAAGAGTATGGCAGGCAGCAAAAGCTGGAGTCAGCCTAAGTCACTTCTGTCATGGAGGGTCAAAGAAGCTGGATTCTGATGGCAGTAGTAAGAAACATAAGTTTGCCATCACGGGGCAAAAAAGTCCTTGAGTTCTTCTGTCTTGTGATCCCTTTTATCTAATCCGCTATTGGAGGTTCAATCCAAATTTAGGGATGATGTTTGCTTTGAAAATATCTTAATCCAGATAATCTCTCCAGGTAGTCTGACACCTAATCTGCTATTAATCCCAGGTATAGAAAGTTGAGAACCAAGATGAACTATCACATAGTGTTAGATGTTTTCTTTGTTGAGCATAATTGGTTCCTCCTCTGTTCCAGTCCTCCTCTGCTGCTGCTTTCATAATCTGTATTTTGTACTTCATTTTTGTGTGTGGAACTCTTATTCTTCTGTGTATAATATCTTTTAAGAATTTCCTGCAATGTTGAATTGCCTTAAATTGTATTTATCTTGAAATATTCTTATTTTTCTATCTACTTTAATAGATAATTCTTCAGAGTATAGTAATCTTGATTAACAATTAGTTACTTTGAAGGCATGAGATATGTCTTTCCATTCTTTCCTAGCTTTCAGGGTTGCTGCTAAATATCTGGTGTTCTTCTTATGTTTCGGCTTGCACATGGTTTCAGTATTGTTCCTTTGTTTTGCATTTCTGTCAACCTGACTGTAATGTTCCAAGCAGAGGTTCCTCTTGTGTCTATTTTGGGTTCCTGAGTACTGTTCCTTTCTCTGAGTTTGGGAAATTCTCAGCTGTAATTTACTGAATATGTTGCTTAAATCATTAAGTCATTAAGATTTTTATCTCAGCTCTTTTTACCCCTCCATGAATTCTTAGATTTTGTTTCATGAGTATATCACATACCTTCTTGGAAGTAAAGAAGAAAGGTTGAGACAAATAAATATATATACATACATATATATGTATGTGTGTATAATTGTCTCAACTTTTGAGGGTTCTCTATAGGAACAGAACCAATATGGATGCATATATAAAGGAATTTATCATATTGTCAGAGTACTCTGACAGTAATTGCCTTTAGCTGCTCAATCCTTGAGTCAAAAGACTAAAAGATCCCTGGAAAGTCTCAAACCTCAATCATGCTAGAGGACCAAAGAGGCTAGGCTCTGACATCAGCAATTAAGAGCAGCCAGGTCAAAGGCACTGGGCTATAACATCAGCAATGAACAGCATCCAGGTCCAAGAGGCTGAGCTCCAACAGTAGCAATGAGGCTTGACTCCAATGTCAGCCAAGAACAGAAGCATTGGTGGCAGCAGTGGAGAAAGGAGCAGACCAGTAGTGGACTCAACACAGCAAATCAATACAGGGCATAAGAGGGCAAGTCCCTCCCTCTTGCACTTCCTTTTAGCTGGTTTACCACTAGAAAGCACCATCCACTGTAGTCTGGGTGTTCCATTCTCAATTAAACAAACGCTTGCTGGCTTGTTCAAGGATTTTCCCTATCAATTCTTCACAGCAGTGTCCCAAACTCAGTCTGCAGCTGTCAAGTTGACATCGGAATCTATCACACCTTCTGTTCTCTGAGATTCATTCTTATTTTTGCCAGTTGATAATTTCGTCTTCCATGTTTTTTGATTATTTCATTTCCAGAATCTACTTTGCTTTTTTCCATTATCTCAATATCTTTGCTGAATTTTTCTCCATTATTTTAAAATTTTTTCATCTAAGTTACTGATTCTTTTGACCGTTTGGCAATGTTCTTGTTTATATATTGAATTAATTTAATAATTTTCTTATCCATGTCCTGAATTAAATTCCTTATCTTTTTGTTTGAATCCTTTATTTGGTTTTTAAGTTCTCTTAAATATTGGACTCCAAAATCTTCTAGCATTATAGCTGTTTCATCATTTTTGTTTTCCATTATTGAGAGACTGTTTCTTGTGGAGGTATTGAAGTGGATTTTTTTGTCATGTTCACGAAGATTCTTGGTTTTCTTTTACACATCAGTTATACTATACACATCCTCAGTTTATAGTTTCCCCTTTGATTTTGTTGCTGTTGGTTTATTTTTATGATGCCTTCATGATTGATGATCTTTACTTGTTTGTGTGTAGGGAAGAAGTCAACTGCAACTGTTTGACAGAAGACCTAATGTCAGCTGCACACATTGTGCTTGTGTCACCCATAATATTTGGAAACAGGGGTACTAAGGTCTTGGTTGACAGTCATTTAACTTTTTTTTGCATATTCACAAAGAACTGTGGGTGTGTGAATGCATGTGTGCCTGTGGAGCTCCATGGGTGACTTTGGAAATCATCCTGGATTGCTTATTGTTATGCTCTGGTATTTCCCAGGCTCTGCCTTCCAGGGCTGGAATTTGCAGGCTGTCATCATTTCTGCCTGGTATTTTTTACGTGGGACTTTGAAATCTAAACTCAGGTCTTTTTACTTGTGAGGCAAAGGTTTTAACGCAGAGATCTCTCCAGCACTGCCAGTCATTTAATTTAAGGCCTTAAAATATATTATGTCATGAATTTCTGAATTTTAGAGTGGCTGAACAAAACTTTGATTTTTTTGGATACTTTTGGCTGTGTGGTGTTTTTCTCTTGATGCTTTTTTTTCTTTGTTTTGTTTGGTTTTTGAGAACAGACTTCATGTGGCTCAGGTTGACTTTGAACTTATTATGTAGATGAGGCTGACCTTGAACTCCTTCCTTCTCAGCCTTACCATATCTGGTGTGCTAGAATTATACATGTATTCATCACACCTGGGTTTAGAGTTTTTGATACTTTTTATTTGTGTTTTTAGGATCTTAACTCTAATATGTAATGGAAAGGTTCCTCTGTGGTCACATTTCCTCAGGGTTCTAAAAATGACTCTTGTGTCTAGATGTCTATTTTTTTCTCTAGATTTGGAAAACTTTCATCTCTAACTATATTCACTGAGTAAATTTTTATTTATTAATGTTTGAATAACATAAACAGCAGATAATGTTAAGGAGAAAAAATAAAATATTCAGGATGACCAATAGTTCTAGATCAGCCCCAGTGAAACAATGATTCAGATGCAGACAGGACTGTGTGAAACTGTGACTAAAACAAAAGTCACACATTCCTAAAGCCTGAGAAATGTTATTTCTTAAAGTTCAAAATTATTTTCAGGTTTTGGGAATTTGGGTCTGAACTAAACTTCCTGCTTATGGTCTATTCATTCTTTTTTGCCCCAAACTGGTTTTTCATTAAACTCAGTTCGAAGAATTTTATCAGATACAGAATCCAACACCTAGAATTTATAGATTCTAGTTTAATAAATCTGTGTGTCCAGAAGACCGTATGATATTTATGTTAAAATTATTTATTTCTTTTTTTAAAAGTAGGTAATTATTTTAAACTTGTTTACACTTTTCTAGATATTCTATCTTTCTACAGGGACTATTATTTATTTGTGTATATTTTTATTCATTCTATGAAAACTTCACACATATTAATACACCCTGATCATATCAACCACTCACCACTCTCCTAGTCTCCCCAGGCCTCCCCACAACATTCCCTCTCCTGCTGTCATGTCCTTTGGCTTTATGACCAGCAGAGTCCTATTACTATAACCTCCATAAGTTTGGGGCCAGTGGGGCCATTCACCAGTACCCATAGCCATGAAGAGAAATGATTCTCCTTCCCCCAGCAACCATAGTCCCCAAGACCTTCAGCTAGAGATGGAACCTTGTGAACCCCTCACCCAAGTATACTGGAATTTTGACTGCTTCAATTGTGCAAAGCTTGTAAGGGTAACCACAGTTGCTGTAAGCAGTAGTCATGTCACATCCAGAAGAGAGCATTTCTCAGCATTCTTCCCCATCCCCCTGTTCTGACATTCTTTTTGTCCCTCTTCTTCAATGCTCCATGAACATTGGTAGGGGAATTGATAAAAACGTTTCATTTATGAATCGAAAGTCAGCAGGCACTTATTCTTGGCACTTTGACCACTTATGAGTGTTTGCAATAACCACTTTCCATTGCAAAAAGAAACTTCTCTGAGAAGGTCAAGAGCAGCACTAACCTAGGGGTATAAACATAAACATTTAGAAGGCAGTTTAACATGTCTATTACCAAGCATCAGTAGTAGGTTCCCCCCAGGGCTTATCACTGTCCCAGCCATGAGCTTCGACCAAGTTTATAATACCAGGCAGAGAATCCTCCCATGGAGTAGGCCATAAACACAATCAAAAGTGATTCGTTCCCGCATAGCAGTCACGCCACTATTGCATCTGTGTTCCCTTCTAGTAGTAGACTGTTATTGTTGGCATGCAGCATTCGCCAATAGGCAAGATCATTGATGTCTTTTCTCCCCCATTAGCCTGCATAGCACTCTCTATAAAGTGCTATTGAAGTCGCTCACTTTACACCCCACCCCGCTCCGCCGGTTGCGGTCCAGCCAGGCCTCACCCCACGCCATAGGTGGTACGTCTCCACCCCCGCACCGCCCACCAGGACCCCAGGTCAGCCCACAGGGACCCGGCTCCGACTCCCACCATCCAGCCGAAGCCTCCCGCGGAGTCGAGGGACGAGGAGGACCTCCCCCTGCGCCCGGGCCCCGCCCCAGCTGCCCTCGGGTTAAATAGCTCCACACCGATGCCCCCAGCCTCCCTTTACACCCCACCCCGCTCCGCCGGTCAGGACACGCATGCGGTCCAGCCGGGGCTCACCCCACGACCTTGGTAAGTCTCTTCCCGCGCCCGCCCACCAGGACCCCAGGCCAAATAATTCAGTTTAGTGAAATTGAGAGATCTTAAGAGTTAAAATGACAATGCCAAAGTCAAAGTGCAAATCCATGAGAAGCAACAATCAAGTAAACAAATTTCCCACTGAAGAAATTAATCCCATAATGTTAGACTCCAACCAGAACAAACCCACGGAAAAAGGCCAAGAAACCCTCACCCAGGATAAAGACTTTCAAAATATGATCATTACCATGTTCAATACTATGAAAGAGGAAATCAGGGAGGAATTACATAATCGAATCAATCACTTTGAAGAGGAACACAACAGACACATGGAGGAGTTGATAAAAACAGTGCATGAAAAAAAAACTGGCATAGAGCAGTTAAAAGAGACTCAAGCAGAGTTTAAAACTGAGCTACAAGACAAGTTATCTTCAACCCAGAACTGCACAGAGAGTCTTATCAACAGAACTAATGAAGCAGAAAACAGAATTTCAGACCTTGAAGATAAAGTGGGAGTACTAACCAGCTCAATGGAAGAGGTTGTTAAAGCCAAAAAGATAATTGAGAGAAATATCCAAGAGATATGGGACACCCTGAAAAAGCCTAACATGCGTATTCATGGAATACCAGAGCAAGAATCTCAAAATACCACCCCTGAGGAAATTTTTCAAATGATCATCAAGGAAAACTTTACTCATCTAAAAAAAGAGAGGCCCATCCATATACAAGAGGCATTCCGCACTCCAAACAGATACGACCAAAATAGAAGCACGCCACGGCAAATAATAGTTAAAACACTCCATGTTCAAGATAAAGAACTGATGCTGAGAGCTTCAAGGGAGAAAAAACAAGTCACTTTCAAAGGTAAACCTATTAAAATAACAAATGACTTCTCAGTCGAAACAGTAAAAGCAAGAAGAGCTTGGAGAGACATACTTCAAGTATTGAATGAGCAAAAATGTCAACCCAGGCTGATTTACCCTGCAAAACTATCAGTCATGATCGAGGGAGAAAGAAAAATTTTCCAGCACAAAGACAACTTGAAGGGATACATGTCCACCAAACCAGGCCTTCAAAAAATGCTAGAAATGATACTTAAGCGTGAAGAAAAAAACAGGCATATCCAGGAGAGCAGAAGGCAAGTATAACAGCATTAAAAGCGAAGCAATATACTTATAAAAGTTATTAAACATAATAAATGTCTGGAATTAACAATAGTTTCTCCATTTTAACACTAAATGTTAATGGACTTAATTCACCGATCAAGAGACACAGATTACAAACTTGGATTAAAAATCACAATCCATCAATCTGTTGCCTGCAGGAAACCCATCTCACCACAAAAGATAGGCATGCTCTAAAAATAAAAGGCTGGTCAACAATTCTACAAGCAAATGGAAGCAGAAAACAGGCAGGGGTAGCCATTATGCTATCAGACAAAGTGGGCTTCAAACCAAAAAAAATTATAAGAGACACGGATGGATACTACATTTTAGTCACAGGTACAATTCACCAGGAAGACTTCACAATACTGAACATATATGCACCCAATACGGGCCCCTCCACATTCATTAAGAAAACCCTACAGCGCCTAAAGCAAGAAATCAACCCCCAAACGATAATTCTTGGGGACTTCAACACCGCCCTCTCAACATGGGATAGATCAACAGGTCAAAAGCTTAACAGAGACACTTTGGAACTTAATCAACCCTGAAAGAAATGGACCTTACAGATCTCTATTGAACTTTTCACCCACGCACCAAAGAATACACATTTTTCTCAGCAGCACACGGAACTTTCTCCAAAATAGATCACATATTGGGCCACAAAATGAATCTACACATATACAAGAAAGTTGAAATTCTAACCTGTGCCCTATCAGACCACCACGGCCTAAAGCTGGACATCCACAACACATCAAACAAGAGAAAATACACTAACTCCTGGAAACTTAACACTATGATGCTGAATGAGAACTGGATTCAGGAAGAAATTAAAAAGGAAATTCAAGATTTCCTGAAAGTGAATGATAACGAAAATACAACTTACCAAAATCTCTGGGACACAATGAAAGCTGTTCTAAGAGGTAACTTCATAGCTCTTAGTGCCTACATCAAAAAAATGGAAACATCAGAAATAATCAACTTAACAATGCATCTTAAAGCTTTAGAGAAACTAGAGCAATCTGATCGCAAAAGTAGTAGAAGAGAGGAGATTAGCAAAATAAGGGGAGAAATATCTGAAATCGAGATTAAGAAAATGATAGAAAAAAATCAACCAGTCAAAAAGCTGGTTCTTTGAAAAAATCAATAAGATTGATACACCCCTAGCTAAATTAACCAAAAGCAAGAGAGAGAAAACCCAAATTAACAAAATCAGAAATGAACATGGAGTTATCACTACTGATACCCAAGAAATCCAGAGAATTATAACATCATATTTCAAAAACTTATACTCAGTGAAGTTTGACAACACAAAAGAGATGGATGAATTTCTAAGTAAACACAACTTACCTAAATTGAATCAGGAAGTTGTGAATTATTTAAATAGTACTATAACATATAAGGAAATTGAGGAAGTAATCTTGAATCTTCCCACCAAAAAATGTCCTGGACCAGATGGATTCAGCACAGAGTTCTACCAGACATTTAAGGAGTTAATAACACCAATACTCTTTAAACTGTTCCATCAAATAGGAAAGGAAGGAACACTACCAATTTCCTTCTATGAAGCTAATATCGTTTTAATCCCAAAACCTAATAAAGATTCACTTAAAAAAGAAAACTATAGGCCGATCTCTCTGATGAACACAGACGCAAAGATTCTCAACAAAGTCTTAGCAAATCAGATTCAAAAACATATTAAAAAGATCATCCCCGGCACACAAGGTTGGTTCAACATACGCAAATCAATAAATGTAATTCATCATGTAAACCAGTCCAAAGTCCAAGACCACATGATACTCTCGATAGATGCAGAAAAAGCTTTTGACAAGATCCAACAGCCTTTTATGATCAAAACGCTAGAGACAGTAGGAATGGAAGGAACCTTTATCAATATAATAAAAGCTGTATACAACAAGCCCACAGCAAGGATTATGCTCAATGGGGAACAATTGGAAGCATTCCCACTTCCGTCAGGAACTAGACAAGGCTGTCCACTCTCACCACTTCTATTCAATATTGTACTTGAAGTCTTAGCTGAAGCCATAAGACAAGAAAGGGACATAAGAGGGATTCAAATTGGCAAGGAAGAAGTCAAGCTATCCCTATTTGCAGATGACATGATCTTATACCTGAGTGATCCCAAAAACTCCACCAGGAAGCTCCTGGAACTAATTGAGAAGTTCAGCAGGGTGGCAGGATACAAAATAAATGTGCAAAAATCAGAGGCCTTCCTATATGCCCAGAATGAAAGAAGTGAAAAAGCCTTGAGAGAAACAATCCCATTTACTATAGCCCCTAAAAAAATGAAGTACCTTGGTATAAACCTAACCAAGGAGGTAAAAGACCTTTACAATGAAAACTTTAAAATCCTAAAGAAAGAAATAGCAGAAGACACCAGAAGGTGGAAAGACCTCCCTTGTTCCTGGATTGGCAGAATCAACATCGTAAAAATGACCATCCTACCAAAGGCAATATACAGATTCAATACTATTCCAATCAAAATCCCAAAGCAATTCTTCAAAGAAGTTGACCAAACAATCTCAATGTTCATATGGAGGCACAAAAGACCCAGGATAGCAAAAACAATCCTGAGTAACAAAAACACAGCTGGAGGTATTGCCATACCAAACCTTAGTCTATACTACAAATCCATAGTTGTAAAGACAGCCTGGTACTGGCTCCAAAATAGACACACAGATCAATGGATAAGGATTGAAGACCCAGATATAAGCCCACAAAGTTACAGCCATTTGGTCTTTGGCAAAGGGGCCCAAAGAATCCAATGGAAAAAGAACAGCATCTTCAACAAATGGTGCTGGCAAAACTGGATCTCCACATGCAGAAGATTAAAGCTGGACCCGTACTTGTCACCATGTACAAGACTTAATTCCAAATGGATCAAGGACCTTGATATCAGGCCAGAGACTATAAAAACCATAGTTGAAAGGATAGGGAACTCCCTCGAGCTGATTGGGCTAGGCCAACAGTTCCTAAACAGACATCCAATGGCACAATCACTGCTACCAACTCTCAACACTTGGGATCTTCTGAAATTAAAGAGCTTCTGTTCAGATAAAGAGATTGTAATGCGAGCTCAAAGGCAACCCACAGAATGGGAGAAAATCTTCACTAACCACACATCTGATAGAACTCTGCTGTCCAGAGTGCACAAAGAACTTAGAAAACTAAACACCAAGGAAACCAATGGCCCAATTAAAAAATGGGCCCTGGAACTTAAAAGAAACTTTACCAGGGATGAAATTAAAATGTCTAAAAAATATCTTAAAAAATGCTCCACTTCTTTAGCCATCAGGGAAATGCAAATCAAAACTTCCCTGAGATATCATCTCACCCCGGTCAGGATGGCAAAAATCCACAATACTAACAACGACAAATGCTGGAGAGGATGTGGAGAGAGGGGAACTCTCCTACATTGCTGGTGGGAATGCAGGCTCATACAGCCACTCTGGCAAGCCGTCTGGAGATTCTTAAAGAAATTAAAGATTGAAATGCCATATGACCCTGTGATTCCACTTTTGGGAATAACCCCCCATACAGCAGAGGTTCACCTCGATAGCACAAGCACAACCATGTTCATAGCAGCACTGTTTACAATAGCAAAGTCATGGAATCAGCCCAAATGTCCAACAGTTGACGAGTGGATAAGGAAACTGTGGTACATCTATACAATGGAGTACTACTCGGCCATCAAGAATGATGAATTACTGGAATTTGCTGGGAAATGGATGTCATTAGAAACAATTATATTAAGTGAAGTATCCCAGACCCAGAAAATTAAGCGCCGTATGTACTCCCTAATAGGTGGCTCCTAGTACCAAACCCACCCAGCCCACCTAGAGACAGTAATTCCAAGGATTATGAACAGGAGGGATGGGGTAGAAGGGCCACACCAGAAACAAGGAGAGAAGGGACCATGTTACAGCAGGGAAAATAGACCTCCACCAAGAACCCAAATAAGTAATGAGACATCTGATTAAGTTCACAGACTTTTGTTCCTGATCATTTACTACTGAGGGGGTGTGATCTCACCAGAAGAGGAGGGCATATAGTCTGGCAGATAAAAGGTAACCATTTTGCAAATGGGTGATAGACCCCTCCTTCACTGTGGTTTCCCACTTTTATTACATCTACCTTTGAATATGCTTTTATCACAAGACTCTAACAGCTTTTTGTCTCTGGCCAGGGGGTAACATACAATGCCCACCAGGATGGAGTGAAGGGCATTGCAGGAGCAGCAAAACTACAAAAGAAAATCAACAAACCACAATCCAGAACTTCAGAGACTCTATATCAACCACCTAGAACTAGGCCAGCTTAGTCTCTCCCCATCTTGAAGCTCAGGGAAATTTGCGGAAGAGGGGGCGGTAAGAGTGTAAGAGCAAAAGGATGGGAGGAGCAATGATATGTAAGATACTCTATACTAGTTAGGGCTGAAGCAATCATAATTGGACTTTGCATGCCCTGCGCATTGTCCAACACACTGTTGACCTCACAAAGTCTAGCATCTGCTAAAGGCACCAAGATCCTTGGAGGCAAAGGATTGGCAGTCACAGCAGTGTTCCTATACCTAAGGGGAACATGGGAAAGCGTTCAGGGAAAGGCCACTGGGTCCTTGTACGTCATCGGAGAGGAGGGCCCAGAGGAAAATCAGACATGCACAAGAAAGGACTCTCTGGGAATTGGGGTGGGAGGCACTGGGGGATGGGGAGAGAGGGGGTGAGGAGGGGGAGCAGGGGGTACGGGGGGAGGAGGAAGGAGGGAGGGAACTGGTGTACCTAATAAGTTTGTATGAGCTGAAGTAAAAAAATAAATTAAAAAAAAGTGCTATTGAAGTCAACAAGGATGATTCCTGGTCAGTTTTGTACTGACTTCTGTATTCTGCAACCAAAGTGTGTATTGTTTTCAACAATAGTGTCTTAGGATCTAGTTACAATGAACAATTAAGAGCAATGTCAATCACCTGTGTTGTTTTTTTAACCCTCTAGTACCTCCTACATCAATAACTCTTAGGAAGATATTCCTCACCTGAAAATGAGATTTTTGTTTAGTGATCCTAGACTTTGGGGAACAACATTGTTTACCAATGCAAGATACTCACATTCAAAATCCCTGTTATTTAATGGAACTACTAAAACAGCTTACAAAGTAGTGGGTTGCCACAAGATTTTTTTTTCATACATACTTAGCTTCAGCTAACACTACCACCAATTGAAACTTTAAATCCCAGTATTCACCCAGTCTACTTTTTTATCGCATTTTCTACTACTCACTCTCCTATTTGAAGGTCTCTCTCATTCTCTCTCACCTTCTTATGGGCCTTTTCCAGGCTTCCTTTCATCTAGGCCAGTTCAAGCCAAACACAAAATTTCAAAGTGTCAAGCCTAAGATCCACATATAAGAGAATATCAGTCTAGGTCCATTTACTTGGAATAACTTTTTTCATATTTTTTTAAATATTTTATTTATTTACTGTGTGTGTGTGTGTGTGTGTGTGTGTGTGTGTGAAAGAGAGAGAGAGAGAGAAAGTCCACTGTATATCCCTGTGGAGGACTAAGGGTGACTTTGGGAATCATCCTGGATTGCTGCTTCCTCCTTCTTGCTTTGCTCTGGGGTTTCCCAGACCAGGGCCAGAAGTGCAGACCACCATTGTTTGCACCTGGTGTTTTTACATGGGATCTGGGATCTGAACTCAGGACTTTCTGCTTGCGAGACAGTCTTAACCCCTGAGCCGTCTTCCAGCCCACTTTTTCCGTCTTTTTACCTGATGTAATATTTATATTTTACAATGAGGTGCATTTCTTAGAGGCAACAAACAGATGGTTCAAGCATTTCAATCTGATCTACTTGTCTATCTTTCAATTGAGGGATTGAGATAAAAAAATATTCAGAGTAGTCATTGATAAAGTGTGTATTAATCCCTGCCATTTTGTTGAGTTTGTAGTGTTTGATTTTCAACACATCCTCTTTTGTTTAACTATTATTCTAGCATGCTTATTCTTTCCTATGGCCTTTGAAGATTTCTTATTTTCTTCAGTCTAAAGGACTCATTCACATATCTTCTATACAGCTGGCATAATGGCCATAAAATTCTTTAGATTTGTATTTTGGAATATTTTTATTTTCCCTTAATTTATGATAGATAGCTTTACTGGATAGGATGGGTTTGAATATATCTTTTCAAACCCTCATGGATTTGAATATTTAAGTTGACAAGTCTGCTGTTATTCTGGGCCAACCTTTATATGTGATATAGTGTTTCACTTGTAATATACTCTGCCCTGTATACTTAGTGTGTTAATTATAATATGACCAGGAGAGAGTCTTTCCTGGTTCTGTCCTGTTAGTATTCTAAATTCCACCTGTATTTACATTGGCACCTCTTTTTATACCAAACTATTTTCTCTTAATAATCCTTAAATCGACCACAGCCAGTGTGATAACCTGTGGAGCATCTTAAAGCTGAGGAAAAAAACAAACGACCAAAGAAACACAGAGAGGCAAAGATTGCAAAAAACAACAGTAGTTACAGGTCGGTGTCAAGATCCCTAATGGGGACACAGTGAAAATTCCACGGATCGATTTCTACAAAAGGGGAAGATCCTCAGTACAGAGACTGTAAGACCTTTGATTGGCTGAACTGAAAAAGAAAGTGGGGGGCTTCTTAGTTTCCAGCTCACCCACAGAGAGTCACACTGCGGATTTTGCCAAGTTTTTCATCTCCAGTAAGAGGCAAGTTTTCATACATAAACATCCTTACTACACAGAAAATCTGTTTCAAACTTCTGCTCAACCACAGGAGGCATTCTCAGACACTAGTGGTGCCTTATTATTCTGCTTTATTAAAGAACTCATAGGAGAGATGGTTCAGGGGTTAAGACTATGCCTGAGAAACAGAAGCACCGGCGTTCAGATCCCAGATCCCCTGTAAAAGTCAGGCAGAAAGGGCTGCAGCCTGCACTTCTGGCTATGGAAAGTGGAATCTGGGAAACCAAACAGAAAGGAAGTAGAAGTAATCCCTGATGATTCCAGAAGTCATCCTTGGGCCTCCACCTGCTGGCACTCCCGCGTGCACACAAAAACACAAAAAATAAATAAATAAAAAATAAAGAGTTCACAGAGAAACTCTATTAAGCACTTGGAATACTTTCCTCAGATGTGAAAAACCCCGGGATGGAGAGATGGGTTAAGACTGTCTCCCAAGCAGAAGGTACTGAATTCGGATCCCAAGTCTCACAAAAAAAAAAAAAAAAAAAAAATACGCCAGACTGAACCTGCAGAGGCCTGTACTTCCGGCCCTGGCGGTAGAGCCTGGGAAAACCCAGAGTGAAGCAAGGAGGTTGAAGCAATCCAGGATGATTCCTGAAGTCACCTTTGGTCCTCCACAAGGACATACAGTGCCCTCTGATACACACACACACACACACACACACACACACACACACACACAAAAATATTAAAAAAAAAGATGTGATAACACCCATCAGCCATAGGATGATGTTCTACACACGACTTTCCAGTAGATGGCCCTCTACATGTTTTCCTAATTGGAAAATCACTGTTCCATTACTTTTCAAAATATTTTCTATGCCTAGAGAAAGAGATTCTTCCCTTTCTTCTGTGCCCATGACTATAGATTTGGCCATTTCAGACTTTGACATGAATCCTAGAATCCTCGGAGGTACCTTCTTGTTTTATGTTTGTCCCTTTTGGATTGTTCCAGTTTTTCACCTTATCTTCAAGTTCAAATATTCGTCTACTCCTTGATCAATTCTATAAGTTAAACTTTTGAGATTTTTGGCCTTTTATTTCCAGCAGTCCAGAGTGATTTTTCTGTTCTTTGTTAAAGTCTTCTTTCATATCATGCATCGCCTTCCTTATTTTTCAGCTATTTGTGTTCTCAGTCAGAAACTTACTTTCCTTTTGGATATCTTTGAACATACCATCTTTTTCTTTAAGTTCTTTGTCTAGGATTTTATCCATACTTACTATCATTACTGTAGGGCTGATAGTTTTTGGAAGAGTTATATTGCCTTGCATTTCTATTGCTACTGCAATGGAATTTAGACATCTGGTTTTTTTTGTTGTTGTTTGGTTTACTTTTTTTCTGTTATATTCTTTCAGTTGGAGTATTTGCAATGTGGTAGAGTTGGCTGTGTAGCTCAGCCAACTCTAAAATAGTTCCTTAGTCCACATCTCAGAGTGCCTAGTGCAAATACTGTATTATTTCCTGATTAGAGCATTAACTGTAAGGACAACCCACAGCTCTTAAATAGTACACTATGAAGATGGCATGCCAACAGTTAACGACAGTGGCCCCTTTGACTGCAATAACTATTGGTATATAAAAACTAAGAGTAGTATGATGTATACTCAGATTCTAGCTGATAAGATTAGGTATGACAGGGAAGTAGAGTGGGTAAGAATAAGTGTAACTCTGAAAAGAAAACAAAAGTCCAGGTGAGTAAAGTAGCTGAGGTGGGGTGAAAATTGAATTACGTTAAAGTTCACAGATTTTAGATACTCTTGAGACTTTGCAAGATTACAATTAAGAAGTAAAAGGAGGGGACAAGGATAAAATAAAGGGGGGTGAATGTAGGATATGAGGGAGAGACTATGAAATATGAGTGAAGAATAGGGTAAATAACTCTTTATTTTTTTTAATTAAAAAATTTAATTATACATTTTAAAATTTTTTACCAGTTCCCTCCCTCCCCCCTCCTCCCCCTCCCCTTCCCCCAGTGCCTCCCCCCCAATTCCCAGAGAGTCCTTTATTGTATACGCCTAACTCTCCATTGGGTCCTCCTCTCCGATGACATATAAGGACCCAGTGGCATTTCCATAAGCCCTTTCTCTTGTTCCCCTTAAGCATAAGATCACTACTATGGCTGTCAATCCCTTGCCTCCAGGGGTCTCGGTGCCCTTAACAGATGCTAGACTTTATGAGGTCAACAGTGCGCTGGACATTGTGCAGGGCATGCAAAGTCCCATTACGATTGCTTTGGCCCCAACTATTGTTGAGAATCTTGCAAATCGTTGCTCCTCCCATCCTTTTGCTCTTACAATCTTACCGCCCCCTCTTCTGCAAATGTCCCTGAGCTCCAGGATGGGGAGAGATTAGGCTGTCCTAGTTCTATGTGATTGATATAGTCTCTGAAGTTCTGGATTGTGGTTTGTTGATTTTCTCTTGCAGTTTTGCTACTCCTGCAATTCCCTTCACTCCATTCTGCTGGGCACTGTATGTCACCCCCTGGCCAGAGACAAAAAGCTGTTAAACTGGAGTCTTGTTGTAATAGCACATTCAAGGGTAGATGTAATAAGAGTAGGAAACCTCACTGAGGGAGGGGTCCATCACCCATTTGCAAAATGATTACTTTTTATCTGCTAGACTATATGCCCTCCCCTTCTGGTGAGATCAGGAAAGAACGTCTGTGAACTTAACCAGGTTTCTCATTACTTACTTGCAGACCTTGATGGAGGCCTATTTTCTCTGCTGTAACATGGTCTCCTCTCTCCTTGTTTCTGGTGTGGCCCTCCTAACCCATCTCTCTTGTTCATAATCCTTGCAATTACTGTGTTTCATAGGTTTACTTTTGAGTGTCTCAATGTGGGCTGGGTGAGTTTGGTACTAGGAGCCACCTATTAGGGAGTACATACGGCGCTTAATTTTCTGGGTTTGGGATACTTCACTTAATATAATTCTTTCTAATGACATCCATTTCCCAGCAAATTCCAGTAATTCATCATTTTTGATGGCTGAGTAGTACTCCATTGTATAGATGTACCACCTTTTCCTTATCCACTCGTCAACTGTTGGACATTTAGGTTGATTCCATGACTTTGCTATTGTAAACAGTGCTGCTATGAACATGGTCGAGCTTGTGCTATCGAGGCGAACCTCTGCTGCATGGGGGGTTATTCCCAAAAGTGGAATAGCAGGGTCATATGGCATTTCAATCTTTAATTTCTTTAAGAATCTCCAGACGGCTCGCCAGAGTGGCTGTATGAGCCTGCATTCCCACCAACAATGTAGGAGAGTTCCCCTCTCTCCACATCCTCTCCAGCATTTGTCGTTGTTTGTATTGTGGATTTTTGCCATCCTGACCGGGGTGAGATGATATCTCAGGGAAGTTTTGATTTGCATTTCCCTGATGGCGAAGGAAGTGGAGCATTTTTTAAGATAATTGTTAGACATTTTAATTTCATCCCTGGTAAAGTTTCTTTGAAGTTCCAGGGGCCATTTTTTAATTGGGCCAGTGTTTTCCTTGGAGTTTAATTTTCTAAGTTCTTTGTGCACTCTGGACAGTAGAGCTCTGTCAGATATGTGGTTAGTGAAGATTTTCTCCCATTCTGTGGGTTGCCTTTGAGTTCGTGTGACAATCTCTTTATCTGAACAGAAGCTCTTTAATTTCACAAGATCCCAACTGTTGAGAGTTGGTAGCAGTGATTGTGCCATTGGATGTCTGTTTAGGAAGTGTTGGCCTAGCCCAATCAGCTCGAGGGAGTTCCCTATCCTTTCAACTATGGTTTTTAAAGTCTCTGGCCTGATATCAAGGTCCTTGATCCATTTGGAATTAAGTCTTGTACATGGTGACAAGTACGGGTCCAGCTTCAATCTTCTGCATGTGGAGATCCAGTTTTGCCAGCACCATTTATTGAAGATGCTATTCTTTTTCCATTGGATTCTTTGGGCCCCTTTGTCAAAGACCAAATGGCTGTAACTTTGTGGGCTTATATCTGGGTCTTCAACCCTTATCCATTGATCTGTGTGTCTATTTTGGAGCCAGTACCAGGCTGTCTTTACAACTATGGATTTGTAGTATAGACTAAGGTTTGGTATGGCAATACCTCCAGCTGTGTTTTTGTTACTCAGGATTGTTTTTGCTATCCTGGGTCTTTTGTGTCTCCATATGAACTTTGAGATTATTTGGTCAACTTCTTTGAAGAATTGCTTTGGGATTTTGATTGGTATAGCATTGAATCTGTATATTGCCTTTGGTAGGATGGTCATTTTTACAATGTTGATTCTGCCAATCCAGGAACAAGGGAGGTCTTTCCACCTTCTGGTGTCTTCTGCAATTTCTTTCTTTAGGGTTTTAAAGTTTTCATTGTAAAGGTCTTTTACCTCCTTAGTTATGTTTATACCAAGGTATTTCATTTTTTTAGGGGCTATAGTAAATGGTATTGTTTCTCTTAAGGCTTTTTCACTTCTTTCATTCTGGGCATATAGGAAGGCCTCTGATTTTTGCACATTTATTTTGTATCCTGCCACCCTGCTGAACTTCTCAATTAGTTCCAGGAGCTTCCTGGTGGAGTTTTTGGGATCACTCAGGTATAAGATCATGTCATCTGCAAATAGGGATAGCTTGACTTCTTCCTTGCCAATTTGAATCCCTCTTATGTCCCTTTCTTGTCTTATGGCTTCAGCTAAGACTTCAAGTACAATATTGAATAGAAGTGGTGAGAGTGGACAGCCTTGTCTAGTTCCTGATCGAAGTGGGAATGCTTCCAATTGTTCCCCATTGAGCATAATCCTTGCTGTGGGCTTGTTGTATACAGCTTTTATTATATTGATAAAGGTTCCTTCCATTCCTACTGTCTCTAGCGTTTTGATCATAAAAGGCTGTTGGATCTTGTCAAAAGCTTTTTCTGCATCTATCGAGAGTATCATGTGGTCTTGGACTTTGGACTGGTTTACATGATGAATTACATTTATTGATTTGCGTATGTTGAACCAACCTTGTGTGCCAGGGATGAAGCCTACTTGGTCCCCATGAATGATCTTTTTAATATGTTTTTGAATCCGATTTGCTAAGACTTTGTTGAGAATCTTTGCGTCTGTGTTCATCAGGGAGATCGGCCTATAGTTTTCTTTTTTAAGTGAATCTTTATTAGGTTTTGGGATTAAAACGATATTAGCTTCATAGAAGGAATTTGGTAGTGTTCCTTCCTTTGCTATTTGATGGAACAGTTTAAGGAGTATTGGTGTTATTAACTCCTTAAATATCTGGTAGAACTCTGTGCTGAATCCATCTGGTCCAGGACATTTTTTGGTGGGAAGATTCGAGATTACTTCCTCAATTTCCTTATATGTTATAGGACTATTTAAATAATTCA
Organism: Typhlomys cinereus; assembly: GCA_023101885.1. Classification (NCBI taxonomy): domain Eukaryota; kingdom Metazoa; phylum Chordata; class Mammalia; order Rodentia; family Platacanthomyidae; genus Typhlomys; species Typhlomys cinereus. Next base: position 6,385,737 of record JALPQD010000022.1, on the reverse strand, counting down.
CAACTTCCTGATTCAATTTAGGTAAGTTGTGTTTACTTAGAAATTCATCCATCTCTTTTGTGTTGTCAAACTTCCCAGAGTATAAGTTTTTGAAATATGATGTTATAATTCTCTGGATTTCTTGGGTATCAGTAGTGATAACTCCATGTTCATTTCTGATTTTGTTAATTTGGGTTTTCTCTCTCCTGCTTTTGGTTAATTTAGCTAGGGGTGTATCAATCTTGTTGATTTTTTCAAAGAACCAGCTTTTTGATTGGTTGATTTTTTCTATCGTTTTCTTAGTCTCGATTTCAGATATTTCTCCCCTTATTTTGCTAATCTCTTCTCTTCTACTGCTTTTGGGATCAGATTGCTCTAGTTTCTCTAAAGCTTTAAGCTGCATTGTTAAGTTGTTTATTTCTGATGTTTCCATTTTTTTGACGTGGGCATTAAGAGCTATGAACTTACCTCTTAGAACAGCTTTCATTGTGTCCCAGAGATTTTGGTAAGTTGTATTTTCGTTATCATTCACTTTCAGGAAATCTTGAATTTCCTTTTTAATTTCTTCCTGAATCCAGTTCTCATTCAGCATCATAGTGTTAAGTTTCCAGGAGTTAGTGTATTTTCTCTTGTTTGATGTGTTGTGGATGTCCAGCTTTAGGCCGTGGTGGTCTGATAGGGCACAGGTTAGAATTTCAACTTTCTTGTATATGTGTAGATTCATTTTGTGGCCCAGTATGTGATCTATTTTGGAGAAAGTTCCGTGTGCTGCTGAGAAAAATGTGTATTCTTTGGTGCGTGGGTGAAAAGTTCGATAGAGATCTGTGAGGTCCATTTCTTTCAGGGTTTGATTAAGTTCCAAAGTGTCTCTGTTAAGCTTTTGACCTGTTGATCTATCCCATGTAGAGAGGGCGGTGTTGAAGTCCCCAAGAATTATCGTTTGGGGGTTGATTTCATGCTTTAGACGCTGTAGGGTTTTCTTAATGAATGTGGAGGGGCCCATATTGGGTGCATATATGTTCAGTATTGTGAAATCTTCCTGGTGAATTGTACCTGTGACTAAAATGTAGTATCCATCCGTGTCTCTTATAATTTTTTTTGGTTTGAAATCCACTTTGTCTGATAGCATAATGGCTACCCCTGCCTGTTTTCTGCTTCCATTTGCTTGTAGAATTGTTGACCAGCCTTTTATTTTTAGAGCGTGCCTATCTTTTGTGGTGAGATGGGTTTCCTGCAGGCAACAGATTGATGGATTGTGATTTTTAATCCAAGTTTGTAATCTGTGTCTCTTGATCGGTGAATTAAGTCCATTAACATTTAGTGTTATAATGGAGAAACTATTGTTAATTCCAGACATTTATTATGTTTAGTAGCTTTTATAAGTATATTGCTTCGCTTTTAATGGTGTTATATTTGCCTTCTGTTCTCCTGGATATGCCTGTTTTTTTCTTCACGCTTGAGTATCATTTCTAGCAGTTTTTGAAGGCCTGGTTTGGTGGCCATGTATCCCTTAAAGTTGTCTTTGTGCTGGAAAATTTTTCTTTCTCCCTCGATCATGACTGATAGTTTTGCAGGGTAAATCAGCCTGGGTTGACATTTTTGCTCATTCAATACTTGAAGTATGTCTCTCCAAGCTCTTCTTGCTTTTACTGTTTCGACTGAGACGTCATTTGTTATTTTAATAGGTTTGCCTTTAAAAGTGACTTGTTTTTTCTCCCTTGAAGCTCTCAGCACCAGTTCTTTATCTTGAATGTGGAGTGTTTTAACTATTATTTGCCGCGGTATGCTTCTATTTTGGTCGTATCTGTTTGGGGTGCGGAATGCCTCTTGTACATGAATGGGCCTCTCTTTTTTTAGATGAGTAAAGTTTTCCTTGATGATCGTTTGAAAAATTTCCTCAGGGGTGGTATTTTGAGATTCTTGCTCCGGTATTCCATGAATACGCATGTTAGGCTTCTTCAGGGTGTCCCATATCTCTTGGATATTTCTCTCAAGTATCTTTTTGGCTTTAACAACCTCTTCCATTGAGCTGGTTAGTACTCCCACTTTATCTTCAAGGTCTGAAATTCTGTTTTCTGCTTCATTAGTTCTGTTGATAAGACTCTCTGTGGCGTTCTGGGTTGAAGATAACTTGTCTTTAGCTCAGTTTTAAACTCTGCTTGAGTTTGTTTTAACTGCTCTATGCCACTTTTTGTTTCTTGCACTGTTTTTCTCAACTCCTCCAGATGTCTGTTGTGTTCCTCTTCAAAGCGATTGATTCGATTATGTAGTTCCTCCCGGATTTCCTCTTTCATAGTATTGAACATGGTAAATGATCATATTTTGAAAGTCATTATCCTGGGTCAGGCTTTCTTGGCCTTTTCCGCGGGTTTGTTCTTGTTGGAATCTAACATTATGGGATTAATTTCTTGAGTGGGAAATTTGTTTACTTGAGTGTTGCTTCTCATGGATTTGCACTTTGACTTTGGCATTGTCATTTTAACTCTTAAGATCTCTCAATTTCACTAAACTGAATTATTTGGCCTGGGGTACTGGTGGGCGGGGCCCGAACGGGGACTCACCTAGGGCGTGGGGTGAGGCCCGGGTGGAAGCGCGCGTGTCCCGACCGGCGGAGCGGGGTGGGGTGAAAAGGGACGCTGGGCGCGTTGGCGTGGAGCTAGTAAATAACTCTTTACAGTAAACTGAATGGGGAAAATTTCTAAGGCCTAAATGAGCAATATACAAACAAAAACATTGTGAGACATAAGAGTAGAAATTAAATAATAGAAAATTAGAAATAAAAAGAATATTCATGCAGTAAATTGTCCACATAGCTGTTATTAGCTAAAAGGTGAAGGTCTCAGGCTCCACATGGTGTTTGTTGTGTGAAGATTGGCTCAGATTCACAGTTTTCCTGCCCGCTTCCCTGTGGACCCCCTGGCTTACTAAGCTCCTTTACAGACCTCATCTCTCACATGTTAAGCTTAGGGTGTATTATCTTCACTGTTTTCTTTCATTATGTTTCAGTGGTGAGGCTTCTAATCTATCATCTTACCTAGAAGCCCCTTCTGAATATTGTTATGTTCAGCAGAATCTAAGAACACAAGCCTCAATTGTTGGAGTCCAACTGCTTTCCTTATCATCTTTTTAACTCACAATCTGCTTCTGCCTCCAATTTTCCATTCTCTTGTGTTCTCTACCCATTTTCCACCCTATTAAACACCACTCAACTACCAATCAGGACTCAGCTAATTTTAAATTCAAGCATAATAAAATCTTTCTTGCTTAATCCCACCCTAAAAAATGTGTCAAAATATATCTCTTTATAAGATAAAAATGTCAAAATTTATTTTATTCTATTTTATTATTTTTTCTTTGTGTGTGTCGGTGTATCTCTGTATGTGTCTGGGTGTTTCAGAGGGCACTGTTGTGAGTGTGCCTTATAGCTGGGCTTCCAGAAATAAAATTCATTTTATACATCATCATGGACTACCTCCTTTGTTGTTTCTTTAAATAAATTTTTGTATGTAATTGTTATTTAAATTTTGATATTTTGGAACTGTAGAAATTGCTCAGGGATTAAGTCTCTGCCTCTCAAGCAGGTCTTGAGTTGGAGACCCAGATCCCATGTGAAAATTCCAGGTGGAAATTTCAACAACCTGTATTTCTGGCCCTGGAAGGCAGAACCTGGGAAACTCAAAAGCAAAGCAAAGAGGAAGTAGGACAATCCAGGGTGATTCCTGAAGTCACCTTTGGGCCTCCACAGGCACACTTACACAGTGCCCTCTGAAACACCCAGACACATATAGAGAGACACCAACACATACACACACACACAAATAATAAAAAAGAATAAAATAAATTTGACATTTTTATCTTATAAAGAAACATATTTTGGCACATTTATTTTTTACAATGAAAGCTCCTCCAAGGAAAACACATACTTGATTGATTCCCTTCAGATAAAAAGTCCTTTGTGATGCTCCAGGGGATGGGAGGGAGGAAGGGGGAGGCATTGGGAGAGGGAAAGGGAAGGAGGGGGTGAAAGGAAAGGGGGAAGGGAGGAGAATGCAAGGGGGAGTCAACTGGGGAGGAGAGGAGGGAGGGAGAGAATGGGGGAACCTATTGAGCTTGTATGATTAGAAAAAAATAAAATGTGGGAGAAACAAAAGAAAAGTCCTTTGTTACTGTCAACAAATCACTGGCTTTAAAGTAATGTTATTTTTAGTGAAAAAATGGAATCATCCAACATCAATAGAGGAATGGATAATGAAAATGTGCTACATACACACAATGGAATATTACTCAGACATCAGTAAGGATGACATTATGGAATTTTTGGTAAATGGATGAAACTGGAAACTTACATTGGGTGAGGTATCTCAGACACAGAAAGTTAAGCACTGAATGTTCTCTCTTATATGCAGATGATTGACATCCTTGTCAATGTATTAGGATGGAAGCACTGTAAAAGCCAAAAAATTAGAAAAAGATCTATAAGTGAGAAAGACGAGAAGGGATGGTTAGTTTGAAACCTTTTAAAGGGAAGATTTGAGATCCCAAGGAAAGGGTGAGGAAGGGAATAATTGGGGAAAAATACATAACAGGGAATGAGGGGGATGTGGGAAAGGAGGGACATGGGAGATGGAAGGGACAGAGGGACTTATAGAAAAACCCTAAGATAGGGGGCTGGAGAGGTGGCTCAAGGGTTAAGCCTCTGCCTTGCAGGCGGAAGGTCCTGAGTTCGAATCCTAGACCCCACATATAGACAGCCTGGCGGAAGCAGGGGCACCCTGCGTTTCTGGTCCTGGTGGGGCGGAGCCTGTGAATCCCAGGGCAGAGTAAACCAGGAGGAGGTGGAGGCGGTCCATGGTGGTTCTCGAATTCGTCCGTGGTTCTACACACACACATACATACACACACACACACACACACACACACACACACACACACACACGCATACATGCACAATTGAATAAATAAATTTAAAAATTTAAGAAAAACTCTAAGATTATGGGAAGCAATCCAAAAGAACATCCTATGCCAGTAATATGTCAAAAAAATGTCTTTTAAGAAAGGACCAAGAATAGGCAATCTCTATGCTGAGGAACAAAAGACTTGAGTTGATCCACTTAGAACCCAGGGACAAAATTATACTAGAAGTAACAAGAATGTGGCACTTCCTGGTAAAATGTTGGTCAGAGAGGTCTTAAAGGCCCCCAAACATTATATGGCTTTTGCCATTGCTCTTTGTTGCTCCCCCAAAATTGTAAGACCCTATTATTCAAGATCCAACACTTATGGATCAAAGAACTTGGGCAAAATATATCAACTGGAACTGGTCTGAAGATTTTCTCCTTGCTGGATAGCTTACACAGTATCAAGGAATACTGTAGAAGCTACTGAGGGAGAGAAATACTCGCAAGCCCCATCAACGGCATGAGATCTATAAGTTGCAGTATAAATCACCATAACAACAGGTGACCACCAGTATAGTAGTGGCAGGAATGTCAAGGAGATTGGACTCAAGATCCCTCTTGTCAGAATAGTCAATAATCTATAGGTAGGAAGACAGTACATCAAACTGCTCTGTAGGTAGCTGTTGTTATACCCATAGAACGGGAACTTACAGTGGAAACCTTTGGGTCTAAAGCTGGATGAGTGAAGGGAACTGCACATATGAGTGGGGTGGCCTGAAAAGAGGTATGTAACTTAATATTCCACAGAGGCCTGAGCCTCCACTAGTGTAGACAAGCCAGAGTGAAACCTGGCATCCATAGCATACAGGCAGGAGTGGGAGAGTATGATGAAGGGAAGACAAGGAATGGTAGGAATGAGAGAGAGAGGGAAATTGGGGCGAATACTCAATATGTTTGTAAGAGTGGGGAAAAAAGTAAATTTGCAATAAAAAACATATAAGGATGAAAATAAAAAATCTTATTTTGATGGCCATTATCTCAAATTTATAAGATTAATATTTGTCCAGTACCAAATGATTAATAACTTTCATACTTGCTATTTCTTTTGTCACTCTTATACTGTTTAAAAAAAAGTGTTATTGTTAGCAAACCACGGGGGCCAGATTTGTGCCACCAGTCTAGCCATCTGCCCTTATTAAATTAATAAGAATTCAAACTGGTGATAAAAAGCAAAAAGGGGAAATTTATATAACATGGTCAGACTGGGGAAAGAGTCTCCAAAGTCTGTCTCTCTCCAAAGTCCAAGAGAAAGAAACTAGCTTAAATTAAAAGCAGCAGATAACTATGTAGCTCTGCTTAGGGTGTGGTTCGTCCCATCATCCTGAAAGGTTGTCTTATGTGTGAATTTCTTTTGAGAGACAAACTTCTTCTCTGGCTGGCACCAGTTTCTCTCTGCTCTCAACCTAAGATTCAAATCTCTAGTTCCATTCCTTTGATAGTCAGTAGTCAGAATGGTGGGAGAAATCCAGGCACCATTTCTGTCTATTTTACTATCCAGTTAACTATGTTTCTCTCATCTTCAGGGGAAGAAAGAAAAATTAGCATTAAATGACCAGATACAGAAAGTAAATCAAACTTACCTGACTCCAGAAGCTATGCTTATAAGTATTATGCTATTTTTCTTTATACAGTATGCATTTTTTTAATGTTGGAAACAGAACCCAGAACTTCACACTTGCTAAGCAAGCACTCTGCCACCAAGCTGTATCTCCAACCATTTACTCATTTTTAATCTCTCATTTTTATTTTCATTGCTTTATATATACAACTAAATGTAAAGCAGGCTATTAATTCAGGACACAGGCCTAAGTTCTTTTAAAAATGTATGTTACTTCATTTGATTTTTCAGGAGGCAAAAACAAACGCTCCAATCTTAGAAATATAAGATAATGAGACAAAGGGGAACCTACAAAGACAAATAAAGTCAGCCTTGCTAAGGAAGGAAGCATAAATTGAACTGGATAGAAATAAACTAGAGAGCCACAGAAAATGAAAGGAAATGAGTGCTAATACTGGATCTGTTAAGAGTTTTGGCCTGGATGCCTTGCCATGTTACTGCTGAAGAGTTCCATATAGAAAGATAAAGTATGCTTGACAGCATGAGACTGTTGGGGAAGATGCTGGAATGGTCCGGGTAATTAATGCTGTCATGATCCTTTTGGGTAATGGAAGCGTAATGTAAGGGTGTTGAAATTGGGCTATATCTTATTCTAAGTTCCTCTACAAGATGAAAAATGGTGGGGGGGTTTTGTTTATTGTTTTGTTTTCCAGAATGTGCCTTGCCTTGAGAGACTCCATCTTATATATAAACAGTTTTTGAATCCATTTTTTGCACATACACAAACACACACACACACATTCTACCTCATGTGTTTAGGTGGGATCTGGAATCTTTTTTTTTTTTTATTCAATTTGTGTGTGTGTGTGTGTGTGTGTGTGTGTGTGTGTGTATTTATTCGTGTGTGTAGATCCACAGGCGAATTCGGGAACCACCATGGACCACCTCCTTGTTTACTCTGCCCGGGGATTCAAAGGCTTGGTCCTACTAGGACCAGAAACGCAGGCCGCCCCCGCTTCCGCCTGGCATCTATACACGGGGTCTAGGATCCGAACTGAGGACCTTCTGCCTGCAAGGCAGAGGCTTAATCCTTGATCCACTTCTTCAGCCCCTGATATCTGGAATCTTAACTCATGACCTTGTGCTTGCAAGACAGAGGCTTAACCCCTGAGCCTTTCCCCAGCCTCTTTTGACTCCATTTTGAGGATTAAAGCTGGCTGTACACTTCCGTGGACAAGCAAATAAAACCATCTATCTAGCAGTCTGACAAATGACTTGTTCCTGAGAACAGAAAGGTGCCATCCAATAAATTTATTGAGGTGAATTGAGTCTGGGGGCAGGGAGATGTTTCTAAAATCATGTTATGTGTTCTCATCAGCAGCACATATACTAAGATTGGAAAGATACAGAGATCAGCATGACCCCTGCGCAAGAACGATGCGCAAATTCGTGAAGCAGTCTAATTAAAAAAAAAAAATGTTGCTACGGATTAGCATTCTTAGAGGGCATGAGGATCAATTCTTATTTCCACTTCCCTGGTAGCACTACAATGGAATCTGAGTACCACTCCTAGCTCTAGGTGGGGACATGACATTCTGATCTGTCCCCAAGATTAGAACACCCACGGGGTTCTCCTTTAAATTAATTTAACTGAGCTGTCAATCACCAGACCAGCCCCACCTGATCACATGAAGGCATGTTAAAGAGATAGAAAAAATAATTATCCCCTTGATGAAATCAGATTTTCTTCCCTGAAGTCCCTCTTCCATGGCCTATTTTTCAACAAATGCTGACAGACGCAGAAGATACAGTGTCCACAGTGTACCACTTAAGAGTTAATTTCTTTTTCATTCCTTGTTCTGTTTTTCCAAAGCTTAAGCACCTTTACTTGATATTGTAACTGGGTGACAGATAAAAATATTCTGAAGGCATGCTTATGTATCTGCCTTTGGCTGTCTACTCCATAGAAACCAGAAACATCAGGAAGTTGGAATTTCCCTCCCCTCTTTCCTCCACTTTCCCCCGCCCCCCAAATCTCCTGCTGGAAACAAAAGGGCCTGAACTAGCCACAAGGGCAGGGTCTTCACAGAGAGCTGATAACCTGTAAGATCACCTTGCACAGGAGACTGGAGTTAAAGGAAAGCTGAGTAGAGTCATACCTTGAGTGGAACTGCTTAGCTGTGAATTGCTCTTGACAGCCACTGAAACCTAAACACACTTTAAAATGGCAAAGAAGGATTTTGGAAACAGTATTAGATCTCCAAGTCCCTCTTTTTTCCTTTTTTCTGATGACCACTGTTAACTTGATTTTTTAAAAATGATTCGTTGGCATAACCAAGGCAGATCATCACCCCAGGTAACTGAGGCAAACTGTCATCCCATATCAATAACAGTTTTCTGGGCTTTCTTGCTGTCTCTCCACTGGTCTTTTTCCGCCTCCATCCCCACCCCTTTTCCTGGCAGCTGCAAAAATTCTCAGCTGGCATGCCATGGTCTCCTGCCTGTCAAGATTTACAGCCTGACACAGATTTCCAGGACCCACCTTGCACCAGGTAACAGACATGTGAAGCTAGGGGAGGACTCTCTCACCTACCCCAGACCCTCACCTACCCCAGACTCACCTACCCCAGATCCTGTACCAGGTAAGGGCCTCTAGAGCCAAGAGAGGACAAGTCCACCCATCCCAACCCCCAACCCCCTCAGACCCAGGGGAGAGCCATCTCACACAACCGTAAGATTCCATCCAAATCCAGAGAAGCTTTCCGAATAGCCAAAGTCAGATAACCTCATCTGCTTAAGGAGAGCCAAAAACAACTATCAGAGAAAGCAATCACAGACTTAAAAGAAAATGTCAAAGTCACATTTAAAACCACAAAATACTAGGAAAACATGTCTCCTACAAAAGACACCAACCCCCTAGGATAGATTCCAATCACAAAAACTTCATAGATAGAAGTCAGAAAAACAACCCTCAAGATAATGTCTTCAAAAAAAAATTATTGACCTTATCAACAAGCGTTAAGAAACTACAAAAGGAGCATGACTAACAATAAAAGGAATGTGAAGCACTCAGAGAGGAAACGAGTAAGCATATAACCTTATATGAGCAAGAAAAATGATATAAAAATTGTGACTAGTATCACATATTCTCTCTTATATGTGGATAGCAATGCTATCCTTGCCAATGTATTTGGCTTGGAACTACTATGAATCAGAAAATTAGAAAGGGATCAATAAGGGGGAAGGTGGGAAAGTATAGTTGGGTGAAACCTTTTGAGGGGGAGATTTAGGATACCACAACAAGGGTGAGGGAGGGAATAAAGGAGAAAAATACCTAGGAAGCATGAAGAGATGGGATATAGGAGGAACTGAGGGACTTATAGAAAAACCTTAAGATTGTGGGAGACAATCCTATAGGAACCACCTATACTAATAATATATCAAAAAAAATGCTTTATAGAACAAGAAGGGACAGTCCGTATGCAGAGGAGCACTGCTAGAGAAAACAGGGCAAAACAAACAAACAAATGCCGGAGCTTGTCCACTTAGAATCCAATGACAACTAAAGCTATACTAGGAGTAACAGGAGTATGGGACTTCCTGATAAAATGTTGGTCAGACAAGTCTCAAAGGCCCCCAAACATTATAGGCTTTTGCCATTTCTCCTGGTTGCCCTCCAAAAAACTGACTGTAAGATCCTGTTACTGAAGATGCAATACATATGGATCATAGGATATGGATAAAATACATCAACTGGAGCTGATCTGAGAGCTTCATCCTTGCTGGACAGTTTACACTGTACCAAGGAATATTGCAAAGGCTATTGGAGAAGAAAAATAATTACAGGCCTCATGTGAGATCTTCAAGTTGCAGTAAAAATCACCATGGCAACAGGTGACCATTAGTGTAATAGTGGCATAAGTATCAAGGAGACAACCAACAGCTTTTTGATTGGACACAAGACCCACTTATCAGAGTGGACACAAGACCCACTTATCAGAGTGGGACGCATTTCTGTTATCATTAACTAAAACAAGAACCTATAAAAGGAAAGAAAATAAATCGCTAGGGAGGAACAGACTATGAACCTACAGATAAGAAGACAGTACACCAAACTGCTCTGTAAATACTTGTTATTATACCCATATATTGAAAGAGCACTCAGCACTCAACCTAGAAATCTTCTACAACAGAGGTAAAGGATCTCAACACCTTGACAGGATGCAGCCTAGGGCAGTGGAAGAACATTGTAGTAGACAATAATGGCCAACCAGAATGCAGAGTACTAGCAACCCTGCAATGCTCATCCAGAATCAGGCCAACTATATCTCTCTCTCCATCCTAAGGCTCAGGAAACCTTGTGGAAGAAGAGGTGGTGAGATTGTAAGAGCCTAAAGATGGGAAAGTCTACACATTGGATAAGACATTCCACTTAAGGCAGGACTGCCACATCCAGGAACTCACTGCAATGAGATTTATCCTTACCAGACCTGCATAATGACTGACAAAACCAACAACCCCCATAGACTATCAAAGATCTTAGGAGAGATAATTACATACAGTGGAAACCTTGGGGGCTAGGGCTGGATGGAGGAAGGGGAGTGCCCTTATCAGTGGGATGACCTGAGGAGGGGCCACTTGGTATGCCAGACAGAGGCTTGAACCCCCACAAAAGTAGACAATCCACAGGGAATCTTGGAACCCATAGAAGTGGGATATGCAGAAGGGTGGGAAGGAGTGGGATGGATTGATCAAGGGAGAAAAGGAAGGGAGGGGAGGAAGAAGAGAAGGAAGAAGGTATAAGAACTCAATATGCTTGTAAAACTGGGAAAAATTTTTAATTTTTTTCAATTATTTGAGATGACAAGGAAATAGAGTAAGCAATAACAAGTAAAAAAAAAATAGTGAAAAAAACTACAAACTGAAATTCAGCTGGAATTCAGTGGAAACAATAAAAGCCATAAGAGGTTGGAAAGGCATTCTTCAAGTCATGAAAGATCACAAATGTCAATCCAGGCTGCTATAGCCAAACAAACTATCAGTAATGCTTAAAGGTGAAAGAAGAATGTTTCCCAACAAAAATAAACTAAAGTCCTCCTTATCCACCAAAGAAGGTCTACAGAGATACTAGAAAAAATTTATAAGACAAATGAAACTGATCAACACATTGAGGATAAAAGGGAAACATAATGCCAATACAACTACCAGGCTGAGAAACTGTCCACACAGAAAACCAATAAACTCAAAAAAATGACAAGAATCAACAAAGCTTCTCAATTATAACTTTAAATATCAATGGGATCAACACCCCAATCAAGAGACACAGGCTAGGGGCTGGAGAGGTGGCTCAGAGATTAAGCCTCTGCCTTTCAGGCAGAAGGTCCTGAATTCAGATCTTAGACCCTACGTATAGATGCCAGGCAGAAGAAGGGGCAGCCTGCGTTTCTGGTCTGGTAGGGCAGAGCTGTGAATCCCAGGGTGGAGTGAACAAGGAGGAGGTAGAGGTGATCCATGGTGGTTCCCGAATTCGTCCATGGTTCTACACACACACACACACACACACACACATGCACGCACAATTGAATAAATAAATAAATAAATAAATAAATAAATAAATAATTTAAACAAAAAGAGAGACACAGTATGGATTAAAAGCCACAACCTTCAAGAAACACACCTCACTTTGAAAGACAGTCACAATCTCAGGGTCAAAGGATGGTCGAAGATAATTTATGCAGCTAGGAAACAAACAGGAATAGCCATCCTGATATTCAACAAAATATAGAAGGATGCTATATTCTTATCAGAGGAACAATACATCCAGAAGAATTCACAATTCCAAACATATATGCTCCAAACATAGGCTCACCCACACTCATAAACAAATACTACAATGTGTAAAACAACAAATCAATCCAAACTATGATCAGAGTAGGGAATTTCAACACCACAGTCTCACTAATAGACAGGTCAACAGATCAAAACCTGAAGAGAGGTAGAAACAACCCAGGATGATTCCTCAAGTTCTTGCTGGGCCTGCATAGGGACACCCAGTGCCCTCTGATACACACACACACTCAAAGAAAATACCAGAAGAGGGCTTTGATTTCTTGTTATTTTTCTTTTACACATCAGAAATATCATTGCCTAGGAGGTATATGTGAAGACAAAATTAAAACTGAGAGGGATTGGGAAACCTCTCTGTATCTCATTTTTCTATCAACAGTGCTATAGAAAAACAAAACTCTAAATGGTCCCTATTTCTGGGATCCACTCCTGCTATGTAAGAGCCCTTTAGTTCCTATAATAAAACAGCTTTCTAAACTCACCCTTGTATGGTACATGAATTTCATGTTTCAAATTATAAGGGAAGAGGGGCTAGTGAGATAGCTCTTGGATAAGATGCATGCTCAAAACCTTGCTACCTCAGTTTGATCCTCAGAAGTCCACATGGTAGAAGGAAAGTTGTCCTCTGACCTCCACCCATGAATGTATATTTTCTCTCTCCTTCTCTCTCCTTCTCTCTCTCTCTTCTCTCTCTTTCTCTCTCTAATATGTGGTCTATTTTGGAGAAAGTGCCATAAGAGAATGCATATTCCTTGGTATTAGGATAGACTGTTCAATAGATGTTTGTCAGATCCATTTGGTTTAGAGTTTGGTTTAGTTCTTGTTCAAAAAATAATAAAATATTTTTTAAAAATACAAGAGGAGAACATGGAACCTTTACTTAGCCAAAGTTTTGTGTGGCTGACATTTTCTTGAATGTAACTTATTGAGGTAAGCCCACATGCAGTGAGAAAGAATGCCTCTATTACTTCCAAATGTGTCACTTTACCCATATCAGTATCAAAAGAAGTAGATGTATAGTTCTTCAGTGGTGTGGAAGCTTTCCTAGCATATACAGTGCCTTGGCTTTGATTCCCTGCACTGTGATCATAGAAAAAAATTTTATCTTGGTTACCCAAAATACCTGGCAGTTCATCTAAAGTGCATTTATAGTGTTAAGTAGCTATTTAGCTATTAACCATATCAGAGGACATTGGGCACAGACCCTGTTCTCATTATTAGCAGCTTGTAAAAACAGAAATTAAAATGTCAAGACTGTTTATTGGCCAAAAGAATAGCATCTGAGTCATATCTCCGGCTCTGAATGGAGAAAACAATGCTGAAATATTACTGTCTATGCAAAGGCTTTGTGAAGAAGAAGAAAAACATGTCTTTGTCGCTAAACATAAGAATTAATCTAAATGGTCCTGGTTATTACCAAGGAAGGAAAATGTCCTTAAGAGAAAGCTGTCTGTTCTAGAAACTATAAATACAGTGTATTAAAATGTGGCTCAGGACAGGGGCCTTTGTTCACCCCAACTTTTCAAGAATGGTTTGTTTTTCACTGTAAGAAACCATTCCTCTCTTAACGCTATTCTCTTATCTCTTTGTAAGTTTCATTTGATGGAAAGCACCCTGGACCAGGGAGCCAAGGTGAGGACAAGATACCACTGCTACAGACAAGAGTTCAGAAGACCTTCCTTCTTCCATTCCCTCTATATTACACCAAGGTAACTCAATAGTTTTCCTATTTGAATTTGGTTCTATGACCTGTATATCCTTTAAAAAGTCTTATGATTCAAGATATATCTTCAATCTTTAAAAGATAGAAACTTCAAAAAAGATTTTAAATTTCAACTGGTCTAGTTCAAGCCAGTGATGATACTGAAGAATTTTGGTTGGTGTATGAAAGCTTGGTGTGTATCGTAGATATTAGATAAATATGCTCGGTTCTGATACATCCTCCAAGTGTGGAGATGTAAAGCTTCCTGAATAGCTCTTGCCTTTCAGGGGCTTTCCAAGAGGACCTAGCTGAAAGAAGATCCCAGGAGACAGTAAAAACCCTGTGAAGCTCTGGATTTCAGAGTCCATGACCAAATGAAAGGGTAAAGAACAGTGATTGTATAACCTTCTCAGCATTAGGTTAAAAAAAAGTGGACCTGGGGAGATGGCTCAGGGGTTACATCCTTTGTCCTCACAAACAAGAGGTCCTGAATTCAGATTCCAGATCCCACGTTAAAAAATGCAAGACAAATATGGTGGTGGCCTGTCGTTATTCAGGCCCTGGAAGTTAGAGCCTGGGAAACCCCAGAGCTAAGCAATAAGGAGGCAGAGCAATCCAGCATGATTCTTGAAATCACCCTTTAACCTCCACAAACACACATACTCAAGTACCCTCTTGAACACCACACACACACACACACACACACACACACACACACACACAAACACACACACACACGAAGAATAGCTCAAGTGCTGCAGAAGCAAATCCCCAGCAGAAGGAAGCAGTTTATTACTAAGGATGTCAGCTGTCAACTACCACTGTGCACAGTTTACTCATTTTCCAAAACCAACCCAATGCTATGGAATAACCTGCAGCTAACAATGGAAAATTCTGATGTTTAATCACATCAATTAATACAACAGGTTATTAACATATAACTTACTATATATTAGTGTATATATGGCAAAGGCTTTAATCCCCAAGTCATTTCCCAATCCTCATCTGTTCTCCTAGTCTCCCCCTCCCCTTGTTCCTGGAGCTTCCTTTAGTGTGCAGTGTCAAACTTCCCTCTGGGTCCTCCTCTCTGATGAAGTGTAAGGACTCAGTGGCATTGCCTAGAGCTCTTTTTTGTGTTCCCCTTTAGTATAGGAACACTATTGTGCCTGTTAATCCCTTGCCTCTAAGAATCCTAGTGCCTGTGATCAATGCTAGATTTTGGGGGTTCAATGATATGTTGGTAATTACACAGGTCATGCAAAGTCCTATTATGATTATATCGGCCCTAACTTGTATGGAGTATCTTGCATATCATTGCTCCTCCCCATCCTTGTGCTCTTACAATCTTACTGCCCCCTCTTCTGCAAATTTCCCTGATCTTTAGGATGGGAAGAGATTAGACTGGCCTGGTTCCAGATGGTTGATATAGAGTGTCCGATGTTCTGAATTATGTTTTGTTGATTTTTTTTTCATTTTTGCTGCTCCTGCACTGCCCTTGGCTCCTGATGAGATAAATCTTTGTAATACCTACAGTAATTGCAAAGATTATAAACAGAGAGGGAAAGGGAAGGAGGGCCCCGCCAGAAACAAGGAGAGAGGGGATTATGCTACAGCAGAGAAAATAGGCCACCATCAAGGACTGCAAGTAAGTAATGAGATATTCAACATTCTAAAAAATTAATTTATAAACTATGCAAGTACTTAAATACCAATATCTGAGAACCTTAACAGGAAAGCAAAAGAAGTACACAAATACCTCCAGCAGACAGAGCTGTATCTGTTGGTAAATGCACAGGACCATACTATGGCCACGGCTCTGCTCACCACCTGCAGGAAACTTAACTCCTGGTAAAGAAAATGCTCTAGGGGGATTCATACAAGCATGAGTGGGAAAAGGCAGAAGTGTTAAAACTGAAAGACACACCCATCCCAACAGATGCACAGAACACAACAAAGAAGCGCTAAGAACATGAAGTGGCAGCCCACAACGATGACACATTCCCAACCTCTCAACTCCCCAAAACAGAAACCCAAGTCACCCAGATTCCTGAAATGTCTAAGAAGGAACTCCAAGTCCTACTTTTAAAAAGGAACATTGAGGACTCAGGCAAGCAGACAAACAACTTAGGAAATCAATCCAGGGCCTGGACAAGAGAGATACAACATGAATAAAATAGCTAGTAGTAGTAATACAGAAGAATTTGGTGAAGAAATAGAAAAGCAAAACACCCCCCAGAAATTCTAGAAATGAAACAATCAATCAAATAAAAGGCATTATCAACTGACCAAAACAAATAGAAAAGTGTTCATAGGGATGGAGAACACATTTGAGGCAGTAGCACTTTCATGGTTCGAATGTGAATTGTTCACTACAGGCTCATATTTTACAGCCTTAGTTGATGTTGATGCTTAGGAAGGTCATGATACTTTCAGGAGGTGGAGCTTGGTGGAAGAAGGTACAGAAGGTTGGGGAGCCCTAAATGGCTCCCACTGGCAGTCTGTTCTTGCTTTCTCCACTTCCTTGATGATGGCTGTGATCTGAACCACTTCCAGCTTTTATTTCCTGCCATATCTTTTCCATCATAATGGACTCTGTCACCCTTCTGGAACCATAAGTCAAATAAATCTCCTTTTCTCCCTTAAGTTGTGTGTGAGTACTATCTCATAGCAACAGAATGAAGAGCAACTGCAACAAACACACTGGCCCATATATAGAAAAAAATGAATGAACATGTTCAATACTCCCATTAAAAAGATCAATAATCCATGGGATAATGAAGTATAAGAGGAAATGCTGGGGGTACAAAAGTATAGTACAGAAATGGGGACATAAAGAGATGAGGAGATTAAAACAAAATAAAGTATGTATGCAACTATCACAAGGAAAACTTTTACTTTGTGAACTAATTGAAACAAATAAATGAGTTACCAAATTAAATAGATAATTGATAGATAGATAGATAGATAGATAAATGTAAAATATATATGACCAAACAATACCATTTCTTGGTATGTACCCCAATCCCCTAATCATACCACAAACAACTTGACATCCATGTTTATTACCTGCCTATCCTAAGTAGCAAAGATGTATAATCAGTTTAGATGTTCTTCTACAAACAAATGAATACTGAAAATATGGTACATTTGCCCAATAGAATTTTAATCAGCTGTAAAGAAAAATAAAATTATGAAAATTGCAGGAGAATGGATGACCTAGAAAATATTGTATTAGGTGAAGTAATCCAGGTTCAGAAAGCAAATACCATATATTCTCTCTCATATAGAGTTTTTTTCCTTTGAATGCCAAGTGTCTTCAGTACTTTTATATGTTACCATCACAGTCTTTGCATCTAGATACATAGCAATGACAGCAGGTTTCTTTTTAAAACTTAGTATTAAATACTAAATATCTTTCTTCATTTTTATTTTACATATTTTGACAAGGGAAAAAAATGAAACTTAAGTTACTTGAAGCTCCATGATTATCTGGGCTATATCAAGCTGGTGGCTTCACCCTTCGTGACATAGAGCTTTTAATATTTTATCTATGTATGCATGTGTGTGTGAATGTGGTTATCCATCATAAAACTGGAACAAGGACCAAGAGAGGAAAATAAAGGGTGTTGGGCGAAGGCAAGAAAGGAACAGAACATGGGTAACACACGTGAAAGGGAAAAGGAAACTTCTGATGTAGAAGGAACCAAGAGGATGAAGGGTCATGGGGGCAAAGAGGCATCAAGGAGGAGGAACCAAAATGAATTATTTTCAAAGATACATAATGAAACTCAATACTTTATAATTTAAAAACAGATTCAAAATAATGAAGATGAGGGTGTCCCAGAACCCCCAAATTCTCATGAGAAACTTTTAAAAACTGGGCCAGAGAGACTGATCAATGGTTAAAGTGCTTGTCATGCAAGCAAGAGGAACAGAGTTTGGATCCCCAGAACCCATGTAAATGCCAGGTAAATATGGCAACATGCCTGTAATACCAGCCTTGGAAAGTGGAGACAAGGAATCCCCAGAGTAAGCTGACTAATGAGACTAACTCTATTAGCAAGCTCTGGGGTTGACTGAGAGACCTTGCTGCAAAGAATAAGGAAGATTTCTGACATCAGCCTCATATAAATATGTGTACACACACACACACACACACACACACACACACACACACACATCTCAACCTGTCTGATCTAAAGGGGACATGACTGTAGGGATTGCAGCATCATTTTAAAGGAAATCTGAAACAAGGATGTTATTACCCAGAACATCAAACTACATAAGTAATAAAACACATAGCAGATTGGTATGTCTAAGATTAGCACCAAAAAATAACAGGACATTTTTGTCATGAGATGCCTGGTAACTATGATTTCAATAAATCATTAAAGCTTAAGGCAGAATCTGACAGATTTAATTTTGGTTTGTAGCACTGAATGACTTGGATATATTGCCACAGTTATGAGGTCAACTTACGGAAGTGTAATAATCACAGCGGTTCTTCCTTGTGCTGCTATTAGCATGTTAACAGCCATCAGGTTTGTAAGATAGCTATCTTCTTATCTCATCTTTTGACTTGTAGAGGGAGATCCATCCAATCAATGAGTTGCAACAGTTCCAAGAAGAACTCCAATGAATTAATAGGAAAGCACTGTGAGGTTATAATTACTGAAAAAAAGTCAATGAAAAAATCCAAACCTATTGTAATGCTACAACTATTGACAGGACTAGAGGGAAATTTATCTTTTTATAATAGTTGGCAGTGCAAATGTCTCCCCATCCCAAAGCTCAGGGAAACTTGTGGAAGAGGGGGCGGCAAGATTGTTAGAACCTAAAGATGGGGAGGACCAACGATATGCAAGATACTACACACAAGTTAGGGCCGCAGTAGCCATAATCAAACTTTGTATGACCTGCACAATGACTGATATGTCAATGACCCCCAAAGTCTAGCATGGATCACAGGCATTAGGATCCTTAGAGGCAAGGGATTAACAGTCATAATAGTGTTCCCAATCAATGCCATTGAGTCCTTACACTTCACTTGAGTGGAGGACTCAGAGGGAAGATTGGCATTCATACTAAAGGATGCTCCAGGGAAAGGGAGGGGAGGAAGGGGGAGGCACTGGGAGAAAGGGAGAGAGGGGGGTGAAAGAAAAGGGAAAAGAGGGGAGGGCTCAAGGGAGACCAGGGAAGGGTAGAGGGAGAGAGGGGACTGGGATACCTATTGAGCTTGTATGATTGGGAAAAAATAAATAAATAAAAATTAGAAAAAATAGTTGGCAGTGAATGTGACTGTCCTACCTTGCACTTCAGGAGCCCATACTTGAGAGTGCAGAGGAGGCTGTAAGACCTGCATCATTGTTTTTTAAAAGTCTAGTCTAGTTCTTCTTCTTCTATGCTGTTAGCAATCATTTTATTCTTTGGCTCTACTCTCCTGCTTGGTGTTTAGGACTATATAGGTAGCAAAACGATAAACTATTTTCCTTATAAAATTAACAAAAAATGATAAATTTAGAAAAGCCAAATGACCCCATATTTTGTACCTTCTATATTGACTTATCATTTTCATCTTTAAGTTATACTATTGATCCTACTTTTATTCCAGCTTGCTTTGGGGATTTTCAGTTTCAGACTTCTGAAGCTGTCATGCCCATCCAGCATTTTAGGTGAGAGCCAAGACTCCAAATTCTAGTACTTTTGCTTGTACATTAAGCACTTGAACCTTCCAGCCATTTCCCCAGCCACCTTTTTTAAACATACATCAATTAACATGGCATTTTTCTGTTCTCTCACTTTTCCTTTTCATCAGCAAAGAGATGAAACAAAATTTTAATTGCTTTTTATAATCCATTCTTGAAGAAGGTGCCTATCAAAAATATGTATAGTTAATGTAAGTCTTTGCAGCTTGATGAAGCTTTTATAACTTAATGAATGATGTATTAAGTAAACAAACTGTACTTTCAGTATTTTAGATGCCTATTATCTTCATACATTACTGACTTTAGAAGATCGGATTTCTAGATAGGTCTCTGTCCAAAAAAAAAAAAAAAAATCAAATGTCTCTTACTATTTTTGTTTAAATCATTTTAAGATTTTATTAAACATATTTAACAAACTCAAAAATACTATTTTAATAGGTCTTGAGAAAGCAGTGCATATTTGTCAGGTCTTTTTGTATATTTCCCAAATCATTTGCATTTACATGGACATTCACATATATTTTAAATTAGGCATATGCCAAAAATGTCATGCAAAAAGTTTTTTTATGTATAAATTTATAAATAAATTCAGTGACATGAAAGATCGAAAAGTGAAGTTAGTCTGAGTTGTATGTTTTTTTTTTAATTCAATTGTGCCTGTGTGTATGTATGTGTGCGCACGCGTGTGTGTATGTGTGTGTGTGTGTGTGTGTAGAACCACGGGAAAATTCGGGAACCACCATGGACGCCTCCACCTCCTCCTTTTTACTCTGCCCCGGGATTCACAGGCTCTGCGCTACCAGGACCAGAAGCGTAGGCCGCCCCCGCTTCTGCCCGTCGTCTATATGTGGGATCTGGGATCCAAACTCAGGGCCTTCTGCCTACAAGGCAGAGGAGTAACCCCTGAGCCACCTCTCCAGCCCCTAGTCTGAGATCTAAGGTGTTATCTTTTCCTGTTTTTTTAAAATCAGAAGCTACAGAAGGCGAGATGCCTTTCCACAGGGAAATATCTTCCTCAATGTCACTTCAGGCCAAACTTTTTTTAATTTTTAATTCATGGTGAGGCTAAACTATATTGACAGTGTTTATTTGTGTGTGGAAAAGAAGGAAGAAGAAAATGACCTGAATATGCCAAGTTCCCTGTCTGGACTAGACATCATCAGTCTGTACAGTTTCCAACCTGGGACAAAGTTCCCTTCCTGAATCAGATACAATCAACCCACTCATACAGCCATTAACTGGTGGATAGACATTCCCCATAGTTCAAGAGGCTATTATTCTTCCCTCCAGGTATCCCAGCAGACAGTCTCAGCCCATATCAGATATAACTGCTCCATCCAGAGCAAAGTTTAAAGAGATCGTTAGATACACACAGCAGCTGGGTTTTACACCTATTATGAAAAGAAATTAAGTGGAATCTAAATTAGCCTATGTCAGCTTGAAATCACAAACATCTCTTCATCAAAACATTGTCTTATGAGAATACAGGATTAAAAATGGGAGATTAGCACCTATCAAAGAGAAAGGCAAAGGTTGGCAGTGGTCACTGCATTTCATTGAGGTTGCTCACTTCACAGAAAGTAATCAAAGTAGGAGTAATAGTGGGTGCTTTTAAGATTTTAGTAACCATTGGGTCCTTGTACATCATCGAAGAGGAGGACCCAGAGGAGAGTTAGGCATACACAATAAAGGGAGGGAGAGGGAGCAGGGGGTTTGGGGGGAGGAGAAGGAGGGAGGGAACTGGTCTACCTATTAAGTTTGTATGAGCGGAAATAATAAAAAATGTATTAAAAAAAAGATTTTAGTAACCAGAGAAAGTATAGAAGCAGCCATTTCTAAGCCAGACTGTAGTATTTTGGAGAGAAATTCCCTCAGCTCTTATCCTAAGAAAGGTCGGTTTCTACTGGGCAAGTTGTGTACTGTTTCATCTAACAAAGAAGTCGGTAAGAATTTTTCTAGGGAATTTCTACTTTTGGCGTCAATAGCATTCATTGAACATTATGTAGGTCTCAGGCCCAACAGCAGAAGCAGAGAAACTGAGGCAGCATACAAGCTGAGAGGGAAACTCAGTAACAGGGCTTTAGTCAAAGCATTAGTCCTCAAAGAGTACCAAAAGTACAAAGAGGGAGACACAGCACCACACTGCCACCTCACAGAATGAGGAATTCAGAGACATTAACTCAGATAAAAGCAGATCCTTAGTTTGAACACAGAATTTTGGGACTTGTCAATATAAAATAGAGGCCAATGAGATAAGATAATCCAATGTAGATGTTAAACACAAGTATTAAGAGAAAAAAGAAAGAGAGGGAATTTAGAAAGATACTGGAGAGGATGGGTACAGTGTGCTTCTCTAAGAAAGATATTTTATTGTGTTTGTAATAGACTACATACGGGATTTTGAAACTGTTATTGCAAAGTGCTACCTAAATGAGAAGGTAGCTTCTAAGAGGTTTCTAAGGAAGATCTAACAGGATTACAATCTATAAGATAAGGCTTATTTAGATCACAGAAATGCAAGAAGGTAGACTATCTCTAAATTTATTTAAAAATTTTTTATAAAGGGGGTGTAGGGAGCAGGCATGTGTGCTATAATACATATATGGAGGTCAGAAGACAACTTTTGGAAGTCAGCTCTCTCCTTCCAAGATGTGGGCTTCAGAGATTGAATTCTGGTTGCCAGATTTGTGCACAGGTGTCTTTACCTGCTGAGACATCTCTCTACTGTGAAAGACTATAGTCTTCCTACAGTCTCTCTCTTCTGGCCCTTTCAGCTCTGTCAGCCCACTCCTCCTCTTTGGACCTCCTTAGCATACTACTATGGTGACTCTCTCTCCCTACCCTCTCTGACTTTAAGGATATCACTTCTGTTCTAATGCTTTCTCACCTTAAGGCTAAACTACAGTTCTCTTCGCCACAAAGAACTCAGCTTTAAATAAATTCCTCTTTCTTAGGTCTCTCCCTCAGGTCAGCTTCTCTATTCATGGATTTCCTAATATATGGTTGGAGATGCTTTCCATCCACACCCACTCCACCCCAAGACCTAAACACCATACTTTCAACCTTGGACTTCCATTTACAAACACACACACACACACACACACACACACACACACACACACACACACCACAAAATAATTCCTTGGGAATTTTATAAGTTTAGGAGTCATAAGACATTACTTTGGCATTCATAAGCTTAGAAGTCAAAGACATTACTTTGGCATTCTGTTTCATTCTGTTTCAGGAATATTTTCACTATCCTCTGTACCTTTGGCATAGTAAAAAAATGATATAATTTAGATGAGACGTTACCATTTATGGGCACCAATAGTTATCTTGGTGCTGGTATTGCAGAAGTTGTCAAGGTCAGAGGCTACTGCAGTTCTAACAAGACAGACTTGTCCATCCATCCTCAATTTACCAATTCATGAGATAAGTACATGAGAGAAGTAGAGAGTGAGATTTACTAGTTTTGCCTACCTCAAGAAGAACAAATAAAAAAGGTCCAGTGACAACCCTTTCCCACCCCACAAAGTTCATCTTCAGAGTCCCAATATGAGGTTTAATTTGAAACCAGGTCAAAAAGTAAATATAAAACTAAGCAACCCTGGTTGGTGTGGTTCTACTTATAACAACCTACAGTTGCCTTGTCTCTGATCTCTCCTTTAAAGTGGTCTGACAAACTATCAGAGCTGGGTGAAATCTCTTTCTAGGAGATAAGTTCTTCCTGTATCTGGCACCAGGCTTTAGTCTTTCCCTTCTCCCAGCATAGCATTCCCAGGGAAATTCCAATCTTTGTCAACCAGTGTTTTGATTGTTTGATAGCTAAAGTGAGGAACACAAGTTCTTCAAAATATATTCACCCCTGGCAGGGTGATTGCATTAATTTACATGGCAGAGTCCAAATATGGACCATGTTCTCAACCACATCTGGCTGTCTGTTCAGCGTCTCTGGGTAGTAGGTCAAAGATCTGACAACCATCACCACACTCATCCATCTATAAGAGAATTGTTTGAACTCACATACTATGCTCATCAAGCCATGAATCATGATTGGAGAAACTATTTGAAGCTTCCTTGGGGTGAACAAATGGTCGGATGGCAGGTTACCCACCTAGTTTCCACCTCCCACATCATATTTGATGTCTTTGTAGGAGACCAGACTTCAGACCTAGATATCACTATATATATAAAATGAATGGCAGATACCTGAATTAAAGTTAAACATATTAGCACCTCAATATTCACAGCTTCCTTTTCTACACCAGATCTAGTTTCACTGTGTGTGACTAATGATAAAACTGTTGCAGATTGCCTTGGCAACATAGCTGTTTGCTAAAAAAAGAAAAAAATTGAAGTTTATTTTAAAAATTCTGTCAGGGTTCTCATATTAATTTAAGAAACATTTTTAAAAACAATATATCAGGACCAGCAAGATGGCTCAATAGGTAAAGGTACTTGCCATGCAAACCTGAAACCTGAGTTTAATCCCTGGAACCTATGTAATGGTGGAAAATAACTGACTCCATAATACTTGTCCTCTGGGATCAATGAAATAGCTCAGTAGGTAAGTTACCTGAGTACAAGCCTGGTGACTTGTGGTCACATGATACATGTCTACTCTCCCTTTCTGTCTCTCTAAATAAATATTGTCTTCCACAAGTGTGCCATAGCATGCACACATACATCATGCATACACAGAAGATAATATATATTAAAATTTAAAGCAACAAATTAATATTTTAAAAATAGCAGTAGCAAATATTTCATAAAAATTCTTTTTAATATAAATAAAAGTTTGGGTATCACTAATAATTCTTTTATATTTTCCATTAATTCTTTAAGATTTATGTCTCAGGAGATGATTCAGTCAGTAACGTGGTTGCCATGTGTAGCAGTTGGCCTGCATAGTTGCTGATAAATGACCATCAAACAGCTTACGGGAACAAGAGGTCTATTTCCTCTTATGATTACTGGTTACAGTCTGTAGTCCAGCTTGATGGCAGAACATGCACCAACACCAGGGCCAAGGGAACTGGCCACACCACCTCTACATAACAGCTGAGAGAAGGGAGATACTTACTTGCCTGACCAGCATGTCTGGCCAAGTGTACAGTGTAGTCTCACCCACCATAGGCTGGACCTCCCCCATCAGTTAGACAATCTCTTGCAGGTTTGCTCTGGGCTTAACTCAACCATTAATTCTCTACAAATGTGCCCAGAGCTCAAACCCCCAACAGTCAAGTTGACACCTGTGCCTAACTATGACACTATGCAAGCATGAAAACTTGAGTTTGGACCCCAAATGCCCACATAAAAAGGTGGACATTGCAGTATGTGCCTATAATCCTAATACTGGGAAGGCAAAAGAGAAGAGGCTACCTGGAATTTGCTGGGTGATCAGTTTAGCTAAATCGGTGAATTCCAAAGATAGTGAGAGAACAGTTTTTAAAAATAACTTAGAAAATGGTTAGAATGCCCAGTGTCGACCTCTGGCCTTCATGTGCACACTCACACAAATGTACACACAGGAACACACATACACACAAGACTTATATTTAGTCTTCCAGCACTTTCTAAATTTTATATATACTAGAATTTTGCATAAAGGATATATGGCTGACAAAAATGAAGATGATTTTGGGGAAACACTATAAAATTCAAAGCAACGAAAGATTAGTGCTTCAAAAATATAGAGTATAAATTTCGTGCTTGGGACGTAGCTCAGTTACTAGCATTCACAACATCTTGGGTTCAATTCTCATCACTGCATACACCAGGCATGGGAGCATGCACCTAGAATTCTAGTACTCGGCAGATGAAGGCAGGAGGATCAAACATTCAGTGTCTTCCTCAGCCACATAGGCAATCAAGTTTAGCCCAGCCTAAAAATGCTATTAAAAAAAAAGTGTGTAAATCAGATTGAAACACAAATTTAAAACTCAAAAAATTCTCATTGTCTGCTAATGTTCTACATTTCATTTCAACATTCCTGCACTTTACTTTTTGAAAAATTGTGTTCTGTTGACAACTGAAAGAAAAAAGAAACAGACAATTGTTCAAAAGTGAACCTAAATATTAAATGGAAGCATATCACAAAAATAATTAAACATTATATGCTTCAGCTTCTTGGCCAGAAGCTACCTTTTACAGTTATCTCAGAGCTTTCTCACAATTTCAGAGGTCAGTAGGCACTTTTCCCAGGAAAAGAGAACAAAGCAGGACTTGAAATCTTCTGGAATATAAGCATATGGAGAATCTACAGTGCTAAAGACCAAATACTTCCTCACCCTGTAACTAAACTACTGATATTACAACAAGATTTTTACTTTCATAAGGATCCTTTTCAAAAGTTTATGCTCATCTTATTTTCAAAGAGATGATTTTCTTCAGTTCTGTGAGCATTGAAAAATTTGAAAATATATATTGGTTTAGTTTCTTACCTCTAAGGATAATTATAGAATTAATGAGTAGCCGACTAGACTACACAATGATATCTATTTGACTTTTTAAGGAATAACAAGTTCCAAAAGTATTTGAAAGCATAGGGACCAGTGAGATAGTCCAAGAGGTAAAGGTGCTTGCTACCAAACCTGACAATATGGGCACAATCCCTGAGCCACAAATGGAAGAATAAAGAAGCAGTTCCTATAAATTGTCCTCTGACCTCCACCTCTTGACCCAAAATGAGAGGAAACAAATAAACATACTTTTTTAAAAGTTTGAAAACATAATATTATAATGACAGTTTTGAACATTCACTATATGCTACGTAAAATAATAAGTGCTCTTGTGCACAACTCATTCAGCATTTACCTATTGTCTCTACTTATCTGAGGTCTTGAAGAACAGCAGTGGACAAAACCAAATCCCTACCTTCGTGGAACTTATATTCCAGTAAGGAAGGGACATACAGTAAGTAAAACATGAAACAACAGAAGGAAGGTAAGTGCTATGGAGAAAAATTAAACAGAGAAGGAAGGGACACTGGGAGTGAAGTGTGCCTGTATGTGTGTGTATGTGTGTATATGTACGTACATGTGCATGTATGTGTAAGGATCTCATTTAATAAGGTGATCCATGATCACTTAAGGAAGTGGTAGAAGTGGTAGAATCCATCATGATGTCTGGAGGATGGTTTACAATGTTTCTATGCTACTCATTGTTTAATGCTCACAACAGGACTCCCTGTAGGAATTCTTGTTCATTTGTAGAAAGGGCAGTCGAAGTATAGGAATGCACAGAAATGAGCTCAAGACACAGTACTTATGAAGGGGAGCTAGCACTGGATCCCAGATCCTCCTCCATTACAAGTTAAGTTTCTAATTGCCTTTCTCCTATCAGACACTCAGCTACCCATTAACAAAATCCCTATGTCTTCCTCTTTTTTTGGATAATCAATGACAACAACAGACAAAAACAAAACAAAACAAAACAAAATGATGGGGAAAAAAGGAAGCAAACATAGGTGTTCCGAGATAAATGACTAAAAAATAATAATAATAATAATTTGTTTGTTCCCTGAGGACCTTGACTTTATAAGTCAGTTCTGGCAAAGAAAAGAAAAAAAAAAAAAAGGCAGGGATGCACATTGAACAGCCCTGGGTCTACCGAAAGATGTGAAAAAGGGAAGAAAGACAGGCAGTGGAATCCATTGTTTTGACTGACAGTTGACCTTTAACTCACTCCTGTTTTCAACATCCTGTTAAATTTCAGCATCACAACAGGATATTTACATCTGACTGCGCGTTGCACAAGGCTTAAGACTGTTCCTGCTGCATTAGGAGGAATTGCTTCCAAGCCTGGCCATCCCACATGGCCACTACATCCTACATGACCTTTGGCTCTGCAGCCTGTTGAGAAAGACTAAACTCTCACCACTCAGTTGTCCCAGTTTCTAGTCCTCGATTTCCACTTCGTTTCTTATATGCTCATGTTAAGATAGGAAATCACATACTGTGCCTTAAAAGTAAGGGTAGAAGGGTCGGGGTAGGAAACAGGGAAAAGGGAAACTTCTTCAGACTCTATAGCAACTGCGTGGTGTCAGTGAAAGTGTACAAACAAAAGCGATCCAAGAGAAGGAGATACTTTAATGCTAAGAATCGATTTATTTTTTCTCCCTTCTAAATCTAAAGAGGAAAATCAGGAAGAGTGACCTAGGTATGTACTTTAAGGTCAAGGACCCTTATGTTGCATACAGTTCTCAGTGCTCAACTGCGTTTGAAGCATAATTAACAGCATGATAAATTCAAATTGCGGAAGATGCCACTGAAAGTCGGAGGCCTCTTCCATAGTTCTACAAACAACTCGTCATAAAGAGGACTTACTCAACGCTGGCAGAGCTATTAAAAAGTAAAGCCTATTAAAAGTCACCCCTTCCCTGGGCCTCTTATTGGAGTTTCTCTGTGTGGGTGTGTTCACAAGACAGAAGTGGGTGAACAAGAGTGTACTGGGTACAATTTGTGTACTTGCAAGCGAAAACAGAAGCTCTCAATGAGAAAGAACATATGTTTCTAGGACTCCGTCTGTGCACAAAATACACAGTGCTGAAGTTGTGCTTAGGATCTAAAAAGGCTCTTGGAAGTCTTATACATCTTTCATCATCTTGGCATTTCCGTTTGACTTAATCACACACATCACCCCCCCGCCCCACCCCCAGGTGCAGGAAAAGCAAGGAACGTCTGGAACAGTCCGACAGGGCCCGACTAACCAGATCTGCTACTCGCCAGGGAATCCCCCAAGAGAACCTCGGGCGAGCCCCGAGCGACTCTCCGGGACGCACCTGTCTGAAAGGCAGCTCCTGCCAAAAGCCCAGGCGGACGCCGGGCGCCGCCGGGCGAGCCCGATCCCCGGGACCGCGGTACGTGCGCGACCCCGGCAGGCTGTGCGCGCCTCCCCGCCGCCCCCGGGCTCCGCGCTCTAGCCCGCGGCGTCCCGCCCCGCCCCCGAGCCGACCTGCGCGCCGCCCTCCCCGCCGGGCTCCCGGGCTGACCAGGTGGCTGGGGAGATGGGGCGGGGACTGGACTAGGGGCGTGGCCTGCAGGAGGGCATGGTTTGCCGGAGGGCGGGGCTTGTGCCCCTGCCCCCTGCGCCACTGCGGCTGAGCCCGCAGGTCCCGGCAGGCCAGCGGCTTGGTCGCCCCGCCGACGCCATGGCTATCCCTGGCTCCTCGGCCGACTGCGGCTACATCCGGACCGTCCTGGGCCAGCAGATCCTGGGGCAACTGGACAGTTCCAGCCTGGCGCTGCCCTCCGAGGCCAAGCTGAAACTGACGGGCGGCAGCGGCCGTAGCGGCCAGGCGGCCAAGAGCCTGCGGATCCAGGAGCAGGTGCAGCAGACCCTGGCCCGGAAGAGCCGGGGCTTCGCGGCCAGTGGTGAGTACAGTCCCCGCCGCCGCCCTGCGCCCTGCAGCCGCGCTGCGGTCCTGGGGTGCACGACCTGGCGCCCACCTGTTGCTCAGCGTTTCTTTGCAGGACCCTGGAGGCATCGAAACTCTGACCGGTTTACGTGGCGAAAACACTTTTTTTCCTCAATTACCTCTTGCTCAGTTTGATTATATTTGTTATATATGCATATTAAAGTAACATTTGTCCGCATTAAAGAAATCAGTGGAGGGTTTCAGCCTTATCTCTCCCGCCCCCATTCTCATCTCCGTGTGGTCCAGAGGGGACTCCAATTTGGACACTCTAGGGTTCTATAAACACTTGGAAAGTCAGGATCTTGGTGTGCGTGATCATATTTATTAGACATTTTCGAGTTCATGATCCTCCTTAAAGGTTTTAAAACGGTGACCTGAAACCCCGGCCGCTCCCATATCCTGGAAGTTGGTATAGTGCCACCTCGCCCAGGTATTTAGGGGCGCTCCGCCCAGCGGCCCAGTGTTCGCGACAAGCTAGATCCGTTGTTTTAGCAAGAGAACAAATTAGATAGTAGACTTTGGGCCAGGGAGCAGCCAAACTGCTAGGGAGGAAAACCCAGGAGAAGGGAACTTTGGCCCTGCTGGCCACAGCCCCACCCGCCTAGCCTGGCGGGCTTCGGAGCTAAGGCTGCGCGTCCCCACCCACACACCACCGCCACTACCTTATGAACCTGTGGGTGCAAAGCTTACTCACCCAGAAAATTAAACCCTGAGGTGAAAAGGGGTTTTCGTTTTAGCGGTCAGCAGAAGATGGCAAAGCGTTTGAGAAATTTAAACATGATATATTCCTATTCAGGCATGCCAAAGTTGGGTGATTAGAAAGACATTAATAGCGTTTTGTTGTTGTTTGGTGTTCTGTATTATTATTATTATTGTACTGTAGGCTCGTTGTATATGAAAGAAGGAGAAATTGAACTTTCGAATTGGAATATCAGGCTTTCCCCAGAGTGTTGAACTGTTTTTGCAGAGTAACTGGATGATTGATGGTTAATACAGTACCTACTGGGAAAAAAGTGCTAACAGGCTAAATAAACCATAGATTCCAGACTGCAGAGTCTGGAAGGATGTTCTGTTTTCGGTTGTCTAAAGGCTTAGGCGTGTTTACACACTTGAAAAGTAAAGAGACGGTGTCAAGAATTTTAAGTACAAGCCCACAATGCCCCTAGAGTGGGGCCATGTGATGTATTTTTTCTTTTCTTTTTCATTTTTTTTCCACTTTTTTTTTTTTTTTTTTAACAAGGTCTTATGTAGCCCAGGCTGGCCTTCAGCTTCTGGATCTTTTCTTTCCAGCTGTCCAGTGTTGGGATTACAAAAACAAGCCACAGGGTGTTTTGGGCATCCAGTTTACAGATAAGGAAACTGTAAGCAGATAAATAACATTCCAGTACCCAGATAAAGTGGCAGAAAATGGTATTGAAACTCAGACCTGAATTTAAGCCAATCACTGTTATTTCCTTAAGTATTTTGATTATTAATACAAAACGAGATGAATTAGATGCTGAGCTGTTTGTGACTCTTTCCCTTTTTCCTCTAAATAAAATTAAGGAGTTCTGAGTGAGTAAGAAGGTTACATGGTAAAGAACTGCCACAGTCCCTGACGAGAAAACAAGCCTAAAATTTAGATTTACGAGTCTCATGAAAGACTTCAGGGTAAGGGAGCCCATCTTTGGATGATAATGTCATTGTACCTCACTTCCCCTATTCGAAGGACACACCGGATGCATGTTGCATATTCTTGCTTATCCTATAAGCTTAGCAGCTAGCCAGGATGAACAAAAAGACTTTAACTATTAAATAAGTGGAGAAAGATCAGGGTGGAAGCATGAGCAAAAAAGGGATGGTAGCTAGGTGCCTATCATATGCCAGACTCTGTCCTAGAATCTCCTGTTTCCATTTTGTTATGTCCTTAAAAAGACAAGACAGATAAAGGATCCTTTTCACATGTAAAGTATGTGTCTATCTACAGTAGCAGGAATTTTGGTCCCAGACCATGTATGGTCTGTCTTCTTTGAAACATACTGGGCCAGTTGGGCACTGTGCAGATATTGAGTGAAACAAACACTCTGCCGTGCTTTAAAACAGGAAGTTTAAACCTGAAGAAATGCAATACTAAATCAAAAGTAGTAGCACGCAGGCCAAGACATTACAAAGTGCACCAAGTATCAGTTACTTCCAATGGAGGAGAATTTTGAAAAGTTTTGTCAAGGTACTGGGATTTTTAATCTTTATTTTTCTTTTCCTCCTCCCCTTCCTACTGAAGCAGGGATTTTAAATCTCAAAAATTCAGTAGGGTTCTGAATGGTGGTGGTGGCTGGTAGGGGGGTAATTGGAGTTGTGCTCAAGAGTTAAAGAACATGAATGTTTCCTAGTATCTGAATTGTGGTACAACGAAGGGCACTATCTTGGTATTTCTGCCAAATTGCTTAGGGCAACTACTGAGCTACAGAAATACAACTTAAGCAAAGAGATAAAATAGCAGATACCTGTTTTAAAGCCTCAGCTTTCTGAGACTTTGAAAAAAAGTCAGCTTCAAAGGAATTCAGCATTCCCATGCTATGGAGAGCCACGACCAGTTCCTGTGGGTTGTTTAACTAAAGTTCTTTGAAAAGGTTTGGAAGCTGTTCTGGGCTATGTCCTTAGTGTTTCCTTGTGTTACTGTCCTGTCTTTAAAGCTGAAACAAACTAGCAGTTGTTGATCTGGAAAGAATCCTGTGGCAACACAAGAAGTAGAGAGAAAGGACCCTGATATTAGCATTGCTAATGTCCTGGAGAAGTCTCGATTGTTGACGTGCTGGTAAGGTTAAGGCAGCAGATAATCTGCTAAAAAGAGATGATATATATGCAACCCATTTGTCTTTAATACCTTGCAGTGGTCTTTAACCCTTCATGTCTTTCTTATGCCTTAGCATAAGGTCCTTTTCACTGTAACTCACTCGCTTTTGTTGTTATTTTAAACTATGCTGAACATTTTAAAGTTGGCTGAATTTTGGGGGGATGGGAGCTGCATTATAAAATGTGTATATTAACATTCTAAGAAACAAAGAAAAAAATCTTTAATTGAGGAAGAAGTGACTAAAGGCAAATTAATATGCTTCTAAACTCTAAGGCAGATCAGGGTTTGACTGTGGGCTTTTCTGTATCTGCCAGCTAAACCTATTTTGGGAAAACAGCCTAGAGAGTTTTAAATAAGACCAGAACTCCTTCTCTACCTTCAGATAAGGTGTGTGTGTGTGTGTGTGTGTGTGTGTGTGTGTGTGTGTGTGTGTGTCCAGAGTGCACATACAAAAAAAAAAAGAAAAAAAAGAATAAAATGTGTATATTGTATCAAATTATAAAATCCTTTTATAAAAATCACAATAGAGATTGTGATTTAAGATTGGTAAAACATAGTAAAGAGAAATTAAAACAGTCCTGTTCTATTTATTATATTTTTATTCTATTTATTACATTTATTATCTTATTCTATCCCCTCTTCCGTGTGCCTAAGTAGAAAGAAGTACTGTTTTAAACTGTCTAACATATACTGAACAATATTCTAATGTATTTTACAAGTTCTTTGGAAATCTGCCATGAAGTCTTGAGGCATACTGTTCGCTTACAAGATGTCTTGATGAAGCTGATTCAAATGTCTGTGTAAGACTGAATTTTGAAGAAGAGAATAAAAATTCATCCTGGGTATCAAAAAATTCAGAGAGTAAAGCCAGGTGGCTCTGCCTGTAATCCTGCCACTGAGGCAGCAGGAGTGCAGAGGGAAGCTCTGCTCCAAAATACAAAGGTAGCTAACATGTGCTACTGCAAACAAAAACTGTTTATAACTGTCATATAAGGTTGCAAGGTTTGTCTTCTCAGGAAAAGAAAGTAAAAAACTTTTAATCATTTTTTTGTTAGTCCAGAAAGATAATTTATTTAGAGTAAAATCATTGTTAAAATATATAGCTTTATTCTGTTAAAAAAAAATCCTTTGCCATGAGGAATTCCAGGAATGAGTCATTCTGGGAGCAAAGTGATTAGTCATGTCATAAGTAGGAGGAATCAGGAAAAGGAAAAGGTCGGGGGCAGAGCTCTGGTGGCTGCTCTCTATGTGAGATGTCAGTAGCATCTCTAGATTTCATACCTTCACGCCAACTTCATATAGCAAGCAGCCTACCTCATATAGCAAGCAGCCCACTTCATACAGCAAGCAGCCCATGGGGCGCTACTTTTCTAGTTTCTAGCAGCTTGGTTCTTTTTTCTTTTTTAATAGAGGAATTTATTTGTTTTTACAATTTCCAACGAAATGGAATGATGATTACAGAAGAAAAGCTTTGACCCTAGAAATGGTGAAAACCTATCTGCAATCGTGAAATGCTGAGTTGGAATGTGGTAAGAACGCTTTAGAATCAATGGACAGATAAGAAGCCACAAATATCCATAGAAGAGAATCAGTTATAAAATGCATTAGTTTTCTGCTATAGACATACTACAGAAAGTTACTTTAAAGGTAAAGAAGAGAAAAACACAGTTAGCTTAGTGATAAATTCTAGTATAGTTTTCACCATGAGTTTAAAAGTGAATTCTGTCAACAATGGTATCTGTGTTTAAGGTAATCAGAGTTTTGGGTGAGGGGGTAAAGTTGACCCTGTTACACAATAAAGCCCTGGTGTCCATTGCCAAAAAAAATTACCTTAAAGGGAAGATTGTTTACTTAGATTTTTTAAATGACTGTGCTGATGTCATCTGCACCATACCCTGAAGGTGCCACAGTCATGGGAACAGAGGCCACGCACTAGAATTAGATATTCCAGGTATTCGTGGCACGTCAGCTCATTCTCCTACAGTATCTTTTTGCATGTCAACACTAGTTTTTTCCAATGTATTGCAATAAGACTATATGACACTTTATCTTCAGGTAGTTTAGCCCTGATTTTACACTAAAATTGAATTCCATTTAATTTAACAAAAAGATTATTAAAGGTCTTTGGTTATCTTCCTTCCCTGAGAGGATAAGCATGCTATTATTTGCCACTATCTGTGATAGTTGTGAAATACAGTAATAAATATGTCACTCAAATCTTATTAAAATACAAAAACAAATCGAGAGTGAACAAATCAGTCTTGATTAGCATGACCCAGAGTAAGATCACTCAGTTCCAACTCATGAATTACAATTCAAGAATTTTAATTATACAATCCTTAGATCACATTGAAAACTCAGTATGTAGACCTAGGCTAAAAAATGAGTATTTGGAAGCAACCTGTGGCATTTGTTCCATTGTCATCCAAAGAATCTACATACTTACATTCTTAGAATATAGCTTTATATTTTACAATATTACTTAGCCCAAGTAATAATAAAGTTCTATACCTAGCAGCTTAGTAGGTTACGGCATCTGAATCCTAAATTCCAGGACACTTGTACATCAGTAGGATGTGGACTAAATATCCTATCAAGTTACTGAATCTTCAGTACCTTTCATTTTCCCCCATTTTCATGTGTGTATGCTAGGAGGGGTACATATGTGGATGGTTATTTTTGTCTGTACACACATGCACACACAACATCAGGAAACCATGGGTCGATATCAGGAGTTATCCTCCGTAGCTATTCTACTTCATTATTTTGAAGCTAGGTCTTTAATTAAACTCCAGCTTACTTATGGAACTTGTGAGGCTAGCCAGATTGTTCTAGGCATTCCCAATCTCTTTCTTCTAGAGCTGTGGTAAGGGGTCTAGTCCATCTGACATTGTATGTGGGATATGGGGATCTAAACTCAGGTCCTCTTGCTTGTTTGCAAGTACTTTAACTGCTTTGAGCCATTTCCCCAACCTTCTAATACCTTTTTAAAAAATCTTATTTATTGAAAAAGAGATAAGCAAGAGCAGAGGAAGAGTAAGCATGCTTGCCAAGGTATGTATGTGGAGATCAGAGGACAATTTTCAGAAGTCAGTTCTTTTCTTCTATGAGTTCTGGGGATCGAACTCAGGTGACCAGATTTGCACAGTCACCCTTACCTGCTGAGCCATTTTGCTGGCCCTTCATTAACATTTTTTATTAAAATACAAAAACAGAGGGGAACTTTTCATGACAGATAAAATGAACTAATTATAGCTACCAAAAGATTACATGTTAAGTGCACAACATACAAGTAAAAGAACAGTATCATTCAAATGTAGAACTAACCTTGCCAAAATGGACATAGCCATTCTAATAACTCAAGATTCCTCTATGCTTTATAGAAAGCAACTTCCCTTCCCCTCCATAGTTCCAGAAACACAGAGGAGGAAGTGGGTGTTTGAGCACCATCCATCCATCGCAAAACAAAAGCATATGTGTGACTGCCACCCTCACATTTGAGTTCCCTTGTGGCAATCCACGTTTGCATAGCTGGGGTATTTTGAATGTACAGCACTGTGACTAATCAAGTATTAACTTGTCAAGTGCTGCTGCAGGACTTGTTAGAAGTCAGTGTGGAATATGGTTCCTTATGTCCAGGAGGAAAAATCCATTTCTGAGATAAGATAACTTCTGATTGTTCTTGTCTGGCCTACCTCCATGCTCCATGCAGCTGCCAGAGTTAACTTTCTGAAATCTTTTTCCTTCCTTCCCCAATTTTAATTATCTTTTATTTCTGGCTGTTATCAACAGGAGTAAAAATCTCAGCTCAGCATGGCATTCCAAGTTCCCAGAGCCCTGACACCTGCAACCTCTCTCCATCCTAACTGTCACCACCCTGCTCTGCATCAACCACAGAATGTGTCTCAGTGTTTCTGGTCCTCGCCTCTCTTTGCCTGCCTCAAAGCTCAGTTCAGTTGTGTTCCTTCATAGAAGCCTCCCTTCTCTGCTTCGTATTGCAGAGGGACATCTTGTATGACAGTTTATAAATTCGATAATTGTGAATTATAAAAGATTTCGGCAGGGGAAAAACATGAAAAAATGCAAATGTTTGATAAATATATATTTGGCATATAAGGTAGAATTAAAGAAGGGAGAGCAATTGTGATCTGAAGGGGGAAAAAGAGAGGCTAGCCCTAGCCAGTGAGAAACTAAGGAAAATAATGACTTGAGGTTCCATAGAAAACTTAGGGTTGGGAGTGTGTGTGTGTGTGTGTGTGTGTGTCTGTCTGTCTGTCTGTCTGTCTGCCTGTCTGTCTGTCTGTCTGTCTGTCTGTCTGTCTGTGTAGGTGTGGGTGTGTGCATGTGTATGTTAACGCATACGGAAGAGGATATCTTGTGTGCCTGTTTGGAAGCTGGAGGGTGACTTCAGGAATGGTCTTGGATTTCTCTACTCTTTGCTCTGGGATTTCCCAGGCTCTACCTTCCATTTCTGGCTGGTGTTTTTGTATGGGATCTAGAATCTGAACTCAGGTCCCTAATCCGTCTCCCCAAGTCCCCCCCCCCATTAAGATGGAGTCGTAATGCTGCACAGGGGAGTGTCAAACTTCTTGAATTGCAAGAGATTCTCACCTCCTCAGTAGTTGGAACTATAGGTACATATATAGCTTTGCAAAAATTGTTTCCCTTTAGGGACTCACTTTCTACCTGGCCTTGAACTTTCTATATAACCTAAGCTGGCCAAACTTGTGACAATCCTCCTCCTATAACCGATGAAGTGCTACAGTTATAGGTACGAGTCATTATATCTACCTACAGTGAGATTTTTTAAAGTAAAAAGTATTTCTTGGGGCACTCTATAAATTGATCTTTCGATTATGTTACATTTGTCACTGAGTTCTAAAATCTCTCACGTAATTCTTGTGGAGTATCTCAGCAAATAGATTGGCAGGGATGATAAGAAAGGAAACAATTCACAGGAGTTACTGGATTAGACACTTCCAAAATATAGCTATTTACTAGCTAAATTACTAGATTTTTTTTATTTTGGTGTTAGATCAAATCTAGGGTTTTGAAAACAGTAGGCAAATACTCGCTCTACCATTGAACTACAATTGCAACTCCCTGAGTTACTAAATTATAGTCGCAAATTCTATTATTACATATTTGGACACTTCAAATAAAAATGTAGCAGAACACCTATAATATAAAAGGATCTTTTGTTTTAGTTCTTTCCCAGTCATAATGGTAACCCCCCAAAAAGGAAAGGGTCTAGTTGGCTCACAATTCAAGGTTACATTCCATGATTGCAGGGGGTTGTTGTGGTTACAGCTTGAAGCAGCTGTTCACTTTGCATCCACAGTCAAGAAACAGAGGGAATAAACGCATGCTTGCTTGCTCTCATGTTTGCCTAGCAGTTCTTAGGTTCTCAAGCAGTTCTAAATTCCTTGCTTAGGGAATGACCCCGCCCATGAGGGGCAGGACTTCCCATTTCAAGCAATCAAGACAGTTCTTCATAGGAATGTGAAGAGGCCAACCTTAATCTGGAACTCTCTCTTAGGTGAACCCTAAGAATCAAGTTGATAATTAACAATAGCTAATAGTCATCACACCTTTTCTGGATTTTTGTTGTTGTCAACGTTGTTGTTTCCTTTTTTTTTTTTTTTTTTTTTTTGAGACAAGAGTCTTATACAACCTCAGCTGGCCTAAAATTTACCATGTAGCCATGGAAAATCTTGAATTTGTGATCCTTTTGCTTCTTTTCCAGCCTTCCAAGTGGTGAGATTACAAATGTGCACTAACTACAGCGTGCCAGGTTTACTTGGACACCCGTAGCCTCATGCATGCTAAGTAAGCATGCTACCAACTGAGCTATATCCTCAGTCCAAAAGAACCATTCTGATAAGTATTTTGTAAGGACTTCTGGCTGTTATATAACCTGAGTGAAGAGAGTCTTCAGCTAGTCTCACAGGGACAAAGAATGTGTCATTCATTCTAACATTCATTCTGACATGTGAAGCGCTTGAAGAATTCAAGACCAGTGTTTTGTAGAACACAGTGGATACACTGAATTTTTTCTCATTGTTGATTATATGAGCACTGTTAACAGCTCCCTAAATAATAGCACTGCATAATTGCCTGTTAAATTTTCATTAATATAAATATTATTTTGGATGAACAATATAGCAAACCTGTGACCTGAATTCCAGTCTGAGAACCTACTTGGTGGAAGGAGAGAACTGACTTACAAAAGTTGTCCTCTAACTACCACACATATACCATGTCATGCATGCCTGCTCTCTCTCCTTCCCTTAAAGAAATAAACAGAATATTTTTTATAAATACATTATTTGACTTTTAGCCCATTTAAGTCCAATCTGCATAAACAAAAAAAATTCCCTCATTTTTTAGTCTTAGTAAATAATTAGCTAGGTTGTATATAAGACACAGAATTATAGTTTCTATTAATATCTTAAAAAAGAATAGATTATAAAAGATATCGTGTTGTGTGTGTGTGAGCACATGCACAAAATCTCCAAATTAGTCATCTTCCAGTATATATCAACACATACCACCACATCAATAACAAAAGTCCTTCACCAACTTAGAAATGCTCATGTATATTTTATTAAAATAAAATAATGAATTGCTATATGAAGTTCTTTTATTAAGTTTTAACATGTCTGTCTCACTTGCAGTGACATGCCCCCAACTTTAACTTGTTAAATCTTTTTGCAACATTTGGAGAATGAGAGCTGTTGCTAGTCAGAGATTATTGTAGAAAGACCAGATAGAAAACAATATCATTGAGACTTTTAAGCTGTTTTTTTTTTTTTCCCCCATAAAAGCCATTGTGATCATTACTGAAGGCAAGTACTGGTGGCTACCACAGTGAAACTAATACCAGTGGAATGGGGGATAGCTCAGTGGTGGAATATTTATGTAACATACACAAAGGTCATTGTGATCCATACAGAAGCCAATTACTCATGGCTACCACCGTGAATCTAATTCCAGTGAAATGGGGCTAACTCAGTGGTGGAATACTTATGTAACATACACAAAGACCTGGGTTTGACCTGTATCACCACAAGAAATAAATGCAGGTAACAAACACTTAATGATTTCTGTGCATATTTTTAATAATATAAGTTCACATCTGAAGCTCTTCATATATTTTTACTTTCAAAATTCCTTCCTTTATAACTCAAAAATCTTTTTTTAATTACTTATTTTTATTTTTTTACAGTTTATTCCTTTAGAGTTTTGTACATGAATATAGTGAACTTGTATTTTCACACTTTAATCCTCATCCTCTCTCCTTCATCCACTCCAACCTTTCCTACTAGTCTCCTTCCTACTTTCATGACTTTTTGCATGTGTACCTAATTAGTTTCATCTGGGTTGACTTTGATGGCATGTACCTGAGCACTTGCTGGAGCATAGATGATGTGTCAGTGGGTATATCATTGAGAAAAGCATCTTCCTTTCCCCCACTTCAGCATTAACCCTCAGTCTCTCAGGGAGGTGTGGGACTCTCCTTGAAATCATTCCCCTTTCATGATGAAGTGTTGATTGGTCAAATCCTGTGCAGGTGTCATGGACGTACACATAGCTGCAGGAGGTTCACATCAGCTGTGATCACATCTTGTGATCACAGCTTGTGATTGAAACAGTCCTGTCACATCTAGAAGATACTGTCTAGTCACACTTCTTATCCCCTTCGGACTTTACATTATTCTTCTGCAATAGTTCCTGAGCCTTGGGATAGGGAGTGGGTTTGGTGTCCTGTTTAGAGACAAGACATGGACAATCATTTACTTTCTGCACTTTGGCCAGTTGTCATTTTCTGTAATAAACACTTTTCATTACAAAAGGAAGCTTTTAGGTTGAGTGCTAGGTTGAGGGCTGGGTGCCCCTCTGGTCCATGGGTACAACGGCTTGAAGAGTGCTATGAGGTTGAAAGAAAAGATGGCCTCTGAGTTGCAGGTGTTGCTTTCTTCTCTTAAACAGAACTGGGTTATGTCATGGTTTCGTTTCCATAGAAATTCTCAATTATCTAATTGCTATCAGGAAAGCTTTTATTGATTTTTAAAAATATAGCCAATGTTCTTATTTCATAATTTGTTGCTGCAACAATACGCCTGACCCAAATAACTTGGGGGACAAAACAGTTTAATTCAGCTTACAGTTCCAGAGTACAGTCCATGACAGCAGGAGGAGCCAAGGAAACTGGTGACATCACATGCACAGCAAGAGCACAGGGAAAGGGCTAGTGCTTGCCTGCCTGCCTGCCAAGGAGCGCTCTCCATCTTTTCCACCTCTACAACCAATAGTCCTGCCCACTGTGGGCTGAATCTTTCCACACCAATTATGCAGTCTAGATAATTCCTCATAGGTATACCAGAAGCCCACCTCTTGGTGTCAGGTTGGCTCTTGAGGTTAAATATCACAGTCAGATACTTTTAATGTTACTTTTGCAGTCAGCCTGCATTGTTGCTGATAAATGGCTTAAGGGAAAAAGGGTTTATTCTCTCTTACGATTCCTGGTTACAGTTCTCAGTGCAGCTTGACCAGAGAGCTCACGCCAATACCAAAGCCGAGGGAACTGACCACACCATCACCACATAACAGCTGAGAGATGGACAGTCCTTACTTGCCAGACCAGCATGTCTGGCCAACTGAACAGAAGGATGCTGACTTTCTCGACCAGCTCTCCATGATTTATTTCAGGGCCTAATTCCACCCGATAGGCTGGGCCTTCCCCATCAGCTAGACAGTCTTCTTCAGTTTTGCTCTGGGCTTAACTCAACTACTAATTCTCCACAAATGTGCCCAGAGCTCAAACCCTCAACTGCCAAGTTGACACTTGTGCCTAACTATGACAGTTACCTTAGTACAAGACTTTTTCTTTCATAAGTATATTAAATTTAACCAATTAGGGAATAAAGCTAGTACTTTTTTGTTTATAACTTTTTTTACATTTATTTAGCTAAATAAGTTCATAAAATATTTACTAATTTTCCTAATCACTATAATTATCCTAGTTTCAGCCAATAATCTCTTCCAACTGTTCATTGGATGGGAAGGCGTAGGTATTATACCATTTGTGTGTAGGGGATTGCTCACATGTTATGGTGCACATGGGGAGGTCGCAGGACAACTTGCAAGTGTCAGTACTCTCCTCCCACTATGTGGTCTCTAGGGATCTGGAGGTCTCCAGTGGCGAGCATCTTTATCAACTGAGCCATCTCCTAGCCCCGGTTGTTTTGGTTTTTCTTGTTTGTTTCTATTTGTTTGTTTTTGAAACAAGATATCAGGAAGCCCAGCCTGGCTGGGAACTCACTGAATAGAGAGGACGAACTTGAATTCTGATCTTCCTGCCTCCATTTCTGAGTGCTAGAATTACAGGTGAGCAGGGGAGAGTCATTATGCCTGGTTTTATGAGATACCAGGGATTGCCCAGGGCCTTCCACGTGCTTCATTAATATTCTGTTGACTGAGCTACATCCTCAGCTCCCACCTTAGCACTTCTAGACTGACCCTACTAATAATTCATTACTTTGGGCAATACTTGCATAGATGACCAGAAACAAAGGCGTAGGGATCATGTCATTCTGAATAAAATTAGTAGAAGAAAAAGAAAATTACCTTATACCGTGAGCTGTACACTTCTGCAATCTTCTGAGCAATTTGAATTCTCCTACAATCTGAACCAGCTTCCCTAACCATCATCCCCACAACTGCTTTAACCTGATTGTGCTTGCCATGTGAGGAGAGAGGACTAAGGAAAATTTGTTCGACAACTTCCTACTTCTCCCTTCAAGTGGGCTCCATAAAATGTCACTAATGTGCTGAGAAAAAAGGTTTAGCTGATGTAGCCTGAGTTAAATTTGGAATCTTCTCAAATAAATCATCACCTTCTTTAGAAAACATCAAGAAGCACATTATGCACTATACAAATGGAATAATACAGGAAAGTCATGGTGATTCTCGGTGGCGGTAGCCATCAAAAATAACCAAAAAAGGTCAAATTCAGCACACTGGCAAACTTAGCTAAATAAATCTGAACTGTAGCATAGGATATATTAAAGCCTGCATACTAGCTTATTTCCCTTTATAGAAAAGAGTAATTCAGGAATAAAGAGATAGCTCGGGGGTTGGGAATTTGTTTGGGATCCGAGGTCCTACATAAAAACACCAGGCAGAATCAGTGGGGGCCTGCACTTCCGGCCCTGGTGGGCGGAGCCTGAGAAAGCCAGAGAGAAATAAGGAGGTAAATGCAATCCAGGAAGATTCTCGAAGTCACCCTTAGTCCTCCACGGGGACACACAGTGCCCTCCAATGCACACACACACACAATAACTAAAGAAACGGAAAAAAGAAAAGAGTAATTTACGAACAGTGTAAAAAATTATGATTCAAATTCTATCTGGAAACTTACCTACTATCATTATCTATCTATCTATCTATCTATCTATCTATCTATCTATCTATCTATCTATCTATCTATCTATTGTCTATTTGATATCTACATATCTATCATCATCCATCTAGCCATCTATCTCTCTTGAAACAGAGTTTCCCAGGCCATCTTCAATCCTCATAATCCTCCTGCTTCGGCCTCCAAATACTGGAATTACATCCATGTACTACCACACACAGCTGCATGTTATTTTTGTGGGAAAGAAAAGATTCTTTTCCTCATCCCTCAGTTTGAATTTGACTGAGAACGTTTCAACAAAATACATATTAACAAGAGGAAGGCATAAAGCCTTACCTAAGAAAAGTTTTATGTTTTATGGAAGCCTTCAGAAATGAAAACCCAAAGAAAGAGGGGAAGGTATGTATTTGTGTGGCTGGTTATGTTTGAACAAAGGGAGGTGTGGTCTTATGTTACTCAGCGGGAGGGAACTGGACAAGGTCACCGCTCTTCTCCAGATACAGAGACTTATTTTGGAAGGAGACTAACTTCCTGTTAGAGCCGACCTCATCTTCTGTTCCTCAAGGACCTGACGCTACAGTATGGGGCTATTATGGGGCGGCATATTCTGAATCCATCACATCTGGTCACAATAGGTGATCTCTGTCAGGAATCCTGTCAATTGCCATGTTAAGGAATGAAGAGCAGAGATTCTGCCCCAGGGCTACTAGTTTGTTGTAGTTGGTGCTTACTTAGAGAAAATACTTGGTTAGAAATAGACAAATACTTTGAATTTCAGGATCACAGCTGAATTTTCAGTGTTAGAATACCTAGAAGGTTTGGGTTTTGTTTTATTTTGAGATAGGTTGTAACATATCTTAGTCTGGCTTCAAGCTCTTCTGATCTTCCAGCACTGCCAGTACTTCCAACTGTTTGGTATGCATCACCATACTGTTGCGAGTCTGGGCTTTTTATATCTCCAGGTTCTTGTGTTCCGGAATCAAAGATTGAAACCAGAGCATATGTAGAGGATTAAGGCAGAATTTATTAGAGGAAAGAAAGAATGTAACTCATGGATATGGATTCCAAGAGGGGCAAGAGACTCATCTGAGGCACTGTGCCAAAATGTGGCGCATTTGTGTCCAGGGAATGAAGCAGGACAGCAACATAAGAGGATTAGAAGAGAGAAAGAAAAGAACTCACAGACATGGAGTCTGTGAAGGGCCAGTAAGGGAGCCAGAAAGGAACTCAAGGATTCCAGACATGAAAACCATGAGGAGCAGGGAGCCAAAGATGGCTGCCAGAGTCAGGGGT
Organism: Typhlomys cinereus; assembly: GCA_023101885.1. Classification (NCBI taxonomy): domain Eukaryota; kingdom Metazoa; phylum Chordata; class Mammalia; order Rodentia; family Platacanthomyidae; genus Typhlomys; species Typhlomys cinereus. The sequence goes on along the minus strand of JALPQD010000022.1, from coordinate 6,342,021 downwards.
ATTTATGAGGTTAGGCAAGCCTGGGAAAAGTAGTTTTTCCTCATCTGTTAGCTCCAGTTTCTGCAAACCTAATTAGAGCTTTTGATCTTCTACTTTGCATTGGTCTTGTGGGTTTACCTGCAATGGAGAGCTCATCTCTAAATCCTTTCATGAACAGAGGGTTGGGGGGAAGTTGATGTGTGAAGGATTAGAACCAGTACTTCCAGATTAATAGGGTGTGTTCCTTCGTGATAATCCTAGCAGTGGGGGATGACTTTCCAAGATCTTCAAAGACCTTCCCAGCATGACTGGTCTAAGGCCGCCTAAATGCCTGGTTTATTTATTAGGTGTTGGAGATCAAACCAAAGGCCTCAGGGCCTTGTGAATGACAGGTAAAAATTGTGCTGCATCCCCAGCTGGAGAACATACATTTTGGTGGTGGATTTCTTTAAAACAGGACATACCTCTATATGTAATCCATTTTGTTTGCTTTTGCTTCTAGGTTGAAAGATGGAATGGCTGATTTATATGTTTAACAGTGTTTATATGCTTTATTCACTCTTTGAACAAAAAATATTGATTTGTCCTTAATGAGTTAGTTTTCCAGTATGATATTTAATCTTTTTAAATTTATTTTTGCGTGTGTGTGTTTGTTAGGGTATGCACATGCAACAGTATATATGTGGAAGTCAGAGAAGAATTTACTCAAATTGATTCTTCTCTTCCACTTTATGGGTTCCAGGGATTGAACTCAGGTCATGCTGGGACTTGGATAAAAAGTGTCTTTAATCACTGAGCCATCTTCCTGGCCTATATTTACCTTTTTAAAAAATTATTCGACATGATTTATAATTTTTTAAAAATCTTACAACACTGTTGTTAATTCACATTTACTCCCCTGAACTGATCTTAAACACATAATTGTTAAGCAAATCACTCTGCATTTGTTGTTTGATTTGATCTTTCAACAAAGAAACTGTGTGTTTGCACACAGGTTGATTACTAGCAGTCACATCTCTTCTTGTACCTGTGTCCCACAGGGGAATCCATGGTTTAAAAATCCAGTTGTAATTTTTCCTATTACCAATTGTTTTTGAAGTATTTGAGAAGCAGTAAACAGGACCTTCATCTGAAAACTGAAAGACAAGCATCCTTAACCAGAACTTACTATTAGTAAATAATATTTCCAGAAAGTTTGGTATTGCTTAAATAAAGACTGCTAGGGAAAGAAAATATGACTGGTTTAGGTCCTTCCATGAAATTATCCTAACAGTTCCTCACAGAGTTTTGGTAAGGGATGATTTCAGATTAGACCCCACATAGTCAAACACTGGAGAACTATGGGAAAGAGCCTCCCAGGATTCAAACCTGAGTCCTTTTTACAATTTAAGGCAAGTCAAATTGAATTCTTTTAGTTATACAGTAACTGTAAGTGGAGTGCAGAGTCATATATGGTGGTTCATGTCTGTAATCCTTGCCTTCAAGAGGCTATGGCAGGAAAATGGCCAGCTTGTGCTATACAATGAGTATCATGCCAGCCAGGGCCATATAGCAAGAACCTATCTAAATAATAATAACAACAATAACCTTGTCTCGATAGAAATAGTAATAATAAGCAGTAAGGAGTAAGAAAATGACTTAGGGGTTAAGGCCTTTGCCTCACAAGCAAAAGGACCTGAGTTCAGATCCCCAGATCCCATGTGAAAATGCCAGGTTGATGGCAAGGGGCTGTAATTCTGACCCTGGAAGGCAGAACCTAGGAAAACCCAAGCAAAGCAGTAAGGAGGTACAGTAATCCATGATGATTCTTAGTGTCACCCTTGGACCTCCACAGGCACACTCAAGCACCTAAATAAATATCTAAATAATATCTAAAATAAAATAATATGACTAAAATAAATATATAAATAACTAAAATGTATGACTATATAAATAAAAAATACATAATTGTTGCATTGCAGATTGTTTTAAGGAAACAAATAATTTGAGTTCCTTAAAGAAAATATTGAAGTGCAAGTTACTTTGAAAAGCCTTAAAACCACAGTAAAGTGCAAATGTCTACTGTTAAGTAAGCATTTTGTTTGTTTTCATCATCTTACTGTAAAGTCACAGTAGTGGTATGTTTGGTAATCTGCTCTGTTTCACTGGGTCGGGTCTGAAGATCATTACATTTGAACAATCTTTCAGGCCAGATTATCAGTAGCCCCAGCACTCAAGAGGTTAAACTTGGAGAATCACAAGTTTGACTACAGTCGTAGCTATACAGGAAGACCTCGTCTTAAAAAAAAAAAAGAAAAAGTGATTTATGGATATCCATGTTCAAAATTTTTGACCATATCAAAATTGAATACATAGAAGTCAGGATATACTGTTAAACATTTTGTCATAGATGGATATTGCTGCTCTTAAATATAATGGTAGATGATAAATGTGTGCGAATTTAGAAATTCCTGTCAAGAGACCCCCTGAGCCCGTTGTTGCCTGTATGGTGACCCTTGCCTGGCATCTAGAGTACTTCAGCTTTCAGGAACAACTCCCAGGGGAGAGATTAATTCCATTTCAAGATGAGATTCCTGCAGTAATTCCTTCTTTTTCCCCCCCTTGAGGTGAAATTTCCTTGTTTTTGTTCAAGCTGCGCAGTAACTTGTTTGCTCAGGTAATCTTCCCAACTCACCCTACCAGCACATGCAAGAATGGGGAGGGGGGTCTGATTCTGCATAGTTAGTGCTGACTAACCATCATGTGGCTGGTTTGGGGCTGGGTGTTTTGCACACTGCAAGGTATTTTTCAGCTTGGGAGCTTTTACAAGAAACTTTTGACGTCCTGGTTATCTGGCATGTCAGATTTTCTCCATTACATGTTGACTCATATGAACAAGATGGTCCCAGTAATCTGATGACTCACAACCATGGTTCCAAAACGAACCAGACAAAACTAATCCAGATGGTGGGGGTAACGGCAGTAGTGATGAGCAGAGGAAAACATGTTTCCTTGGAGGTGGGATGAATTTAGGCTCTTTTCCTGTTACCTTCACCAGACCCTACAGTGTTTGGTTTCTGCTAAGTTCTTCCTGCCAGTCTTCAATCCCACTTCCCTGATAATAAGCAGTGTCCAGTGTCAGAGAAGATTGAGTTAGTTTAATTAGTTTAGACAGATACCAGGCACTTGAGAGTCTGATCCATAAGGCCTTGCCTACTTTGCAAAAATTCTTGCCCTCACTATCAGGCCAGATTCCAGGCATTCTGTTCTAGAAGCAGAGGTGGAGATTTTATTAATGATATTTCAATATAAGGAGTCAGAAGAGAAAGGGAGAACTCAGAAGCTCAATCAGAAGGAATAAGACATTCCTGAAAGCATGAATGTAGTGAAGGGAGCTTCTCAAGAGATGACTGCAGTTAATTAGTGGCTCACAAGTTACATCCCAAAGAGCTAGTAGAAAATAATTTCTCTCTCTTTATGAGTTAAGTGAGATGGCTCTGGAGATGGCTTGGATGGAATTCTAAAATAAAACCAAAAGCCACTAGGGTTGTACAAGGGGTGGAGTACATGTCCTTTTCCTGGAAATGGGGTTCTGGTGAGAGTTCTGGCAAATCACAGGTTTATAGCCCAGAATGGAGAAAAACTTTAAAAACACTTGTAAGTTGCACTAAAATTCTTGTTTCACTGTTGGCACGAGGCTTAGACTACATGCCTGGGCCCTTCTGACTTCTGTGTCTAAGATTTTACCCTTCTTCCTATCCTATTCCTGAGTCTGATATTTCGCTAGGCCTTATGGAGAAAGGCATCTGAGAAACAAGACAAGACTGAGTAGCCCGTCTTGAGGGTGACAAGTCAGCAGCTGCCCTCTACCTCAGGAACCCTTGAGACCACAAAATTGTGTACCAGCCAGATTGGCTCCAGGAAGTATGGACACATGTACCGGCAGAATTAGGAATGGATCCAAACCTTTTCTTGTATTGGCAGCAATCTTCATTCCTCCTGCCAATCTTGTGAATGTATTGTTAATCTCCAAAAAATTTTTAACTTTTTAACCGATTTGTTGGGAAAGCGTATTGGTATGATCTCATCATGTTGGAAAAGAATTGTCTCAGCATTTCTCTGAAGTATTTCAAAAGTTGAGCATCTGAAAGAATACTGCATCATCAAAAAAAAAATGGAGAGAGAGATAAAGGAAGGAAGGAAGGAAGGAAAATTTCGGTTAGGTTAGGAATAATCCTAGTTTTACAAATCTTTGATTGTTTTGTTACTTTTTTCCTTAAACAGACACTTTTTTAAAAAGAGAGAAGCTAAGAGAAGGCTAAAGAGGCAGAAAAGGGACACAGTACTGTCTGTATCCCCACATTCTTGGGCATAGGTATTTTAAGATTCCTGAGATATGCTTCAGTTGAGAATTGCTGTGGCTTCAGAGCTAAGCAAAAGCCTGACCTCCCACTCAGCGCTGCCTGACAGGTTGGCTGGTTCTTTCATGGAAGCGTCTCGCCAGGTTCTACCACGGAACAGCTCCCTTTACAGAAGAGAGGTAATTTCTCATCTACTTAGCTGACATTGCCAACACCTAAACCTAGCTTTCAGTTGACCCATGTTTTCTTTGACTGAGCTAGCCAGTTATTTGTTTATGCAAGCAATCTTATCTAGAGGCCTTGACTCAGCCTGGTGTTTATTGCCTCCCTACTTGAGCAGCAAAAAGTTCCTGAGGTCCTGACTTGGAAGAATGTGCTAACATGAGCAACTGAACTTGTAGTACCAGCTACTCACCCAAGCCAATGAGTGATGTGCAAAATATTTCAGATTTTTTAAAGTCCCCTCTTCTGTTTTATTTGATTTCTTCCCTCTCATTCCCTTTATTTTTTTTGCTTTCTTTTTATTTTTCTCCTTTTCTTTTCTTTCATTCTTTTTCTCTTTTCTTTCTTCTCTTCCTTTTTCTCTTATTTCTATAATAAACATGCAATTCCATTCCTGCCTTTCTTTTGTTTTTAATTTGACTTTCCTTCAGTGATATTCATAACATCTCATAAGGCTTTGATCATTTATTTCCAAGGATGAAGTTCAACCTGCATTTAAAAACATTAAATTTAGTACCACAAATGACTTTAATTGCTTATGTTTAAAATGTTCACAATAGCTGTTATGCATTCTGTAATTGATTAATTCATTGATGTTCCAAATTATTTTCATGTTTGCTTAATTGAAGGAAACCTTCACCGAACTAGCAGTGTTCCTGAGTATGTCTACAACCTACATTTGGTTGAAAATGATGTTGGAAGGCATTCCCCAGTCACTAGAAACTACGACATGCTAAAGGTAGGGAGAGGTTGTAAGATTACCAGGAAGATATTTGCAGACTTGTTTGTATTGCATTTGGTGTTTATCTGTTCCAGATGTTCTCATTTCACCAGTTGTTTTTTTTTTTTTTTCAGTGTAAGTGTGTGTATGTGTGTGTGTGATGGCATATGAAGTTGGAGACAATTTCAGGTGTCTGTTCTTGCCTTTTGCCTTGTTTGAGAGAGGGTCTTTCCTGCTTCCATTCCCCACCATGTAGCCAGGCCAACTAGGCTGGGAGCTTCCAGGGATTAGGGAATTCTTGTCTCTACCTGCCATCCTCCTGAAGGTGTGCTGAATAAGAGACTCACTCCTTCCTGTAGCCTTTTTTTTGGTTCTGGGAATTCAAATGCATGGATGACCAGCACTCTATATCCCTTGAACCAAATTTCCACGGCCCCTCAACTTGAATTTTAAGAAAATTGATTTTGTGTGATTATTGGGGGGAGAAAAAAAAAAAAAAAACGGGAACTTGACACAGTATTAAATCCCGGCCAGCGACATAGCTCAGCTGATAAGGCCCAGTTTGCAGATCCGCAGAGCTGAGTTCAGTCCCTAGAAACCCACATGATGGAAGGAGAGAAATGGTCTCTGATCTCTACCTGTGCACCATAGATTAAAAAATAAACAGTATCAAAGAGTAGTGCAAATAAGCATGATACAAGCGATCCAGATGTATGATCCAAAGGAATGGATAGACTTGTAAAATGAACCGACCGAGTCGTCATGCCTCAGTTAAATTTCCTTTCCTTCTGCAGGCTGGCATGACTGCCACTTACGGAAGTCACTGGGGGCGAGGAACAGCACAGTACAGCTCTCAGAAGTCGGTGGAGGACCGATCTTTTAGGCAGCCTCTGAGGAGACTAGAGATCTCCCCGGACAGCAGCCCGGAGAGGATGCGCTATGCACGCAGCGAGTACCAGTGCGCCTGGAGGTCCCGTGCCATGCCCAGCGGGCGCCTGCTGGATGGTCGCCTCACGCTGCCGCCGCAGCGCTATGCACGCTCGGAGATCCTGACCCTGCGTCCCGGGCCTGCCAGCCGGCCACGACCACCTGCTGCCCGCAGGCCACCGGGGTTTGGCTCGGTGAGCGATGCGGTTGTGGACGGGCCGCCCTACCCACGGCCTGGGACCAGCCACAGCGTGGGCAGCCTACTGGAGAAGGAGAACTGGGTATACACGGGATCCGTGAACCACACGCGAACTCTGGGCACGCAGAGCCGGGCTGCCCGCTCCTCCTGGCCACGGGGCTCCTTCCACAGCACGGCGAGGGACCTCACTAGGACGCTGCCCACTGCCGCTCAGGCCGCCGTCGGCGGAGCTGAGATGCTGGTGGAGCGGAGCGGCATGGACTCCCAGTCAGGGTGAGTCTCCCCGACCTGCCCTCAAACTAGCTTCGGCCAATTTTGCGCCACCTGGCACCTAGAGCAGAGCTTAGAGACAGGTGACTAGAGCCACGCCTTTGCACGAACAAAGGCCCGGTCACCTGCTTGCAGGGCAACTCTGGGGGGACATGTCATGGGAAGTCCCGCTGTTCTGTAAAGGACACACTGCTCCAAGCAGGTGCCAACTACAGAGTAGAACAAGAAGTGAACAGTGAATGGCATGAGCATCTTTGAAATTATCAGGAAATGAAGGAAGGAAACGGCCTAAGGTTCACTTTTACTTCTAAGCATGAGCCCAAATGGTGACCTGATTCTTATTACCGTCAAAAAGACTTGGAAAGCAACTGATTTCTAGATGTCTCTTTCCTTCTTTTGATTCTGATTGGGGTTGGGGAGATAACTCAAGGATTAAAGTCTTTGTCTCAGAAGCAAAAGGACCTGAGTTCAGATCCCAGATCTCATGTAAAAATGCTGTTGAATATGGCAGCTGCCTGCAATTCTAGCCCTGGAAAACAGAGCCCGGGAATCCCCAGAGCAAAGCAATAAGGAGGTAGAACAATCCAGAGTGTGCCCTGATGTCACCCTTGGGCCTCCACAGGCACACACACTCAAGTTCCCTCTTGTATGCACACACACATACCACAGTACTTTTGATTCCAGTACTGTATATTTATTTGGCAAGATTGAATAATCAAAACAATGAAATTTTCAAGTCAATGCAGAGTCATTCATTGCTTTGCCTTTCCTGTTTCCATTATGCCTTGATTACTAGTCTTCCAAACTGACGAAGTTATTAAGAGAAAGGCTTTAAAATGGATGGATGGTTAAATCAATAACTTTAAAAATAATGATCTTCATCAGGGAAAACATTGAATATGTGATTGTCGTTTGATTGAAACATTGTTTAATGTAGTTGCTAACCTTTCAGCATTTCTTTCAGTAACTTTGTGCAGTGTGTCCATTGGCTAAGTAGGCCCTGGTGATAAACTGTTGCCTAGGATTTGTGTTAGGCACAATTTAGCCACAGTTTTGACAGTCATGAAACTGTCACTGCACAACCTCCATCACTGGCATTCTCTTCCTATAGGTCCACACTCCCAGACTCTTCAGCCATCTACAGTGTGGCGTCAGTATGCACAATTTCACTGCAACATTCTTCTGACAAGCTTCGGAGCAACTGCCTCACAGCTACTGCTCAATCAGACGTGTCTGTGTTTATGCCCCTCAGCTTGTGTATTGACATAATGTGAGGTTCTGTCTTCCTTCAGTAACTTTTCTTCAGTGACTTTTCTCTCCTTTGGTACTCTTCCAGGAACATCCTGTACCTCCCTTCATGTACTTCCTGACTCTTAAAGTTCCATTTTCAACTCTTCTGCGTTGTTAGATTACTGTTTATTTAACAACCTCCTGGAATCCCCACCTCAGCATATTCTGATCTGAATTGTCAGCTCCTCCCTTTCTTCTTGTCCTTTCCATCCCTTCTATTGAAGTCATTGTAAAGTCTCACTGCTGCAAATGCAGGGGTTGTTCTTCTCCCTCCGTAGTTACCAATCACTGAGCTGTTATTTTCACTCTGAGCCTTAAATTCTTACCCTTCTCTTTATCTCTCTGTCCCCAGTCTTGTTTTAAACTGTTCTGTAGAAATGTCAAAGTGGTCTTCTGAAGTCAAAGTGGTCTTCTGAAGTCTAATTGTTCCTCTTTCCAGTTTATTATATTTTCAAGACCCCCCCCCGTGACTGTGCTTTTCAGCTTGCAGTATAAGAGCGACTGTGTTCTCCCCTGCACTCATTCATCTAGACTCTCTTGTTTCTACTCCCCTCCTCTCTTTCTCATCAGTGATATCCCAAACACACCCATGCTCAAAATACACAAGCCCTAGGGAACTTCCCACACTCTCCTTACTGTAAAACATCCATCCTCCATTCATTTGTTCTTTCTCTTATTCCCTCCTTTTCACCCTACTTCTGTCCTTTACACTGTTTTGTGTGGATAACTCAAAATTCTGGGTTCAGCTCAGACACCATCAAAAGGTCACAAATATTAAAATCAGGACCCATCTTCCTAAAGAAAGAATGGGCAGCCAAGCAGTTACTAATGCAACTGAAAACTATCATGGACACAGAAGAGGCATCACCTGTTGCAAATCAAACTAATGTGAAACATTTTTCTAAATTTTTTTTAAATTATCACCAAGTAAAAAAAATTCTACCTAAATTTTTCTAAATTTCTGTACCTCTTGATGTTTGATAACTCAGCAAAGAATTCTTGGATACTTTTTATTTTGACAGGAAAAAAGTACAGGCATTTAATTTTTTTAATGTTTACAAGGGGAGTCTCCTGAAGGTAAAGAAGGTCCAATAGGTCCAATGCTTATTTAGCTTTTTAACACAAGGTTGATAAAATTGTACAGATATGACAAGACAAGGGCTTGGGCCAGGTGCAGTAAGCTATATTACAGTGACAGGAGCAATAAAGGAAAAGCTAGTGAAAGAGTAGTATTATTTTAATAGTCTGTTTGAATGGATCTCTTTCAGCCTAATCATCAGTCTCTGGTGATAAGAATATCTTTCTCTTCCTGTGCACTTAAGGAGGATATCTTTCTCATGGGAAGTTTTGTGTCCTGATAGTAGAAAGAGGAGGTCAAGATTCCTTTCTTATCTGCTTTTTTTTAAGTGCCTTTCAGCTCAGAGTAATCCGTATGCCAAGGCACTATATTTTGTGGGTGGCACATAGTTTGCTATTCTTATTTATGACCACAATTTGCCAATTCTGGGAAAACCCATAGTTATAGTTATCCATCTCCTATTCCTAATTGCCAACCAGTAACAAAACTTGTGAATCACAGTGGTTTGTCATCCTCTTTCATTTCATTCATACTCAGAACAACAGCCTTAGGGGAACTTAATACTTCTGAGCACCTTTATTCATCAGTTGCTGTAAGTTCTTTTTTCAGGGCTTTTCCAGCTAGATCTTTCTTGCCATGAAACTGCCCACTTCAATCAAGCAAGGCCTCAGCAAAGTTTCTTGCAATGTCTCAAAACTTTCTTTTTCTCTAACCAAAGCAACACATTTAGCATGCTTGGGGAAGTAGTAGCACACTTTCATTTACCGAGTCATCCATCCATATCTGATAGGTGCTTGGGTTTCAGAGGTGTAGCTGTATGTTAATGTCAGGATCCAGTCTGGGGCAGGACAAGTTGGAAACACTGCTAGTTATTTAGGCATTTGACACACAGAAAATTACTAGGATCTTTTTTTCCTTTGGGGTGGAGGAGTTTTGATTTTTTTTCTTCCTGTACCATTTCATATTCTGACCAATGACATTCTATGTGCTTTCTGTTGCATTTTTTTTTTTACTTATATTGCAGCATCTTAATTTTCATGTATTTATTATTTGTGTTTCTGTTAGTTGGTGATTGAACTCAAGGCCTCTCATATGCAGCTAGGCAAGCATTGAGCTGTGCTCTCAGTTCTTTTACAATGATGTAATCTTAATTGAAGTTGAAGCAATCCTTTTCTGGAGTCCCTTGGTCTAGAGGGTATAGGCCAGAGGGCAGCTGCCCTTTCTGATCCCCACCTGGCTTCAAAGTCATAACTGGGCCTTCAAAAAGTATTTTATAAGTAAGTAGAGAAGAGAGATGGAGGGAAAGAGGAAAAGAAGGAAAGGAAGAGGAAAAGAACACAGAGAGAAAAATATAGGACAAGCAATACAAAGGAACAGCTATAGCTGGAAGTGGGGAACACAGAAAACATGGATGGAAATAATGGTATCAAGTTATTTTTAACAGATGAGAATTGGGCAGAAAGATAAGCTCTCTAGGGGCAAAAAAAAGGCTGATAGTTGGAGCCAGACTGGAATTATAATGTGTGCCATTTTGTGGAGTTAGGCTTTGTAAATAACTTCTGATTCTCTGCCTCCACGTCCCAAGGGCAGGGATTGAAGGCATGAACTGCCAGACCAGGTTTTATACAGGGCTGGGGACCAAGCCCGAGGTTTTCTGAGTGCTAGACAGACACTCTACTACTGAACTACATCCCTGCCTAAGTTTACTTTTTGAAAAAAAATCCGCTCCTAAGGTATATTTTCAAATATGAGATCGTATAAAAATATGTCAAATATGAAATCATATAAAAATATGTCAAATGTGGTCCTAAATATAGATATCAAGTGTTCTAGTTTACTTGTTGTGTGTGTGCGCATGTGTTTGTCTGTCTGTCTGTTTGTCAGAGGGCACTGTATGCCCCTGTAGACGACCAAGGGTAACTTCAGAAATCATCTTGAAATCATGCTTCTACCTCCTTTTTGCTTCGGGATTCTTTTTGCTTTGTTTTGGGATTTCCCAGGTTCTGCCCACCAGGGCCAGAAGTGCAGGCCACCATCGTTTCCTCCTGGCATTTTTATGTGGGACCTGGGATCTGAATTCAGGACCCTCTGTTTCAAGACAGAGACTTAAACCCTGAGCCTTCTCTCCAGCCCTATTCTAGTTTCCTTGTAAAACCCTCACACTCTCAAAATGGCACTTCTGTGTTTGGAAATGTGTTGCAGAAGAGGTAGGGTTGTTTTCTGTCATGAAGCCCATTGCCTCTTATCCTCTCATCTCTACATGCTCCCCTTTCCGCCTCCCACAAACCTGTACTGTTCACTTACTTCTAACACACATAGAGTAGTGAGTTTACTCTCCGGATAAGAGAATATGCCCCATGTGCTTACTGAAGGTGCTGCCAGTGCTCCCAGAAAAGTCTTTGGTGTTTGCATGAACTAAAATTAATTAGGTGCAACTATGTTCCTGTCGGATTACCTAACCTAGTGATCCTTTAGACAGAAATAAGGGGGATAAAAGCATAGCTTTTGGGGGCATCAGTAATTAACATTTCACAAGTAATTTTTTTTGGTCCTCTGTAAGTGAACATCTGTGTGTCAAACTGCAGACTTCATCATAATCTACAGTTAACAGGACAAAGCACACATCTAGGGGAGTCTCTGTGGAACTTCTTTACAGAGGCAGGGCATAGGGCACCAGAATTAAGTTGTATTAAGTTGTTGAGAAGAAGTCCACCTATAACTGCATTTCATCTTTCCATCTCCTGACATATTTTGTCACACCAGCATGCTTCTTTTAATGAAACTAAAGCCAGTTTTTTTGTTTGTTTATTTTGTTTTTTTCCTGGCTGCTGCTGCTTACATACTATTATCTTTTCAAGTGAAATAGTAGCTTTTCAACAACTCAGAAAAAATCTAAGGATTTTTGTAGAAACATTTCTGTTACAGTTGTAACACTTCTAAGGTAGGAACAGTTTTTGAGTTCTGTGAACAAATTCCTTTAACTTCTATTTAAATAGTTGTTTTGGGTCTTTAAATACACTCTTGGTATATCTATCATACTATATTTACTTATCCAGAGTTCCATTTCACTTTTAGTATATGTTAAGAGTCCCTTCAGCAATACCCTAGAGTTCAGTCAGAGCAAAGCAGGACCATCTCTGCGACCAGCTCCTGATCTTGGGTACAGATGTTTCCATGGCTGAAAAGAAGACAGGGCTCAGACGTTCTAGGTACTGCCTATATTTGCCAATTCACCTCTGGAAAATCAAATTGTAGGCAAAGGGGCCACAGCTTAGAATCTCACTGAATCCGTGGCATTGTCTAGGGTCGCAGAACTGGAGATGACTCTGGAGCGAGCAGTGACCATGCTGGATGCAGACCACATACCAGCCTCCAGGATTTCTGCAGCGGCTACCTTCATACAACATGAGAGCTTCCAAAAATCGGAAGCCCGGAAAAGGGTGAGTGTCTTCTAAGCTCCATTGCAAAACCTATCATTATTTTAGTGTTTATTGTTTATTTCTTTATTATTGCACAAACATGTATGATGTATGTGTGAGTGTGGGTATGCACATGCTATAATGGTTGTAGAAGTGAGCCGACAACTCTAAGTAATTTATTCTTCCATCCAACTTGAGGCAGAGTCTCTCTTTTTATTTCTCCCACTCTGTAGCATGCTGCAGGATAACTGTCCTGTGAGCTTCTGGCCAGTTTTCTTGTCTTGGCCAATCATTTTCCTAGAATTACAGGTGCATGCTACAACAGGCTTTTTGTGGTTTTCAAGATCAAACTCAGTTTGTCAGACTTGCTAAGTGTTTTAGTTGGAATATGGATCATTCCCCATAGACTCATGTGTTTGAATATTTGATGTGGACCTAGTGGCACTGTTTGAAAAAGTAAAGGAACCTTTAAGAGGAAGCAGTTTCTGGGAGCAGTCTGGAGGTTTGGTAGCCCCACCCCAGTTTCTTTCCCTCTCTTGTTCTCTTGGCTTCCTGATGGCTGCTGTGACCTAAGTCACCTCCTGCTTTGGCTGCCATGTCTTCTGCTATGCATTTCCCATCGTAAATGAACTGTATCCTCTCTGAAACAAAAGCCACATAAATAGCCCTTCCTCCCTTTAGCTACCTGGGTCACAGCCACAGAGGAGTAACTATAGCATAAGGCAAGCACTTTTTCCTGAACTGCCTCTCCCTTCCTTCTCATTGAATTTTGAAGGTCATTTATATAATCTTTGCAAACTAGCTGCCTTTCAGATGCATGCTTTGAATATTTGTTCCCAATTGTGCTTTATCTTTCAGCTTCTTTATTGTTTTCATTTCAATAAAGTTGAATTTTATTAATTGTTCTTTTTTGTAGTAATCAATATTTCTTATGGTATATCTAAGACTTCTTTCCCTACTCCAAGGTTATGAAATGTCTTCTTATATTGTTCTCCAAAAGTTAGTCTTTGGGTAGTTTGATGTTCATTTTTACATGTAAGATATGGACTAAGCTCCTTTATTTAATTACATAAGCTCCTTTTTTACATTTACTGTATATTCAATTGTTGCTCAGATGTTATTTCCTGAAAGGCGCTTTTTTTTAACTATTAAACTATTTTCATTCTGCTGAGAAGAAATTTCACATTCATCTGTAAGTCTATTTTTGAAGAAGGTATACTGTTTCGTTAATCTATTTTTTATTTTTATGAAATTACCACATTGCATTAATTACTGTTGTTTTATTATGTCTTGAAATTAAGTAACCTTCCTTCTCCAACTTTTCAAAGTTGCTCTGGCTATTCTAGGTGTTTTGGATGCAGGGTTTTCTTTCCAGGTTCTTGTGTTCCCAGGGTCAAAGAACGATACCAGAATCTTTTGGGAGGATTAAGGTAGAGTTTATTACGGGAGAAAAAGAAAGGAACTCACAGAAGCAGAAGTTGTCAGGGTTAGGGATATTTATGGATTTGAGCAGGCCCAGGAAAAGTAACTTTTCCTTATTGGCTTGTTTTAGTTTCTTTAAACCTGATTGGGGCTTTTGGTCTCCCCTATGTTTGATTAGTCTGTTCATATTGGGCCCAATGAAGCTGAGATGTTTCTTTTTTAAGGAACTTAACTTGTTTATATTTGAGGAACTCATATCCATACCTTTCTGCATTTGAGGAGTCAATCTACATATCCTTTTATAAACAAAGGGTTGGGGGAAGTTGTCCAATTTATCTCTGTGGCGGATTGGAACCTGACTTCTGCAGACTGGCAGACTTCACTCCTTTGTGATAATCCCAGCAAGAGGGGATGACTTTCAAAGACCTTCCCAGCCTGGCTATTCTGTTCTAAAACTGAACTAGGGAAAAACCATTTTAACTAAAAGTCCTATTCTTATTGCCTAATAGAAACAATTCTCTCTTACTTTGACTTCCTTTTGAATGTTAAAATCAGTTTTTCAATTTATTTAAAAAAAAAAAAACAAAACTACAGGGCTGGAAAAATGGCTCAAGGATTAAGACTCTCTGCCTCATAAGCAGAAGGTCCCACATAAAAATACCAGGCAGAAACTGCAGTGGCCTGCACTTCCTGTCCTAGCGAGTGGAGCTTGGGAAATCCCAGAATGAAGCAAAAAGGAGGTAGAAACAATCCAGAATGATTCCTGAAGTCACCCTTGAGTCTCCACAGGGACACATAGTGTCCTCTGTTATACACACACCATACACATACTCTCTAAATAAATAAATAAATAAATAAATAAATAAATAAATAAATAAATAAATAAATAAATAGATAAATTTTAAAAAGCTGCAAAGCTTTTGCTTGAAATTACATTGACTCTATGGGTATATATAGGGAAATTTAGAATCCTAATAGTTTTCTCATTGATGAACAGGGTAGATCTCACTGTAAGATAAGAAGCCCAAACATGTCATGCCATGGACAAGGAACAGAAAAAGTTATTGTTACACGGCATCATGGACTAATAATTCTCAGAAGGGAGAAGAAGCGGGGTCTGAAGGGGGAGTGGAATTTTATCCCTGGGCTTGTGGGCAAGGTGAAGGAGGGAGGGGATGAGTCATCCGTCCCTGTCCCACTGAGGTATGTGACCAAGTACTGGCTTTGCAAGTGCCAGTTGGCAGTTAGGCAGTTGGGGGTAGGAGAGTGACCAGCAAGCAGAGCTTTTGCTCTGAATGTGGGGGTTGGAGGAAAGAGAATCTATCATTCCATCTCCTTATTGATGATAAGGAGTGACATATTCCTTCTTTACTACTTCCTGATGAATGGGGTCTATCTGGGAAAGGTTGCAAGCCAGAGTGAGTCCTGAAAGAAGAATGTCAAGAATTCAGAGCTTGATGGGTCTTAACCTAGGAGAGACAAAAGAAAGTTAAGAAGGCAGCATCCACATACAGAGACAAAAAACTATTGTAATCAAGGGATTGATCAAGGGGACATGAACTATTGTACCCAGGAGGGTAGAGAAGGGGCTACATTGAGTTTAATTATCTGGTTCAGTTTATGTAATAACATGTAATAGTCATCAGAATGTTAGGTCACATACAGAGGATGGTAATAAATGGCAATTAAGACTGAAATGGGCCCAAGATAATCTGGCCCTGTATTTGTTGCAATATTCCACGTCTCTCCACTTTACTGGAGACTCCAATCAAATCAATCAGCCTTACAAGTGCAGCAGTGTCTTTCCAGGAACTTACATTCAGTCCCCCTGTTGACAAAACATCACAGTTTTGTGCATGCAGAGGCCATACAGCGGGCCACATATCAGTGTCCCGCGTGGTCTCATTCCTAGTGTCTCATGTAGAGGAGGCAGGTAGGGGAGCAGAGCCATTAGCTAGTTGGCAGAGCCATTAATAAAGAAACTCTTGGATCATATTAATCTACAAGCCATAATGATCCAGATCTGATATATATTGTTTTTCCGTCCTCCGCGTCTAAAATAACATTTGCATGTGGCTAGAGATTAGAGATCTTATGTGTAAAATTAAAGTAATCAATTGCATTGTCTGCCAAGGTGAAGTGAAGGTAACTGTTAGGGAAACATGCATTGTTTTTGTAATATTTACTTTCAGGCCAGTTTGACATTAGTCAAAATCCATAGCATCAATTAAGACCTTTTAGCAATATTATATTGTTCCATGAGGCAAGAGATTAGACCTTTTAGGAATTAAGATTTTATGAATCTTATGGGCATAACCAAATCTCTGTCTAATCAAGAAATATTAGCTCTTAATATACAAAATAACACGCAAATTGTTGTTATCTCTATTACTGGAATTAATGAGACAATTTGTAGAGACAATTGAAAAACAGTTGAATAAATTCTAAAATATAAAGTTCAGTTCTCAGCAGGTATGTTTCTGAGGCTCAATACTTTTTTCTTTTTAAATAACATACAGTCCTTTAACCATCACAGCACAAACTTCCTATAACATACTTTAACCTTCTATGTCACTCACCCCTCTACTTAAGCTTCTGTTTTATCACATTAGGTACTTGAAAAACATGTTTTTTTAAAAGTAGACTTCATCTTTTTTTTTCAATCCCAAGAACTCATGATTAAAGGAAATAGGGTTGGGCCTACTTTGCCAGTTGTAAATTAGTTTGGTTTCATATAAATCATATAAACACCCAATAACATGTAGCTAGTACATGTTTATACATAGTCATTTATCAGTGTACACTAAAATCCAAGATTTTGTACTTCTCATGCAAGCTCATCATTTCTAATGTGACTAGAGAAAAGCAGGCCAAGCTGGTTGTTTTCAAGTGACCCTTTTTTTCTTCTAGTTGGAATTGGTTAAGATAAGAATTTTGAGTGAATGTTAATTGGTAGGATTAAATCTTTTAAATCCCCACTTTGAAAGAATTTATGAAAGAATTTAACATAGCACTTTTAAATATCAAATGAACTACAGCATGTAGTAATAGGAAAATCTCTCAAATTTTCTTTAGAACTCAGCATCTAAAAATTAAGAGAATAAACTTATCACAATGGCAATAGAAACATTCAGAAATCATTACATATGAATTAAGTCAGAGGAATGAAAAAGTTGCTACTTTGAGAATACATGGAAAATCTTTTAAGGAATTATAAAAGTGATGCTAGGAAACTGATAAGAGGGCTCTAGATCCCTGACAATAGGGCAGAAGTCTGGAGGGGTCTTTATGACCTTGGCAAGAACACAATGACATCTTTGTTTGCAGTCTCATTGAACTAAAAACCAAGCAAGATAATTTTTAATGAAAGAAAACATATAATTTGCCAGTAACAGTTTTAATAGATTTAAAATTATCAGTTATATTAGAGTGTTTAAGTTAGTATATACTTAGACATTTTTTTTTATTTCCGCTTATACAAACTTAACAGGTACACCGGTCTCCTCCCTCCCTCCACCTCCCCTCGACCACCCTGCTCCCCCCTCCCCTCTTCCCTCCCTTCCTATCCCCCAGTGTCTCCCGCACCAATCCTCAGAGCATCCTTTAATGTGCATGCCAAACTCTCCTCTGGGTCCTCCTCTCCGATGAGGTGCAAGGACCCAGGGGCACTTCCCAAAACCCTTTCCTGTGTTCCCCTTAAGCTTAGGAACACTACTGTGACTGTCAGTCCCTAGCCTCCCAGGATCCTAGTGCCTTTAGTCCATACTAGACTTTGTGGGGTCAATAATGTGTTGGACATAGCGTAGGTCATGCAAAGTCCTATTATGATTGCTTTGGCCCTAATTTGTGTGGAGTATCTTGCATATCATTACTCCTCCCATCCTTGTGCTCTTACAATCTTACCGCCCCCTCTTCTGCAAATTTCCCTGAGCTTCAGAATGGGGAGAGATTAGGCTGGCCTAGTTCTAGGTGGTTGATATAGAGTCTCTGAAGTTCTGAATTATGGTTTGTTGATTTTTTTTTTTTTTTTTTTTTTTGGTTTTGCTGCTCCTGCAATACCCTTGGCTCCATCCTGATGTGGTATTGGATGTCACCCCCTGGCCAGAGATAAAAACCTGTTAAATTAGAGTCTTGTTATAAGAGTATATTCAAAGGTAGATGGAATAAAAGTAGGAGACCGCGGTGAGAGAGGGGTCAATCACCCATTTGCAAAATGGTTACTTTCTATCTGGCAGCCTATATGCCCTCCCCTTCTGGTGAGATCATACCCCATCAATTGCAAATGATCAGGAAGGAAAGTCTGTGAACTTAACCAGATGTCTCAATACTTACCTGCAGTCCTTGATGGTGGCCTATTTTCTCTGCTGTAACATGGTCACCTCTCTCCTTGTTTCTGGTGGGGCCCTCCTTCTCCATCCCTCCTGTTTATAATCTTTACAATTACTGTAGGTATTACAGAGATTTGTCTTTGAGTGTCTCTAAGTGGGTTTGGTACTAGGATCCACTTATTAGGGAGTGCATACTGTGCTTAATTTTCCGTGTCTGGAATAGTTCATTCAATATAATTGTTTCTAATTCCATCCATTTCCCAGCAAATTGCATTAAAACATCATTTTTGATGGCTGAGTAGTATTCCATTGTATAAATGTACCACATTTTCCTTATCCACTCGTTAACTGTTGGACATTTGGGCTGATTCCATGACTTTGCTATTGTAAACAGTGCTGCTATGAAAATGGTCATGCTTGTGCTATCGAGGTGAATTTTTGCTGTATGGGGGGGTTATTCCCAAAAGTGGAATAGTTGGGTCATATGGCATTTCAATCTTTAACATCTTTAAGAATCGCCAGACAGCTCAATAGAGTGGTTATATGAGCCTGCATTCCCACCAGCAATGTAGGAGAGTTCCCCTCTCTACACATCCTCTCCAGCACTTGGTGTTGTTTGTATTGTGGATTTTTGCCATCCTGACAGGGGTGAGATGATAGCTCAGGGAAGTTTTGATTTGCATTTCCCTAATGGCTAAGGACGTGGAGCATTTTTTAAGATATTTGTTAGACATTTTAATTTTGTCCCTGGTAAAGTTTCTTTTGAGTTCCAAGGCCCATTTTTTAATTGGGCCATTTGTTTCCTTAGTGTTTAGTTTTCTAAGTTCTTTGTGCACTCTGGATAATAGAGCTCTATCAGATATGTGGTTAGTGAAGATTTTCTCCCATTCTGTGGGTTGCCTTTGTGCTCATGTTACAATCTCTTTATCTGAGCAGAAGCTCTTTAATTTCACAAGATCCCATCTGTTGAGTGTTGGTTGTACTGACTGTGCTATTAGATGTCCGTTTAGAAACTGTTGGCCTAGTCCAATCAGTTCGAGGGAATTCCCTACCCTTTCAACTATGGTTTTTATAGTCTCTGGCCTTATATCGAGATCCTTGATCCATTAGGAATTAATTCTTGTACATGGTGACCAGTACGGGTCCAGTTTTAATCTTCTGCATGTGGACGTCTAGTTTTGCCAGCACCATTTGTTGAAGATGCTCTTCTTTTTCCATTGGATTTTTTGGACCCCTTTGTCAAAGATCAAATGGCTGTAGTTGTGTGGGCTTACATCTGGGTCTTCAACCCTTATCTATTGATCTGTGTGTCTATTTTGGAGCCAATACCATACTTAGACTTTTTGATATTACCAAAATTATTTAAGTATGTATAGATGTATTTAATTGAGCATGCTAAAAAAATTTTTAAAAATTAGCATGTAATAGAAATGAAAGAAAAAACACACAAACTCAGTTGTTAGACATGTGATAGGATTGCATGAAATCCAGGTAACTGCAAATTTAACCAAAAGCAGATAGCATTTAAGAAAACTTATCAGGGCTGAAGAGATGACTTAGGGGCTAAGACTCTGCCTCACAAGCAAAAAGTCCCTAGTTCCATTCCCAGGTCCCATGTGAAAACACCAAGCTAAAATGGTGGTGGCCTGCACTTCTGTCCCTGGTGGGCAGAGCTGGGAAATTCCAGAGCTAATCAAGAAGGAGACAGAAGCAATCCAGGGTGATTTCCGAAGTCACCCTTGGTCATCCACATGGACATGCAGTGCCCTCTATTACACATACACTCAAAATAAACAAGTAAAGTTTTAAAAAAGAGAGAAAACATTATTGTTGAAAACAGAATCTGGTATTAATTATTTAGCATAGCAGAAGTTATAGACACCTGATGACTTTTAAAGCTTGCAAGTTGAAAAAAGTTTACAAGCTTACTAGATGGAAATTTTAATGGAGTTCCAGAACTGCTGGGCCAGCAGTAGGAAGAGGGAGAGAGAAGAAAGGAAAAGAGTTGGGAGAGGGAATGGGCTGGTTTTATACCCTCACAGTTGGTAGGTGGACTGAGGGGGCAAGGTCTGGCGGTGATTTCTGGAACTTTCGCCTAGCCCAGGAAGCGTGATCCAGATCAGTCTTGACCTTGACCCCACTAGCACTACCAATCAGGCAAGCAGGTGCTTACAAAAGCACCTACAATTAGGGGGCAGTGACCATCAAACTCTGCCCTGAGTATTGGAGGATGGAGGAGTGGGAATCCACCTGATAGATAGTGGGATAGTGGGATAGATAGTGGGAATCCAACTCAAATAGAGAGACTCAGAATTTAACAACTTAACAACAAACATGCGAAGCAAATTGAGGGATGAGAGGGAGGGGGAGGAGAAAGACATGTCCCCATGTTGATTCCTGACCAGTGAAGAAGCCAAAGTGGTCATCTTTGAAAATCCAAATGGCTTCCTAGGTGGAACAGAGAAGTACATGGGGAGGGAGCAGAAAGTTAGGGAAGAAAAAAGAAAAAAAAAACAAAACAGGAGAACCCCTGGCTTAACAGCCATTTAAAGGGCAACCTTCAGGGTACATACGTATGAAGAGCCAAGACCAAAAAGTCAAGAAATTCCAAGTCAGGGAGGCATCCCATGTCCAGATGTCAAATTTGGTCCAACGTGAGAATCCAGTGGAGCGATCAGCATGTGACTTTCGAGGCAGAAGACGAAATGAACACTCCAAACAAGGCTGTCCGTGAAGGGAAGAGTCAGTACCCCTTGAAGTGAGCTGAGATGAATAGGTCGAGAGGGAAATGGGGAAGCCACCGGGATCTGGCTGGCCATACTAATTCCCAATAGAAAACCCAGCAAATGCTGAAAACAGAATGGGGATGACTTTTCCAAAAGTACAGAACAAAGGGGGGGAGAGAGAGGGAGAGGGAAAGAGACCTTTGAACCTAACCTGATGGAAGATATTGAGTCCTGGGCGTTTATAGGGTCCAAAAAAGTGTGTCCCAGCCCAGGTTTTTCACATCAGTATATAAGACACAATGGCCACAGACAAGGAATGGGAAAAGTTTATTGATTACATGGCTATGTGGCAACATCAACTAATTCTTGAAAGGAGAAGAAACAGGGTCTGAAGGGGGAGTGGAGCTTTATCCCTGGGCTTGTGGGTGGGGTTAAGGAGAGAGGGGAGGTCATCAGTCCTTGCCCCACGAGGTACATGACTAAGTATGACTCCTCGAGTGCCTGCTGGGCATTGGGGGTGGGGGCGGAGATAGTGACCAGCAAGCAGAGCTTTTCTCTGAATGTGGAGGTTGGAGGAAAGGGGGTCCATCACTCACCATGTATTTAGGTCTTAAATTTTTATCAGAAGTGTTTTGAGGCTTTTGCTCTAGAGATCTTTCATGCCTTTTGTTAAAATTTTCCCTAACTTCATATTTTGAATGCTTTCACAAGTAATACTGTTTTTCATTATTAAGACACCATCTCATGTAATTTAGACTGATCGCCAACTCACTATGTAGCCAAGGAAAATCAACTTCAATCCTCCCCAATTGCTGTGACTGTAGGCATGTGCTACCATGTCCAGCTTATATAGAATCAAATCTAGGGCATATGCCCTAGACATATGACAAGCATTCTACCAACTGAGGTGCCCCCCTTTTAATTTTTTAAATATCTTTAGTATTTTATTTATATGTGTGTGTGTGAGAGAGACAGATAGACAGACACACAAAGAGGCACACATATGTACCATTAATGTATTATGTGGGCTTCCAGGGATTGAACTCAGGTCACCAGGTTTGCAGGCAGGTGCTTTACCTGCTGAGCTATCCCACCAGTTTTTTTTATTTATTTTTTATTTTTTTAATAATTTTTCTTGCTGTCTGGAGAAATTTGGTTTTGTTTTGAGGGGGTTAGTGTTTTATGGTGTTTCCGTGGAGACAGGGTCTTTTTGTGCAGCTCAGACAAATGAACTCAGGGTCTTCCTGCTCGGTCACTCACATGCAGTGCCACTTTTACTTTGTGTTTCTTTCTAGGTAAGTTACGTGTGTGTTTCTCTCGGTCAGTTGTGCTTTCGACTTCGAATCTTTTCTTCGACATTAGTTAATAGATGATGACTTTCATTCTGTATCTAGTTTCCTACCTTGTGGTTTTCATCTCTAGAAGTTTCACTCAAACCTTATGTATGTGTTATGTGCCTCTTCCCATCAGGTACGTGTCAGTCGTGGCTCAGGGTTTTTAAACATGTGGGAGAAAGTTAAAATTCTCTCTCTCTCCTCCAAGTTTTAACTGTAAACAGCTAATCTTCTATCTACCCCATGGCTGTTAGATAGAAGATCTAGAGAAGTCTGGTTCAGAATATCAGGTGTTCAGAGGAGAGCAAGTTCTTTATCTACTTCAACCTGGACCTAGCCAACAGGGAAATTCAGAGTCTCCAAGGAGAGCTGTGGAAAAGTTCAGGAAACAGAAGAAACTCCTTCCTTTTATAACCTTTCCCAAGGGGGTGGGAGTTCCAAGATGACAAATGGTTTTACTCTGAGGAATATGTGATTCGAAGACATCTGGATTTGGCTTCTGTGGTATAGGGAGTCTAGTTGTAACTACAGAGGGGTAGAGATAAAGAGGAGTATTTGTTTGCTTGCTTCTGGGAGGTAGGGCTGGGCATTTTTCTCCCTGCCACAGTAAGGAGTGTCTGTCTGTTCTTAAAAGTGACAGGCCCATGATTTAACAGTAACTCCTCATGATCCTCAGTTATTTTCTTGGGACTTTTCTTGTTGGACACTGTGTTCTGATCTGTTTCTTCTGGCTCCCTCTGTGAACTAGATAGTGATAACACAGAGTTTTCAGCACATAGCTTCTCCTGGGTCCATACCACATACCCATCTGCTTCCTGGACATCTCCAAAGAGTTTATTATCAGCTAATGAAGGTATCATCTTTGTATTTTCTTTTCTACTCTCAAACGCTCCTAAACGCTCGTTCCTGTTCAGTTGAACAAGTGGTTTCAAGGTGAACTTTCAGAAGTCACTCAGACCTGGACTGGAGCAGTCCCCTAATACCTGTTTCTCATTGGGTGAGATATTTTACCTCTGGACGTGGCAGCTGTCCTAGCCATAATGTGGAAATAGTCACACTGCAGAGTTGTTAGGGGAACAGAGAATACAATTAGATAGTCATATAGTACCTACCTGAAATACTAGTTCAGAGGATTCTGCAGGTAAGTTTCCCTACTCAGGAATTCTTAGTATGAGATGTATTTTAGATCTTTTTATTTTTATTTTTCAAATTTTGGAGGCTTCACACACACATATATATAATGATACATCTCGGTGTTGAAACTCAGGCCTAAAGGCAAAAATCATGTTGCGTATATACCTTTTACATATAGTCTGATGGTTAATTTTATATAATATTTTTAATAATTTATGCATGAAAGTTTCACCCTGTGGATTTTCCACTTGTGGTATGCCTGTGCCTCAAAAGTTTCTGTTTTTTTGCATCATTTCGGATTTGGGATTTTTGGAGTAGGTATTTTCAAACTATGTTTCTTCTTTCAACTCACCCAGGTCGTCTGTCATCAAAACCTGAATAGTCTTTGAACTCTCCGTTTTTCTTTTTTCTTTCTTTCTTTTTTTTTAATTTTTGCATATAGGTGTATATCAGAGGGCACTGTGTGCCTTTGAGAGTCTCCCTGGATTGCCTCTACCTTCTTTTTGCTTTACTCTGGAGTTTCTCAGGCTCCACCTTCCAGGACTGGAGGTATAGGCTACCACCATATCCGCCTGGCATTTTTACTTGGGACCTGAGATTCAATCTCAAGTCCTTCTGCTTACGAGGCAGAATCTTAACCACTCTTTTCTTACTGCACTTGTCCACTCAGTATTCAGAGTCTTATTAATATTGTTCCTAAAAAGAGTTTTCAAACTCTCCATGTCTTCACTGTCTGTTCAACACTGTTGTTTTGACCTCCCCACCATTAGCTGCCTCTAGTTAACCTTCTTGCCTTCATTTGTGACCACTCCCAATCTGCTCTCTTCCCATAACTTAGGAGACCTGCCTAATATCTGTCTCTGTAGTCCTCAGAATTAAAGGTAAATCCCTGAATTTAATCTGCAAGACCCTTTAAAACATGGGTTTTAAATGCATTCTTGCTTTCGAATCCTGTGATTCAGTAGTCAATGTCATAAATGTTTTATAAAGTATGAGTAATCCAAGTTCATTATAGGATATTTGTAGAATTAAGAAACAAAAATATACCTACAGTTTCACCATTGTTATTGTCAGGAAATTTTTTCCCCTGTAATTTTTTTAATAAATTTTATTTTTATTTATTTGTGGTTTGTGTGTGTATGTGCGCGCGTGTGTGTGTGAGCGCACATGTGTGTGTGTGTGTGTCTCAGAGGACCAAAGGTGACTTCAGGAATCATCCTGAATTGCTTCTACCTCCTTTTGCTTGGCTCTGGGAATTTCCATATTCTGCCTACCAGGTCGAAAGTGCAGACTGCCATCATTTCAGCCTGGCGTTTTTACCTGGGACCTGGAATCCAAGCTCAGGACCTTCTGCTTGTGAGGCAGAGTCTTAACCCCTGAGCCATCTCTCCATCCCCTTTCCCTCTAATTTTTAAGGTCATATATTTACATATCTATAATCAATTGATTATGTAGCTTTATTTTGGTGATTTAAAAATATTTAGGAATAAATTTTTGAAAATTTAAGGTGGGGATATAGCTCAGTTGTTAGAGATAATTGCTCAGCATGCACCTGCGTTTGATCCCTAGCATGGCATACCAGGCATGGTGGTAGGATCAAAAGTTTAAGGTTATCCTCAGCTATTCAGCTCCATATCAAGTTCTAGGCCAGTTTAGGATACATGAAACTCTATCTCCAAAGAAAAAGGAATTTAGGGCTGAACCTATAATTCAGTTCATGTGGTTTTGCTTGAATGTGTGAAGTTCTTGGTTTGGTCCCCAGCACCATAAAAAGCAATCATAGCAATAATAAAATAAATAAAAACTTTTTTATA
This sequence comes from Typhlomys cinereus, assembly GCA_023101885.1. Taxonomy (NCBI): domain Eukaryota; kingdom Metazoa; phylum Chordata; class Mammalia; order Rodentia; family Platacanthomyidae; genus Typhlomys; species Typhlomys cinereus. The sequence continues at coordinate 6,316,818 of JALPQD010000022.1, read as the reverse complement.
AAGCATGCACAGAGATATAACCCAGAGAGAGGGTGCTTGCATATCATGATCAAGGCCCACGGGTGGATCCTCAGTACCATAAAATGATAAATAAAATATAAAAATAAATAAAATAAAAAATCCTTGTTCAAAGTAGAGATCACATTCATGACTCAGGTCTTGACCACTTCTTGAAGATCTTGTCATCTCACTTGTTTTGCATATTTGTTTATTATGAGTAGCAACACAAAGATATTTTATTCTACCCAAACAGTGTATCATAGACATTTATCTTAACAGTATTTTATTAGCAATGGTAATAGCCACTATGTGTTGACTGGGTGCTGCACTTGTGACTGTTAATCTTACACCATTCCCATTTGACTCATGGAGGAATTGTATTACTGAAAACTTCTCAGTTCAATCGCTGCTTTGCCTCTCCAAAGAACACCTCTTCCAGTGAATATGCAATGCTTTTCAACCAGTCTTCTCTCAGTGGTGGCTATATATATACTTTTTTCATTATGATAAACAATGTAATCACTGCTTTTGTGAGACAGGATCTCATGTAGCCCAGGCTAGCCTTCAACTCACTGTAGCTAAGGAGAGCCTGGAACTTTCAATCCTCCTATCTGCCTCCTAAATGTTGGAATTGTGTGCCTGGGCTGAAGCACCTAGCTTTGCACTTACTATTGTGTTAGTCTGTATCTGTTGCAAATGATGTCCTAATGAAGGTTACTGAGTCAGTATTTTTAAAGTTTTGACACATATTGTCAGTTGCTTTCCTGAGAGGTGAGATTAAGGAGTGCTTAATTCTAACCAGAGAAAAGCTATGTATTGTACCTCAGTAACCCTCTGTATCCCAAAACTTCCCTATTCTCCTTGCTCCACCTTCCCATTTGTTCCTTTTCCATATATAAAAAGTGCTTAATTCTAACCAGAGAAAAGAGAGAGGAAGGGAGAGACATTTCACAAAAGAGATAGCATTGGTGTGTGACCCATCAGGACCACCAAGGCTTTGCTAGAAGAAAGGCAGAGTTGGGCAGAACATGCCAGAGAGGACTGAAGCCCACTTGCAGGCAAAAGTCTCTGTCTGGGGTACTTTCCTGTGCTGATTTGCCCCCTTGAAATCCTCAACATTCATGTATTTTAAACCTGAGGGAAAGGGCATCATCACAAAGAGGAAGTTAGAATTCTAATATGTGATTCTGCCCTGTGTAAGATTAGAAATCATCCTAAATAAAACCTTTTCTGAAGTTAAGAGACAGCTTTATTCTGTTTCTTTTTTCTTTGACACAGGAAAAAAGTCCTTTGAGGATTCTGTATAATTAGGAACTCATTGATGTCTTTGGTTCCAGCTGCATCAAACGGCTTTTTCAGGAACAAGAGCAGCATATTTCCCACTGATCTTATGCATGCAAGGACTCCCTACCTGCCATCCTTTAGTTCAGGGGAAGGAGAATAATGCCTGCTCCTTGCATTTAGTGTGATTTGTATGTGTTTGCTTGGTAAAGTGGATAAAAGTAACCCATGTCTGCTTTTTATGTGTATATTTATCAGTATCATGTGTGTTTATGTCTTGGCACACATGTGAAGCTACTTCATGAATAGAGATGGTTCTTTTCTTGTTGAAGGAGTCAAACTCCTGTCATATGCTGAGTCTATTTTTACACTTGAGCAATGGTTTGGCGTCAGGCTTTGTCTGAGCACTGCGTGCCTTCGGGGCTCACTTTCCCAATTGGAGCAAATGCTGATAGCCAAGGGCTAGAGGTAGCAGGGTAAGAAAACCAGACACAGCCAGCTACATGCACTTCTCTCCAAGTCTGTCACCATGGCTCAAAGTGCACATTGCTGAGGAAGCCATGTTGAAAAAGACCACTTGTCAATTATGAAATAATAAATATTTCTAAAGCTACTAGAGTATGTCAGGAGAAAGAGAGCTTTCTTTTTGCATCTCATTCTTAGAAAATCTGATGTAGCTGACAGTCGTGAAATTCAAGGAGTCTGAATTTAACTAACTTAACTATGAAATAAAAATAGAGAACACAGGTAAACATGAATTTTGTTGTTTGAAAACAATAACTGCTCTATTACTCTTTAGGCAATATTATGGGACCAGATGAGGTGATCAGATAGACAGTCTGTCAAACAAGCCTTAATTGACAACTAAGAACCCTGTACCACTAGCATTGTGTGAACACATTAAACTGGCTTCAGTTACAGCCCAACAAAACCTGCTCTGTCTAGTCTTCATCTGCCTCTGGCTGCAAGTGACACCTCCCCCCCAACAAAGATAGTTAGTGGAGTATCGCTTATCATCACTATTAATGTGAAAAATCATGTAGTATTCCATGAATATGTACAAATTTTATGATACATGTTTACTTTTAAAGGTTTTTTGTTTTCTAAATGAGTATACAAAGTGAAAGTTTCATTATACCATTCTTGGGCTAGAGAGATGGCTCAGGAGCTAAGACTCTATCTTAAAAGCAGAAGGTCCTGAGTTTGCATCCCAGGTTCCAAGCAGAAAAGGCAGCAGCCTACACTTTGGGCCCTAGTGGTAGAGCCTGGGAAATCCCAGAACAAGGCAAAAAGGAGATAGAAGAAATCCAGGATGATTCCTGAAGTCACCCTTGTCCTCCACAGGAACATATAGTGTCATCTGATACACACAAACACACACACACACGCACACAAAAATAAATATTCATTATTTCATTCTCATTAATTTTTTTTAATTTTGTGCAGCTATGTATTGTACCCCAATAACCCACTGTATCCCAAAACTTCCCTATTCTCCTTGTTCCACCTTCCCATTTGTTCCTTTTCCATATATAAAAAGAAATTTTATATATGCATACATCATCTTGTGTAACTATGAAATCTAGGGAACAAAAATGGGAGAAAATATGATTGTCTTTCTAAAACTGATTTAATTCACTTACTATGTTCATCCAAAGTTACATCCATTTTCCTAAAAATAGCATAGCTTCTTCAGTGTTAATCCTCTCTAGCATTTGGTATTTGTTTTGGAAAGAGAGAGAGAGAGAGAACACATATAATGCAATGGTAGGCATGTAAGAGGTCAGATAACAAATTTTGGAAGTTGGTTGGTTCTCCTTCCACCATGTGTCCTCTGGAGATCCAGCTCTGATCATCAGCTTTCTATACAAGCAGAAATTTGTGATTTCATTGACTCTGTAAGACTTGCTGAGCCATCTCATGGCCCTGTTATTTTCTTAATCGCTACCACTCTAACTTGGAATATCAATGGAGTTTTGATTTGCATTTTTCTGATGTCTAGTGAGATGGAATATTTTCTCATGTATTTATTGGCTTTTTGTGTTTTATCTTTCATACAATCACCATTTCATTTACTCATTTTACTAATGGGGTTGTTGAAAGTTTTTTGAGTTCTTTATTTATTTTGGATATTGATCCTCTTTTAGATGTATAGCTAGCAAAATTCTGAATATTGATCCTCTTTTAGATGTATAGTTAGCAAAAATTTTCTCCCACTGTAATCTGTCTCTTGACTTGGATAACAAATCCCTTCATTGTACAGAAACCTTTTTAATTTTGTGAGCTCCCATTAGTCTATGTTGCCCCAAAATCTTGGCCAGATTTCAATTCACAAATTTCACACTTTTTCCTATAATACTTTCAGAGTTTTGGGTCTGAAGATCATTGATACATTTGGAATTGGTTTTGTGCAAGTGTTACATGAAAAATTTCCTGGGGAGGCAACACACAAATTTCTATTCAGTCAAGATAGGGATTTCATGACAGGCCAAGTAACAGTTACGCCAAAGTTCATTTTGACACACCAGTGGGTTTATTGGAGTTACAGGAGTATGGGTGAGGGTTACTTACAGGAGCAGGGACTACTCAAACACATCTACAGCACCCAGAAGCCCACCCCACCCCAAATGAAAACTCTTAACTATATCCCTGGAGCTCTCTGCATGACTTAGGTCGGTCTGACTGCTCAGTCTCCTCTGGACTGCTTGTCTGCTATGGAGTCACCTTCCCCCTCCTTGGAGATTCTCCCCACCCCCTGAATCTTAATTTCAAGAACCTCCTGATCCTCAATGAAATATTTCAAATTGCTGCAGAACCACAAAGAACCTAACTCTTTTAGGTAGACTATAGGCAAAGTCCAAAAATGCACCCCCTGGAGGGAAACCACCATACAACAGCAGGACTAGAGGTGGGGATCTAGTTTCACCCTTCTATCCGTGGATATCCAGTTCTGTTGGCATCACTTCTTGAAGAGGCTGCCTTTTCTCCTGTGTGTACTTTTGGCAGCATCTTAGTTATTACTCAGGTGACTGTAGCTGCATGGGTGTGTATCTGAGTCTTTTATTCTAACGATCTGCTGTGAATAGTAGCTGTAATGTAGACAGCAAAGCCATGTCATAAACATGACATTTTCCATGGCAAATATTTTGTTGAGAACTTTTGTACCATCTGAAATATTGTTCCCTATTATGAAGTGAGGGTGTGGCCATGGGCAGAGCCCTGACAGCCTCAGTGACAGAGGGAGGATGCAGCCAGGATCAAAGCAGGCAGGGAGGACGTGACTATGGGCAAAGCCCTGTCTGCCTTGTTTCTCCAAATAAAGTTGTTTGTGCTGGCTTGACCTTCCTACAGAGCACATTGCATGCTGTAAGAAATTCCCAGCCTCCTTGTTCCCATGTCCTATAACCTACTGATGCAGCAGTATTTACTTTGCCTATAAAATAACACACACGGGCTGCTTTACTCCTTCTGATCCCAGCTTTTCTGTATGTGCCTTGTCTTTTTCTCGCCTTTGTGCTGCCCCACAGGTGTGGATCTATCAACTTGTGTGTCTTTTTATGCCAGTATTATGCTATTTTTTAATGTGGCTCTGCAAAACCTTGAAAACTTGAAAAAAGTATCGTAATACCTGTAGCTTTACTCATTTTGCTCAGGATTGGATAGCCAAGCTCTTCTGTACTTCCTATGAATTTTAATATTTTTTCTACATCTCTAAAGAATGGTGTTAGAATCTTGTTGGGGATTACATTGACTCTGCAAATTTCTTCTGGAAAGATAGCCATTTTCACAATAATAATTCTCAATCCACTAGGCATGGGAGGCATAACTAGTGTCATTTTCAATTTCTTTAATCTTTTGAGGTTTTTCATTGTGAAGTCTTTCACTTCCTTCATTAGATTTTTTCCAACCTTTTGTTTGTTTTTGTTTTCTTTTTTGTTTTTATGTTTTGGCTTGCTTTCTTAAGGCAGTATGAATGGGATTATTTCCCTGATTTCTTTCCCAGCATGTATGTTATTGAATTATAAGAAGGCTATGAATTTTATATATTAATTTTATATCCTACCACTTTGGGAAAATACTTAGCAGATCAAAGAGTCTTTTGGTGGTGACTTTAGAGTCTTTTATATGTACAATCATGCCATCTGAAAATAAGAACATTTCAGCTTCCTCCTTTCCGATTATAGCTCCCTATTTTCTTTCTTTTTTGTTTTTTCTTATTCTAGCTAAGACTTCAAGCAATACAGTTAGTAAGAATGAAGAAAGTAAACACCCTAGTTTTTGTTTCTTATTTTAGTGGAAATGCTTTGAATTTTTCCTCATTGACTACAATGCTGACTTTAGCTTGTCATGTATATATTTTATTATGTTGAGACATAATATACCTTCTATACCTATTTTCTTTAGGGCTTTTATCATGAAGGGATATTTGATTTCAAGTTCACTTATGCAATACATTCAATTTATTGATTTGCATATATTAAAACATTCCTGCTAACATAATCATAGAAAATTAACTTTTTGATATATTTTTTCCTAATCATATTCACTCAATATGTACCCCCATCCTCTTCCTCCCCTCTCCTCTCCCCCATTGCACTCTCCCTCCTTCTCCCCTTACTTTTATCCCCCTCCCTGCCTCTGCCTCCCCAGCTGCCTCCCCCTTCCTCCCTCCCATCCCCTGGAGCTTCCATTTATGTGAACACCAAACCTCTCTCTGAGTCCTCCACCCTAATGAGGGTTCAGGACTCAGTGGCACAGCCCAGGCCCCTTCTTGGGCTCCCCATTAGCATGGGAACTCTATTATGACTGTTTAATTCCTTGCCTCTAAGGATCCTACTATCTGGAGCCTTCTCCCCTGTGATCCATGGTAGACTTTAGGGGGGCCGTTGACATATCAGTCATTGTGCAAGTCAGGCAAAGTCCAATTCTGACTGCTACAGCCCCAACTTGTGTGGAGTATCTTGCATATCATTGGTCCTCCCCATCTTTAGGCTCTTATATTTTTTTATTATTATTATTATTTATTCAACTGTGCGCATGTGCGTATATATGTGCGCGCGCGTGTGTCTGTGTGTGTGTAGAACCACGGACGAATTCGGGAACCACCATGGACCGCCTCCACCTCCTCGTTGTTTACTCTGCGCCGGGATTCACAGGCTCCGCCCTACCAGGACCAGAAACGCAGGCTGCCCCCGCTTCTGCCTGGCTTCTGTCTGTACGTGGGATCTGTGATCCAAACTCAGGACCTTCCGCCTGCAAGGCAGAGGCTTAACCCCTGTAGGCTCTTATATTCTTGCCTCCCCCTCTTCCACAAGGTTCCCTGAGCTTTAGAATGGGTTGAGATTAGGCTGGTCTGGTTCCAGGTGAATAATGTAGGGTCTTTGGTGTTCTAAATTATGGTTTGTTGTTGTTTTCGTTCTACTGTTCCTGCACTGCCTTTGGCTGCATCCTGATTAGTATCAAAGGTCACCTCCTAACCAAAGATAAAAGACTAGTTTAAATGAAGATCTTAATATATAGGAGACTCACAGGTAGATGGAAGAATGAGAGTAGGACACAGTAGTTGGGGGGAGGGGTTAGTGTCCTATTTGTGGGATGGTTACTATCTGTCTGCCAGTCCCTATATCCTCCCTGATTGGTGAGATCAAATCTGTTCAGTCGCAAGTGACCAAGAAGGGAAGTGAGAGTGAGCTTCATCAGATGTCTCGCTACTTACATGCAATACTTGACCGTACCCTGTTTTCTCTACTGAAGTGTGTTCCTCTATCTCCTTTCTTTTGAGGTCCTCCTTCCCCTTTCCTCCTGTTTATAATCTTTTGTGATTACAGTGAGTATTATAGAGATTTACCTTTGAATATGTCATTAAGTGGGTTTGGAACTAGGATCCACTTATTAGGGAGTAGTACATAGAGTGTCTAACTTTCTGTGTCTGGGATACTTCACTCAATATAATTTTTTCTAATTCCATCCATTTCCTGGCAAATTTCATTAATTCATCTTTTTTGATGGCTGAGTAGTATTACACTGTATAAATGTGCCACATTTTCATTATCCATTTGGGTTGATTCCATGACTTTGCTATTGTAAAGAGTGCTGAAATGAACATGGATGTGCTCGTGCCACTGTGGTTAACTGCTGCATTTGGGGGGATTATTCCCAGTAGTGGTATAGCAGGATCATGTGGCATTTCAATCTTCAGCTATTTTAGAAATCGCCATCCTGATCTCCAATATAAACCTGCATTTCACCAGCAATGTATAAGAGTTCCCTTCTCTCCTTATCCTCTCCAGCATTTGGTGTTGTTTGTATTGTGGATTTTTGCCATCCTGACTGGGGTGAAATGATATTTCATGGTAGTTTTGATTTGCATGTCCCTGATGGGTAAAGATGTGGAAGCATTTTTTAAGATATTTGTTAGACATTTCAATTTCATCCCTGGAAAAGTTTCTTTTGAGCTCCCAGGCCCATTTCTAATTGGGCCATTTATCTCCTTGGAGTTTAGTTTTTTTAAGTTCTTTGTGCACTCTAGATAATAGCACTCTATCAGATATGTAGTTAGTGAAGATCTCCTATTTTGTGGGTTGCCTTTTTGCTGGGTTTACAATCTCTTTATCTGAACAGAAGCTCTTTAATTTCATAAGGTCCCATTTGTCCAGTGTTGGTTCTTAGTGATTCTGCTATTGGATTTCTGTTTAGGAACTGTTGGCCTAGCCCAATCAGCTAGAGGGAGTTCCCTATCCTTTCAACTAGGGTTTTTATAGTGTCTGGCCTAATATTAAGGACCTCGGTCCATTTCGAATTAATTTTTGTGCATGGTAACAAGTAGAAGTCTTTCTGATATATTTTTAAATTTGGTTGGCAAATATTTTGTTGAGGATTTTTATACCATCAGAAGTATGTAGAGTAGGGATATTTTGCTGGTGAAGCTGAAGGTATCCAGCCATTCATCACCCACACCTTCTTAGGACTGCTGTATAGCATTCCACAGTTTATTTCCTGCGCTTCTAGCAGACAGTCCCTGTACTTTGTCCACTATCTTCCTTCCCTGTATTTTCTTTTTGTCTTTAATCCATTTTGTGTTTCAAGTTGAAGCATATGAATTACTGGCTGAGAGACCCAACCATAAGTTACAGAATACTGAGTCTGGCCCCACAGCATCTAATCAAGCATTTGGATAACTTCTGTCCAATTTGTACATTTTGAAGTAGACACACACACACACACACACACACACACACACATACACGTTGCTATTTTACTATTTAGACTCATTTATAACTCTGACTTTTTCCCAATCCAAAACAAAGGGAAATGTCAGTTTGGAAAACTGTGTCATTAATTCTACTTATTCTGTTTCTATGAAAGGAAGAGAAACTATAGTCTAGTATATGCAATGTAGAATATGCAAATGTGGCATTGGCAGGGTGGTGTGCAGAATGATGGCTGCTGTAGTACCCTTCACATCTCATTTGACTGGAAAGGCCATGCCCACTTCCCAAAGTGATTTTCTAACAACCATTGTAAAATAATGAAAATGACCATGATCTATACAACAACCTCTTACCAACTTGAAAATTTAAAATTCAGATGTGATTAGAAAACTGTCAGCTTTATCTACTTCCTGATTTCTCCTAATGGTTTTTGCAATCTAAAATACTCGCCATTTGTTCAAATTGACAAATTGAGTTTATTTAATTAATCATAGTTTCTGAATCTAACCCATGTGATGTATTTTATTTTATTTTCTATACAGAATCTCACTGTGCAACCTAGACTGGCCTCCTCCTCCCCCTCCCCCTGCTTCAGCCTCCAGACGTGTGTGTGTGTGTGTGTGTGTGTGTGTGTGTGTGTGTGTGTGTGTGTAGACCCAGAGTGACATCAGGAATTATCCGCATTGCTTTACCTCCTTATTGCTTTGCTCTGGGGTTTCCCAGGGTGGAAACAGCAGTGACCATTTCCACCTGGCATTTTTATATGGGATCGGGGATCTGAATTCAGCTCCTTTTGCTTGTAAGGCAAAGGCTTTAATTCCTAAGCAATCTCCTCAGCTCTTCTCATCCTACCTCTGAGTCTTTTTCTAATTGGCATGCTCTTTCTTGTATGTTTGAAAAGAAATGTTTTTTGAATACCACATTAAAAATACAAAACTTTTTTACCTGGTTTGTGTAAATCTATTTTAATTCTCTTAGGATATTTAGATTTGGGGCTAGATTAATATTACCTCAACAGTGACAGTTTTTTTCTCAGTGACAATTTCTGTTCATTTCATATTAATCATAAAGTTTTTTTAATTTTGCTAGTTTTACATGTATAATAAGCAGTTGTCCTCTTCTCTCCCTCCCCCTCCCTCTCCCACTCTCCCCTTCCTTCACCAATCTCTCCCATTGCCTCCCACCCATCCTGTGTATCTGCTTCTGTGGGTCCCAAGGTTTCTTTTGGGTTTTCAGCTTTAGTGTGGCCTTAGGCCTCTATGGCAGACTGTGTGGCCCTTCTTTGGGTAGACTCACTGATAAGATCACACCCCTTCACCTGTCTGTCCCTAGCCCCCAAGGGTACCACTTCATGTAATTGTTTTTCCCGAGACCCTTGCTAGTTTATGGGAGAGTGTTGATATGCCAACCACCACATAGGTCTGGTGAGGATACATCTCTTTGCAGTTGGTTCCTAGATACAGCAATCTTGCCTTGAGAGGAATTTCTTGGCCAGCAGTGGCCCTCTTACCGCCCCCTCTTCCACAAAACTCCCTGAGCCTTAGATGAGAAGAGATTTGATTGGCCTGGTTTCAGCTGCATTTTTCAGGGTTGCAGGCACACTGCATTCTGGTTGGTTGCTGTTGTCTATTTCACTGTTATTTCAGTGCACTAGCCTGTCTCTTATTTTGATGTTGGTATCTCTTCTTATCTAAAGATGAAATGAGAGGTGTTTAGATGGAAGTGTACTCTCATGTTAGTGGTTAGTATTGCCCACATATGATCCTGTCTACAGTCAGTTTTTACCCAGTCCACTGTTGTTTAAACTAGTTTACAGTGCTCGATGTGTGTTTCCTGTCATGGAGGTGGTAGGTGAAGGGCTAGTAAGCATGTAGTTGGTTACCTGGAGGCTACCTGTACTCTCTGTTGCATCCTATTCTTGTTCTTCCCTCTCCTTTAAGACTTTTCTTACATAAAAGCCTTTTTTATCTGTTTATCTACGATCTTTTGTTTCTGCTCTTTGGAGAGCTTCTTCCACTCCCTCTTACTTGTGCTCCTTTGTGTTACTGGGTATTGTAAGAGTTTCTGTTTGATTCCATCAAACTGAGGGATTAATGCTAGGATCCACTTATAAGGGAGAACAAGTGACATCTTTCTTTCTGCATCTGTGATGTTTCACTCAGTATGATTTCTTCCAGTTCCACCCATTTACTGGCAAATTTCATTAATTCATCCTTCCTGATAGCTGAATAGTATTCCTTTGTATATATGTATCACATTTTTGTTAACCATTCGTCAACAGTTTGATATCTAGATTAGTTCCATTTCTTTTCAGTTGTGAAAAGGACTGCTATGAACATGGTTATACACATGTCTCTGATGCCAATTGCAGTGTTCTTTGGGAACAGTCCCAAGAATGGTAAAACTGAATCATATGGAATTTCTATTTTTAGTTTTTTAGGTACCTCCAATTTAGTCTTCAAAAGAACTGTGTGAGTTTACAATCTCACCAGCAGTGTTTAACTCGCATCCATTTGCTGTTTGTGTTTTGGATCCTAGCCATTCTGACTGGAGTGAGATGGTATCTCAGGGTGATTTTAATTTGTATTGATGGCTAGGAAGGTAGAACATTTTTTTACAATGTTTTTTAGACATCTGAATTTTGTCTTGCAAGAAGCTTCTTTTCAATTCTATAGACTTTTTTTTATTATTTATTCAACTGTGCGCATATGCGTGTGTATGTGCGCGCATGTGTGTGTCTGTGTGCGTGTGTGTAGAACCACAGACGAATTCGTGAACCACCATGGACGCCTCCACCTCCTTCTGCCCCGGGATTCACAGGCTCCAGCCTACCAGGACCAGAAGCGCAGGCTGCATCCCCCCCGCCCCCCGCTTCCACCTGGCGTCTGTACGTGGGATGTGGGATCCGAACTCAGGACCTTCCGCCGCGGAGGCTTAACCCCTGAGCCACCTCTCCAGCCCCGACTTTTTTTTTGTTTTTTGATAGGGCTATTTAGTTCCTTGAAATTTAGTTTTTGATGTTCTTTGTGTACTCTGGATATTATTAGTCCTCTATCAAATATGTGGTTAGTAAAGATGCTATCCTATTCTGTAGGTTGCCTTTTGCTTTATTAACAGTCTCTTTTGCTGAGCAAAAACTTTTAAATATCATGTAGTGCCGCCTTATAGTGTTGGACTTATACTCTGTGCCTTTGTGTCATAGTTAGGCACAGGTGGCAGTTGAGGGTTTGAGGTCTGGGCACATTTGCGGAGAATTTGAGTTAAGCCCAGCACAAACCTGTAAGAGATTGTCTAGCTGATGGGGAAGGTCCAGCCCATGGTGGGTGGGATTAGGCCCTGGAATAAAATACCAAGAGCTGATTGAGAAAGTTGGCAAGGATCGTCCCTCTCTTAGCCATTATGTAGAGATGGTGTGGCCAGTTCTCTCGGCCTGGTGTTGGTACATGCTTTCCTGTCAAACTGAACTACAGACTGTAACCAGACTGTCAGTAAGAAAATAAATTCCTTATTCCCTTAAGCCATTTGATGGTCATTTATCAGCAACCATGCAGGCGAACTGAAACACTTTTGGATCCTATTTAGGAAACACTGGCTGAGCTTAATCATTTCAAGGGTGTGCCTTACTTTTTCTTCTGGGAGTTTTCTGGCCTCTTGTCTAACATTGAGGTCTTTCACCCATTTGGAGTGGATTTTCATGCAGGGAGACAAATATGGGTCCAGTTTCATTGTTCTGCATGTAGATATCCAATTTTGCCAGCACCGTTTGAAGATGCTGTCTTTTCTCCAATGTATTTTTTGCAACTACATCAAAGATCAGCTTACTGTAGGTGATTGCATTCATATTTGAGTCTTCAATTCTAATTCATTGGTCTATATCTCTTTTGGAGCCAGTTCCCTTGCTATTTTTATTACTATGACTTTATAGTATAGTTTAAGGTCTGGCATAGTGATTCTGCAATGGAGTTTTTATTACTCAGGGTTGTTTTTGCTTTCCTGGGTCTTTTATGTTTCCATATGAAATCTGTGATTGTTTTCTGTAAAGAATTGAGTTGGAATTTTGATTGCATTGAATCTATATTGTGCTTTTGGTAGAATGGTCATTTTAACAATGATAAATTCTGCAAATACAGGAGCATGGGAGGTCTTTCCATTTTCTAGTGTCTTCTTAATCTCCTTTTTTAGGGTTTTGAAATTTTCATTATATAGATCTTTCATATTTTTGATTAGGTTTCAAGGTATTTCAATTTTTAGAAGCAATAGTAATTGGTATTTTTTCTTTCTTGCTTTGTTTATCCTTGGTGTATTGGAAAACCACTGATTTTGGAACATTAATTTTGTGTCCTGCCATTCTGCTGAACTTGTCTATCAGTTACAGGAGTTTCCTGGCAGAAAACTTGATTTATTCTTTTTGAATTTGTATTCCTTCTCTCTCTCTCTCTCGTCTTATAGCTCTGGTACATGTTGAATAGAAGTGGTAAGGGGGGCAGCCCTGTCTAGTTCACGATCTGAGTAGGAATGCTTTCACTTTTTCACCTTTAGGATGAGTTGTGCGAAAGGCTTATTGTATATAATCTTTATTATGTTTTAAATGTTCCTTCCAACCCTATTTTCTCCAGAGTCTTTATGATAATAAAGGGGTGTTCAATTTTATTAAAAAACAAAATTACCATCAATTGAGAGAATCAGGTGGTTTTTTGACCATAAAATTTTATCCTGGAACAAGCACTCATATAATATTGTGTTCTTTCTTTAGATCTGAGAAAACTTCTGTTTTAGCCTTTTATGAATCATCTCTCTCTCTCTTTCTCTAATCATCCCCTACTCCCCACTTTACCTTCCTTACTCATGTCCACTGGCAGGTCCTGCCTGGTACAGGTATTCTATAGGCAAGTCTCAGATTATAGCACCTACATGGTTGTTCTTCACAGCCATGAGCTCCGTTCACATTCCTTGTTGACGAGTGTTATCAATATCAAATGAGCTTTACCTGTTCTCAGGAAATACCGAATGTCTTCATGCCATTGCAAGATGAATAAATTTGGAATATATGTATCCATGTTCTCTCCAGGTTAACCAGCTTCATGGCATTCCCAAGCTTCTACGACTACTCCAGGTTCAGAATGAAGATGTTCAGCGAGCTGTTTGTGGAGCCTTGAGAAACTTGGTGTTCGAAGACAATGACAACAAGCTAGAGGTGGCTGAACTGAATGGGGTACAGCGACTGCTTCAGGTGCTGAAGCAAACCAGAGACTTGGAAACTAAAAAACAAATAACAGGTATATGCTTAGTGAACACAGACAGCCTATCAGTGCAGAGTCCAGCCGAATGTGTTAGGTTATGTGTTTTCTCAAGTTTCCTGGAGCAGAAGATGAAAAGGCTCTGTACAAGAGATGGTTTCCACCTCCTGGCTTAGATCCCAGAACCAAACCATGTCTAAACTCCTTTGTTCTACCTTTTTTTCTTTCTTTCTTTCTTTCTTTCTTTTTTTATTTTTTTTATTATTTTTTATTCAATTGTGCAATATGCATGTATGCGCATGTGTGTGTATGTGTATGTGTGTGTGTAGAACCACGGATGAATTCGGGAACCACAATGGACCGACTCCACCTCCTCCTTGTTTACTCTGCCCGGGGATTCACAAGCTCCGCCCTACCAGGACCAGAAACTCAAGCCGCCCCAGCTTCCGTCCAGCGTTTATACGTGGGGTCTAGGATCCGAACTCAGGCACTTCCGCCAGCAAGGCAGAGGCTTAACCCCTGAGCCACCTCACCAGTCCCCTCTTTCTTTCTTTTTGAGACCAGCTCTCTTGCACCTCAGGCTAGATTTGAACTTGCTATGTAACTATTTCAGTTTCCTCACACAATTATGCAACAAAGTAGTTGGCGCAAGCAACTGGCAGAACAAAGTGTTCAATTGGTTCACAATTCTGGATTTCCGTCCAGCATTTTAAGGAAATCACAGAGGCAGGAACTTGAAGCAACTATCACAGCTCATCCACAACAATAGCAGAGAAAAATAATTCAACATTTGCATGCTCACTGGTGCTCAATTCTTCTCCAGGACCCGAGTCCAGGAAATGGCAACGCTCACTTCTAGGCAGGAAGCTCAGACATGTCCAGAGGCCAACTTCAATCTATCCAATCCCTCTCAGGTGGACCTGGAGATCTAACTCCAAATATTTGGCAGATTATACAAACCAACCCGGTAGCCGAGGAAGACCTTGAACCTCTGATCTTTCTGACTCTACCTCCCGAGTGCATGCACCACCACATCCGGGTTCTAGGGTTCTGGGAATGAAACCCTAGAAATTGTGTTTGATAGGCAAGCATTTATTCTAAAATCTTTATTAGTATTTTTAATAAGAAACACCCTATGACTAAATGTCTAAAACAACTTTTTTTAGGAGTTTTTATATTTTATTTTATTTATTTTTATTTTTTATTTCTTCCACTCATATAAAGTTGATAAGTACCCCATTCCCCTCCCTCCCTCCACCCTTCCCTGGATCCCCTTGCGCCCTCCCCACCTTTTCCCTTTCCTTTCCCCCCTCCCTTTCTTCTCCCAGTGTCCCCTTCTCCCCCCATTCCTGGAGCATCCTATAGTGTGCCTCTGGGTCCTCCTCTCTGATGAGGTGTAAAGACTCAGTGGCATTGCCTAGAGCTCTTTTATATGTGTGTGTGTGTTCCCCTTTAGTATAGGAACACTATTGTGGCTGTTAATCCCTTGCCTCTAAGGATCGTAGTGCCTGTGATCCATGCTAGATTTTGGGAGTTCAATGATAAGTTGGTCATTGCGCAAGTCATGCAAAGTCCTATTATGATTACTTCGGCCTTAACTTGTGTGGAGTATCTTGCATATCATTGCTCCTCCCCATCTTTAGGCTCTTACAATCTCACCGCTCCCTCTTCCGTAAATTTCCCTGAGCTTTAGGTTGGGAGAGATTAGGCTGGCCTGGTTCCAGGTGGTTGATGTAGAGTCTCTGATTTTGCAAATTATGGTTTATTGATTATTTTTTTCAGTTTTGCTGCTCCTGTACCACCTTGGCTCCATCCTGAAGGGTATTAGATGTCATCCCCTGGCCAGAGATAAAAGGCTGTTAAAATAGAGTCTCTAAAACAACTTTTTGACAAGACTTAGCACATGAAAATTCTGTTCTAATAACAGCTCTGTGGGATTTCAATATCATGCCAGGCATTCAAAACATCCTAAAAGAAAATAGCATGAACCATACATCTAACTATTTCAGCAGTGGCAGTTTGCTAGAACTGTACAAATTAGGTGAAATGGAGGATTAAATACCTTTTTCATTATAAAGGATCAATCTAATCAAATTGGCCAAAATGTAACAAACCATTTTTCCCATCTTTATTCCCTATAACCCCTCTTAGCACTACCTTCATAGCTCACCTGTCTTTCAACCCTTGAAAAAGAAATAGCTGAATATTTTTTTGACTCTCTACTTCATATTTCTGTTGGAACACTGATTTGAACACCTAGATACTTTCTTGTGCCCGGTGGATTGGAAAGATGAACTACTCAGATAGAATTCAAGTGATTGCTTTGGCAGTGTGTCCAGGAAGCTTGGACAAAGGAAGTCAGTTAAGTGAGTTCCATGTACATAAATTATGCATGAGAGGGTGAAGATGGCTCGTGGTCGGTCCTTACAGCCATGACCTCAACTCACATCCCGGGCACATCCAGACACAGCACAAGCTGTGCTGAGCACAATTAAGCAGTATTGCCTTGGAAAACTTTTATTAAGTATTCTCAGTGTCTCAAGACAAAATATTTTGAATTATAATCATCACACAAAATATTAGAATTTAAGACATTATGAAATATTAGATCTGTTCTAGTTAAAGAAGCTAAGGTTTAAACAAGCTAACACTTTTTTCAATATATCAAATTTTTAATTTTTAAGGCTTTTTTATATTTAACTTTTTGTGTGTATGTATAATGTGTGACTGTGGAGGTCCAAGGATGACATTGAGAATTATTCTGAACTGCTTTAACTCAAAGTTGGGTCTTTTTTTTTTCCAAATTAGTAGTGGTAGTTGATATGTTTTGAGATATACTTCTTCCCTTTCTGTTTTGATGATGTTGTTGCTGCTGCTGCTGCTGCTGTTGTGAGATACTGGCTTTGAACCCAGGTCCTGTGCATGATAGGCAAGTGTTCTACAGCTGAGTGGTATGTCCAGTCGTACTTTCCAAGAAGGTAATCCATACATGTTGCTTTACAAATCCTGGAAGAGTTCTTACAGTGCAATTTGTACTGTGCACAGCGTCCGAGTTTTTAGCTCCAGGCACCTCAGGTTGCGATGATTAGTAAAAAAAAAACCAAGATCTTTGGGGTTGCTTACCAGATGACTTCTGAAGTAGAAGTAGTTTAGTGACAGAAGATTCTTATTCTCATTATTTCCCTAACCATGATCCATTGTTAATTCTGAGGTTATGTCTATGCTTATTGTTACCCAGAAATATCCATAAACATTGCTTTAAGTTGAATGTATTTTGCCCTCTGCCTTTAGTACTTTGTTAAACAACTCTTAATTTTTTATATAAAACTTTAACCACATTATACCATGTTATACATACCATGTTATGAAACATATTTTACTAGAAATACCATCTTTTTTTCTATTTTGATTTGTTTCCTATGTTCTGGAACCTTGCACTTGCTGAACTATATATTCCCAGCCCTACTTTAATGTATTGACTTTATAAAATTATATGAATTATACTATTCTCTGTCAGTATGCTGTGTATCTTATGAGAGATTTCCAGTCCGTCACTTATATTAAGATATATCTATAGAAATTAAAAATGATGTCATTCATTCAACATGAAAGATTCTGAGAAAAGAGATCAAACTTTACACTTAGAACCCAACATTTTCCTCATTAAAATTTATCAACAAACTAACAGATTCTCTTGTTTCGCAGAAAAGTCTCCACAAAGGAAGTATGATGGGTTTTAAGAGGAGTAGGGGGACAAAAGACTGGAGAGATGGCTCAGGGTTTAAGCCTTTGCCTCACAAGCAAAGTTGAAATGCCCAGATCCCACGTGAAAATGCTGGGTAAAAAGGGAAGCAGCCTGTAATTCTGGTCCTGGAAGGCAGAGCTTGGGAAACCTCAGAGCAAAGCAATAAGGAGGCAGAACAATCCAGGATGATTCCCAATTTCACCTTTAGGCTTCCTCAGGCACACACTTAGTCAAGTACCCTCTGGTACACACACACACACACACACACACACACACACACGTGCATGCAAACATACACACACACACACATATACACAAAGCAGGACAGAGCTTTGAAGGGCAATGAAAGTTTGTTCAACAAAGTGAAAATCTACAGAAGAAAAAAAAAGGTGACAAAAGTATACAGGTCATATAGAGGAACCTGGAAGATGTCATGATTGTGGTTAGCATGTGTTCTACTAGGAGAGATTGGGGAAGGAGGTTATTTCAACAGAACAGTCCATTGCATCCTTCTTCTCTTGTACAGATGATGGGAAATTAAAGTTAGAGAACATTCTATAATATCAGAGCTGTAGAAACCACTTAGGATTATAAGAAAATCTGTAGAGCTAATGAATGGAAGTTACAAGCAAAACCTCTCTGTGGTTGTTTAGTACATAGTAGTTGAACTTGACTGACACCTTAACATTAGATAAAAATCCTGCTAAATTATTAATAGAACAACTAAATAAGTGTGTTCCCAACCTAATGGAGATAAATTTTTGTGTCTATTCATTTATCTAGTATGTGCCAATGTGTGCATGTGCACACGTGCATGTGGACATCAGAGGACAACTTTTGGGAATCACTTCTCAGCTTCCATCCTGAGGCAGGAAGCAATGTTTGTAGTCATGTTATTAATCACTCTTTCACTTGTCCTTCTCACCAAGTCATTCACTCCTTATTCCTCAATGAAAATAAGAAAACACATTCAATATAAATATCAGCAGGTTTGCTGTGTAAAAAAGTTAAAGCAGATTTGTTTAAATAGCTACATTTTTTGTCATAGTGAACAATGTATGTCTTAATAGCTGTAAGATTCCTTTATTATTTTACTTTTTTAGAGCATTACAATTGGCAATAAATTTCTGGATACTGGAATTATCATTCTCTGTCCTCCAATAGCTAAGTGTAACAGTTGTTCTCTGTGCTGCTGTGAGACAATACTCAAACTTAATTAACTTAAAGTGAGATTTTTTTTCAGCTTATGGTTCTTTAGGAGAGATACAGTCCACTATGGTACAAAAGGTATGGCTGGCTGACAGAGGCTGGAGGAGCCTTAGGTTACTGCAGACATCGTGGAGACTGAGAACTGCAAACTGTAAAGCAGACTAAGTAACTGAAGCTGGATGTGACTAACCAACCTCAAGGCCCAACCCCTGTGACTGCCTTCCTCCAGCAAGGCTCCATCTCCTAGAAGTGCCATGACCTTCCCAAATAACTAACAATTCAAACACCTGAACCTTCCTTTCATATTCCATTCATATTTCTGACTTTGCCTCCCATTATCACAGAAAGTGATTGCTAACTATTTAAATTAGCCTTTCTGCTTCTAGTTGACAATTTGCTGATATGTATATGGGGAGAGATGTATACGTGTGCATGTGTGTATAAGTATGTATCTGTTGACTAGCTTTTTTTTCCAGTCTTGTGCCATCCAGAAATTTGATGGCCATGACATAGCCTTGGTGTAAAAACTTTAAATGCTTGATGTAAAAAACTTTAAAACTGTACCATAAAATTCTGTACCAAAACTTCTCAATCCATAATAGAGAGATGGCTCAGCAGCTAAAAGTCTTGCCATGCAAGGACCAGAGTTTTGGTCCCTAAATGCCACATAAAATGCCAAGGAAATACAGCAGTCTGACTGTAATGCCATCCTCAGAAAGTGAAGTCTGGCAATACCCAGAGCAAGCTGACTAGGCAGACTGACTCGAAGTTTGATTAGAGATTCTGTCTTGAAAAAAATAAGATGGGAAAGTGATTGAGGATGATTTAGGATATCAGCCTGGGGCCTTTGCACATACCTGAGTATATGTGTCCACACACATTGCACATGCTCCACATACACATACATACAAAAATGGAAAAAAAGAAAAAAGTTCTCAAATCACATATTTTTGTAAAAATAATGCAGCATGCCAGGCTTATAAAGGATATGACACTAAAAGAAAACTCCATTATTCTCTGGTTTTGATTAGAAGACATACTTTGAACACTCCGTGTGGTCCTTTTTTTTAAAAAAAAAAAAAAAAGAGGAAACATTATACTTCATGATTTTAAGCCTCTGCAGGCATGAGCTCTGGATTTGTTTGCTTATTTAGAAATTAAGGAACCTCATTTGTTCTTATTGCTTGCTTTCCTCTCCTGTCAAACTTTCTTTTGTACCTCAGTGACCAAAATTCGACCTCACACCTGCCTTTATTTTCTTCAATCTAAAAACCTTCTGAGTTCTATTCTCTGCTCTACTTCCAGGCCTCTTAGGATGAAATCAGAAGAATGAAGTTTTTGAATTTTAGAAACCATGCTGCAACATTGGTCCTTGTTCCTCCCCAATGCTAGTCTGATCGGGAAGAGACTTCCTACAGTCCATAAATCCAGTTCTCACCAGGCATCTGTCCTACCATTACCATATCTAATGACAACTTGTACAGGGCACATGAAAATTTGATTACTGTTTCAAAAACTGGTTGTTGTGCATAGCCCAAGCAAAGTGTTTAAGGCCAAAACATTAGGCCTAAACTGGTTGGGCAAATAACACCCAGGACTAAATAATTATTAAGTTGTAACTGCAGAGCATTACTTTTTTCATTGAAATCAGGAGAGATGATCTCACCCTGTAATTCAGCCAAGACTATCATGTTTCTTTTGCTATAAAGTAGATGTCCCTGTGAGCCTACTATCTCTTCCTTTGGAACAATGCAGTACATTTAAGAAGTGGGAATTATTGACTGGAGGTAGAGGCATATAAGGTAGATTCATTACTCTCCTTCTTTCCCTTTCTTGGGTAGTAATGTTGGAACAACCTATTGAGGAGCAAAAGGTGGCATGACTAGTTTACACATGCAAGAACCATTGTTATGATAATAAATGGACACATGGGTCTCCACTGAATCAGAAATATTTGGATATCAATTTTCTAGTCTCTTTCGGCGCTATTCTTCAGTTTCCAGCTCATAAATGTCCAGGAAAATCCAATTTTTTTTTCATAATTTTCCTTCTTAACTTCTATGACCTTCTCTTTAATAAGAAGTCATGGAGAGGAGAGGGAAAAGTACATGTTCTAGTCTTAGTACCAAGTGAGATTAAATACAGGATTCTTTGCTTTTCACTGCCAAACTCAAAAAGAAATTCAAAAGACATTCAGTATAAATTCCTGGAGGGCATAAATCTTTTCATTGGATCAGAGTTATTGAAAGCTAACCAGAAATGTTGATCAACTTGTTATCACAATAGCCTTCTATGGCCTCCCTGCTGTAAATAGAAGGGAGAAGTCAGGTGATATGCAGGTAGCGAAGAGCAGGAGTTAAGGACACAGGAGCCTCAGGAAGTACTGTCCATAGTGGCAGGGACCACAGGTGGAGCAGTTCAGTTGTAACTGGGAAGTTCAAAGCTGCTGCTTCTTCACATGATGGCAGACACAGACAGGAGAGATGTAAAAAGAGGGTGACAGAAAGGAATGGGATAACATACACTGATGACCTACCCGTGATCGATTTCCTCTAGGTAGATTCTACCTCTGAAAAAACAACCTCCTTAAACTGGGACCAGCAGCTGAGGAACAAGTTTCAAAACATAAGCCTGTGGGTGACATTGAAGATTCAAACCCTAACAAAAAACATTTGTACTTTTATTCACACCCCTGAATAATTTTTGAATTATTTTTAGGTGTGTGTGTATAGGGCTGTGTGTTATACCAGAGGACACTTGAGGGTATGTGCCTATAGAGGCCCAAGGGCGACATTGGGAATCATCCTGGATTGCTTTACCTCCTTATTGCTTTGCTCTGGCATTTCCTGGGTTCTACCTCCCAGGACTGGAGTTGCAGGCCAACTCCATATTCACCTGGCATTTTTATGTAGGATCTCAACGTCCAAATTCAAGTTCTTCTTGCAAGGCAAAGGCTTTAAACCCTGAGCCATCTTTTCAACCCAAACCCCTAAACAATTTAAGCCTACATGATTTTATATACTCAGTACATATATGTAGTCGTTCTTAAGATTCAACTTGTTGTTGTCAGCTGAGCTCTAAGCAGGTTGTCCGGCTCACCCCTTGTTTGCTTGGGCACAGTCTTCGAGCTGAGGGTCTCCCTGGACTAACACCACCCTACACTGTTCTCATAGGAACTCTCCTTTTTTCAGGTTTGCTGTGGAATCTGTCCTCCAATGACAAACTCAAGAACCTCATGATAACGGAAGCTTTGCTCACCTTAACGGAGAATATCATCATCCCCTTTTCAGGGTGGCCTGAAGGAGACTACCCCAAAGCAAATGGTTTGCTTGATTTCGATATTTTCTACAACGTCACTGGATGCCTAAGGTAAAGTCCCCATGTGTCCCACCCACCCAGCCAAAAGAAAGGATGGAATTCTACCTTTGGCCCTTCCTCTAGTTACACACTTTATTTTTGATAGACTATGTTTGGGTGGTAGTGAAGAAAAGATTATAAAACGTTCATTACTTTTGCATGCTAGCTGCTGGGAGTTATTCCAAGAAAAATAAGAAAAATCTTAAGGAGCTGTCACTGTAGCAGGGTTCAGTGAGCAGACAGCTGGGTGGAAAGCCCCCTATGAAGTGTTGCCATCAGCATTCCTCAAAGCAAGTCACTGAGCCAGCTACAGGGCTTGCTGGAGCCCCTGGGCGCCACCTCAAACCTACCGAATCCAGACGACCAGGGCGGGGCAGCCTGGATGGTTTTAACGAACTCTTTGGATAATTTTGAGTGCACAGTGCCCAGTGTACAGGGGAGGCACTTCAAGAACACAAGACCAAAAACCACTCTTCCAAGTTAGAAATGCCCCAAACCTAGGTACCAGACATGCCTTGATGGACTGTTCTGACAGTAGCAGTTTTCTATGACAAAGGATTAAGTTCTTGAAAAAAAAAAAGTACCTAAATTATTCCTTTTATGATTTTTTTAAGACTAACACATTTATTACTTTTTTATTCTTTTAGTGTTTCATACAGAATATGGTGAATTAAAGATACTTCACATCTTAATCCCCACCATTTCCCATTGCAATCCTTCTTATTCTCTACCAGCTTCTGTCCTTTTTTCACGTGTTTTCCCCTGCTTGGCTTACTGAATTTCTTTTTTTAAAAAAAAACTTAATTTGTTTATTTTGTGTTTGTGTCCCTGTGGAGCACCAAGAATGACTTCAGGAATCATTCTGGATTGCTTCTATCTCCTTTTTACTTCTCTCAAGGGTTTCCCAGGCTCTATCCACCTAAAGCCAGAAGTGCAAGCTGTTGCCACTGGCATTTTTTCCCATGGGACCTGGATCCAAACTCAGAACCTTCTGCTTGCGAAGCAGAGTCCTAAACCCTAAGCCATCTCTCCAATCCCAGCTTGCTGAGTTTCATCTGAGTTGCCTTCGATGTCATAAGCCTGAGTACTTGCTGGAACATGAATCATCTATCAGTTGTTACACCACGAGGAAAGCATCTTCTCTCCTTATCCCTCATCAGCATTAACCCTCATCAGTCTAAATTCCCCCTCTTGACTTCTTTTTCTGTATCACTGGATTGACTCATTCTAGTACAGAGTTGATCTCCTACTGCTTAAACCATTTCATGTTGTCCCTTACAAATGAGAAAAAAGTATTCTTAGCCTGGGCAATGCCAACATCTTAGTTAGCACAACCTTTTCTAACATATGTAATAGGTAGCTTTCCTCTCTAGCTTTCGTTGACCATATATAACAGTATTCTAACATGACAGATTGAACAATCAAGGCTCTTTTCCATTGAAAGTGGCACAAACTCATCATGGAATTGAGATTCTCTAGTTGGTAATACTCACTTGTGAGAATAAAAGGAGTGACATCAGGACTTCACAGACCAGAACACAAATTTGGCCTCCCCTTGCAATATTTTCGACTTGTTTCTCATTTCTGTTTCTCTGCCTCTTTTTTCTGGTTGAGTTTATTTACAACAAACTCTAACACGTGAATAACTGAGAAACTCTAGGCTAAGCTTAGATCAAATACCTGCTTCAAAAACTGGCAAAAGGACCTTAGTTTCTCAGATCTCATGTAAAAACACCAGGCAGAATTGGCAGTAACCTGCACTTTAGCCCCTGTAAGGCAGAGCCTAGGAAACCCCAGAAGAGAGCAAAAAAGAGGAAAGAAATTCAGGATGATTCCTGAAGTCACCCTTGGGCTTCCATAAGGAAATATGACACTCTGAAACACACACACACACACACACACACACACACACACACACAAAAGAAAAAAATTTTTTATTCCTGACACCTAGCCAAGTTTCTGGCATATAGTAGTAAGTAGGCAAAGAGCTGCTAGTATAACTCAGTTATAGACTGCTTAGCTAACATGCACAGGCAGTAGGTTCAATTCTCGGTACTGGAAGGGGGAAAAAAATTTAAAAAAACACTTCCCCCTCTGCCCAGGCATAGTGACTAAGGCCTGTAATCCTATGCCTCAAAAGCTGAAGCAAGAAGATCGCTGAAAGTTTGAGGCCAGCACAGAATACCATGCAGGACTGTCTCAAAGAAACAACTACAAAAAGAATAATCATAAAGCATTTAGATAAAGTAAGTGAACAAATGAAAATGCATAATGAACCCTAATTAATTCAAGCAAGAATGTAGGGCTGGGAATAAAGTTTAAATGATAGAGTGCTTGCCTACCATAGGTAAGCCTCTAGCTTTTCATTACAAAAACAAGAAAAAATATAAAGTTTGGGGTAGAAAGTAGCAGAAGTTTGATTAAGTATAAGTTTTAAGGGACTTGTGAGTAATCTTAATGAGATTTTTTCTTCTGTAAATTAAATTAGCTAGTGTTCCATCTCAGATGCGCCAAATCAGAAATGGATTAAAATAGAAAAAAAATATATAAACAGGAAAATACTGAGAATATGAAAACCTAAATGCAAAGATATCAGTAACAAATATCTTGTAACAAAGAAAACATATACCTAGTTTGGATAAAGCAGTACCTTGGCCATCACACAGTTTCTGAAATGTGTGATAACTGAATATATTACAGTCAGGATGCACCATTTCAAAGTATTGGCAAACTAAATCACTGATATGAAGAACTTCCCAAAACAGAATGTAACAAAATTCTGAGAGGTTGGGTGCTAGAGTATGTGTGCTTACTAAAATAGTTCTTCGGTATATCAACTTTGTAACAAGAATAGCTAACACTGACCCCACTGTGGTAGAAACTGTTGCAGATTTTTTATGACATTTTCTCAGCTTATCCTCCATAGCAGTCCTTGTAGTTTTTCATTTTCTTATAGATGATAGTAAAAGAGAATAGTTTTTCTCAGTCATACTACTGAGTGTAGACAAAATCTAGATGCCTTCCTGCAAAGGCAAAGCTCTTACTCTGGCAACAGTAATTCTAGCCAGATGTCTACAAACTGTGCCGACATTGATCAGTCCTACATCTGTAAAGACTTGTGGTATCACAGGGTCAGCTAGGTCCAGCTCGATCCTCAGCATGCTGTGTCCACATTTCATTCTCCTTTTATACAATCGGTGTGAGTGGCTCTCTGTACTCTCACATACAGTCACAAAAGGTATGAAGATAAGGACTAAAGACATCTTTTGGGTGTAACATAGTCACAACCATTTCAAAGATTGCTTCTCCATTCCTCTATATCATTAAGTATGGCTTCTATCCTTCTCTTTCTTTTCTTCTTTCTTTCTCTTTCCTTTCTTTCTTCTTTCTTTTTTTTCTTTCCTTTCTTTCTTTCTTTCCTTTCTTTCATTCTTTCTTTTCTTTCTTCCTTTATCCTTTCTCCAGTTTCCTTCTCTTAAAGGACAAGAGGTAGAAGCAATTTACTGTAAAGAATTAAAATGTTTCATGCTGGCACTTACATATGGACAATTATAAGACCATGAGTGAACAGTAGGGCTCTGTCGTACTCAGGAAAAAGTTTTGGAAAACACTTAAAGTGAAATTCAAACATACTCAGGCAGCCTCTGTTAATAAGTCTCATTCTTTAGTTGAAGAAATTAAGGACTAGAGGCCATTCCACAGTTGTAAACTAGTTGTTAGAAATTTGAGAATGGCAGCTACTCCAGCTTTGTTGACCCTTGCCACCCACAGGCCTTTATTCTATCATTAAATCCCTGCTGTGTGCAAAGAACTGTTGAGAACTCTAGAAATTCAGGGGAGAGGGGGAGGGTTCTGCTTTTACCCAGAAGGAGCTCTGTTTTGGGGACAAAACAGAAATCAGCCAGTGCATCTATAAGAATGAAGGCAGGGAGTTTAACTAATAGTGCTAGGGAGATTGAAAAGTTTTCAGGAAAAAGTCCCACTTCAAGAGCAGCGAGTGAATACCCTTCTTGGCCTTATTCCACCCCTAGTTCATCTGTATTTATTTTCCCCCTCCCCTCCCCAGTAGTCCCCCTTTGCACTCTCCCCTCTTCCTCCTTCTTTTCACTCCCTCCCTCCCTCCCCCTCTCCCAGTGCCTCCCCCTTTCTCTCATCCCCTGGAGCATCCTTTTGTGTGAATACCAAACCTCCCTATGAATCCTCTACTCTAGTAAGGGTTCAGGACTCAGTGGCATAGCTGGAGCCCCTTCTTGGGCTCCCCATTAGTATGGGAACTCTATTATGACTATTTAATCCTTTAAGGATCCTACTGCCTGGAGCTTTCTCCCCTGTGATCTGGGTTAGACTTTGGGATCATTGACATGTCAGCCATTGTGCAGGTCAGGCAAAGTCCAATTCTGACTGCTGCAGCCCTAACTTTTGTGGAGTGTTTTGCATATCATTGGTCCTCCCCATCTTTATGTTCTTACAATCTTGCCACCCCCTCTTCTGCCAGGTTCCTTGAGCTTTAGAACGGGGAGAGATTTGGCTGGTCTGGTTCCAGGTGATTAATGTAGGGTCTTTGGTGTTGTGAATTATGATTTGTTGTTTTCAGTTTTGCTTTTCCTGCATTGCTCTTGGCTACATCCTGATAGGTATTGAAGATCACCTCCTAACCAAAGATAAAAGACTTTGAATAAAAATCTTAATACAAGAGTAAACTCAAAAGTAGATGGAAGAATTGGAGTAGGACACAGCAGTGAGGGAAGGGGGGGTCAGTATCCCATTTGCGGGATGGTTATCATTTATCTGCCATTCCTTATACCCTCCCTGATTGGTGAGATCAAACCTGTTCAGTCCCCCCCAAAAAACAAGTAATAATTATTATTATTGATAAAGCTCCAAAGTCATTTTCCTGAGTTATAGCTGTTGTTAACCATTTATTAACCAAAAATATCTTATGAGGAAGATGGGGCCTTAACCTTGCCCAAGCAATCCTGCCTGCTGAGAACTTGTTACTTTGCTTAGAAGGAGTATGTGCACTGTAGCAGTACCACTGAGCAGCAAAAAGCTGTGACTTTTGTGCTAGTTAACAAGAAGAGCAGTGTGGACACAGTGGCCCACCTCTAATCTTAGCACTAAGGAGATTGAGGGAGGAGAATTGTAAGTCTAAGGCCAGTTTGGGCCACACAGTGTGAGACGCTGCCTCAAAAACCCAAGGGTTCTGAATATACTTAGTGAAGAATGCTTAAGACCCTGGGTTCAATCCCCAACTACAACATAAAACAATAATACTAAAATTAAGATAAAATGGAAAAGCAGTTGTTCCTGTACATGACTTAAACTTCACTTTTCCTCATGTGTCAAGATATAATAAATGTATTTTAATGAATGTGCAGTGTTCTTTTATTATTCTGTTCTTTTATAAAATTACTATAATTTATAACTATCTTTTAAAAGAAATACCCACTGTCATTTTTCTTTATTGCTTCCTTCTTCCACTGTCATTTTTCACAATGAATCTAGTTATGTCTTAGGAAAGAAAAAGCTTTAATTATCATTTGTTTTGAATCTCATGGGCATTTTGTTTGTTTTTGTTTTACTTTGCTCGTGTTTGTATGTTTTTGAAGCAGTGTCATATAGCTCTGGCTGACCTTGACCTCATATGTGTTGGGCAACAACCTCTTTAACCTTCACCTCCTGAGTGCTGGAATTATAGGCTACACACTGCCTGGTTTGTGCCGTGTGGGTGATTAACTCCAGAGTTAGATCATACTAGGCAAGCACTCTGCCAACTAAATACACCTAGGCCCTAAAAGCAGTTTCCTTTGGAATATTACACAACACTCTCTGAAAAGGAATATCTTCATGTAAGTTTCTAATACATTTAGTTACATTTGTCTTCACCATCTCACACACACACACACACACACACACACACACACACACACACACACACACGCACAGTAGTTTTAACACATATCTGGACACCAACTCTGTAGCCTGACTGCATTTGCAGTTGTTTCATTGAACATTGCCATTCCAGTTACCTTTGTTCATCTATCCTTATCTGTTTCTTTTCTGAATATTATGAGAGAGAGATTTATTTAGTCTAATCCTGTGAGTAATCTCATATAATTAAGAAGGTAGTGAAATAAGAGTCTAATTTTGGGTTGGAGACATGGTTCAGGGGTTAAGACTCTGCCTCACAATCTGAATTCAGATCCCAGGTCCCACATAAAAATATTAGGTGGGGCCGAAGCAATTGTAACAGGACTCTGCATGATCTACGCAATAACCAACATATCATTGACCCCTCAAATTCTAGCATGAACTAAAGACACTAGGATCTTTAGAAGCAAGGGATTAACAGTCACAATAGTGTTCCTATACTTTTTTTAAAAGATTTTTTATTATTTCTTATTTATTCAATTGTGTGTGTGTGTGTGTGTGTGTGTGTATGTGTGTGCGTGCGTGCAGAACCACCGACAAATTCAGGAACCACCATGGACCGCCTCCACCTCTTCGTTTATTCTGCGCCGGGATTCACAGGCTCCGCCCTAGCGGGGAGGGAACAGGGAGGTCCAGGGAGGGGTGGAGGGAGGGAGGGAGGGGACAGGGGTTCCTATTATATTTGTATGAGCAGAAAAATTAAAAAAAATAAAAATAAATAAAAATACTAGGTGGAAACAGCAGCAGCCCACACTTCTGACCTTAGTGGGCAGAGCCTGGGAAATCCCACAGCAAAGCAAAAAGGAGGTAGAAGCAATTCAGGATGATTCCCAAAGTCATCCTCAATCATCCAGAGGGACACACAGTGCCATCAGATACACACATACACACACACACACACACACACACACACACACACACAGCACACACGCATGCACACGCACGCACCCATGCATACACATACAGACAAATAAATTTTTAAAAAAGAGTCTGGTTTCCTTGTTTGTCAAGTAGACTTGCTTTTTAAAATCATAATTTCAAGGAAATGAGGTGGAAAGTGATAAAGCAAAACACCCAACTTCCTCCTCTGGACTCTCTGCATGTGCATATGAGCATGTGCACTAGCACACATGTGCTTGCCTCCCCCCTCCCCATACACACACACATACATTTTTAAAATTTAAGCAGAACTCAGCTAGCAGAGTTATAGAGTGGAGGTGTGCCAAACTCATAAAAAATTAAGTACTTTTATCAAGTGGTGTTTTTATTTTGGGTACTGGGGATTGAACCTGAGGCTTCACACATGCTAATCATATGATCTTCCATTGAGCTGCACCACATAGACCCATTGTTTTTTAGTATTTATTTTTTAAATGAGTGGTTTGATATGCAACAACTGACAAATGGGAAATATCTATTCAGCATGTTTTTCTAATCCACGTCTTCAGATCTTGCTTATTCCAGTCTGGTATTCCACACATCTTTTAGATGTCAAGAATGATTATTCAAGTTGCAGTGGCTTCTATGTGTAGTTTTTAAATTATAGTTTACTGTTTATAAGTAGTTTTAAATGGAATTTGACATTCTACCCCAAACACTCCATTCTAACTAAATCACAAGGAAATAAATGTTGCCTACCCAGCCGTATCATTAGTGACTCAACTGAAGATTCAGAATGGTTTTTACAGTCCCCAAAACAGAAAAGCGGAGGTAAAAAAAATTTTGATTTTGCCACCTTTAATTTTTTGATAGGTAATGATACTGATGCATCTTTCCTTAATATTGTTCTGAAAGGAACTAGATGCATAGGCTGGAGTTTCTTGTTTCACCCCTCCACGTTGCTTCTGTTTTACACTGAACAGTTGCCTTTTGCTGATGTTTCCAGGACCTTTAGAAACTGATTGTATACTAGTAGTCAAACCTTTCTTTTTGCTAAGAATTTGTTTCTCTGCTAGGTCAAATAAGGTTCTCCTTTTGTTGGAGGCAATTCCAAGCAACCTTGGTTGCTTTCTTTTCCTTAGTCACAGACAAGGCCCAACTGTTTGATAAATATCAGTTGAGAGTTTAGAGTTTAGTGAAAGCTAAGACCTAAATCTCAAATAACAAGAAGAAGGATGCTTCCTTATCAACCAGCATCTTAGGAAGTCTAAGAATGGAATCTCCTGCAGTTTACCAAGCACTTAATACATTGGTCCCTCTCGGACTATATTCACAATGCATGCTAATACAAAGCATGGTCCCATAGTCAGAAGCTCTTGTCAACAGTGTAAACACAGATGGTATATTAGAAACTATTTCATATACTTCTTTTGTTGTCGTAACTTCACCATTCCTCTTCTCTGCCATTTTCACATACTGACAGCTAGTTATAGACCTATAACATTTGCTTTCACTGCTGCCTATCAGCTGATCTTTCCTTAGGCCATTCAACCCCACATGATAGACACTTAGCATGGGTGTCCTATGCTGGAACAAACTTTCTCTTGGCAGTGGGGAGCTTTGCATGTATGAGCACACAAAGGCAATGCCACACAGTGACGTCTGTTTATAGAAGGGCCCAGTACAGACATCAGAAGTCAGTTCTGAGTGAAATTCCAAAGTACCCTAACCTCAGAAAGATTACATATCAAAATGTAAGTTGCCCATCATAATGCCTGGCAAGCATATTAAACTACAACTACAGCTATTTTTATCAGTTTGATATGGCTCATTCTATTCATTTATTTATTTTTAAATTAGTTTGCAAAGGAGTAAGCTTCCATACATGTCATTTTAGTCAATTCTCCCCACCAGACAATCATTCCTCACCTCCCTGCCCTCTCCCTCACTGTATCCCATCATCCCTAATGTTCCCCTTCCTTGTTGTTTTGTTCTCTTCCTCACCCCGTTTCTTTCAAGTAGCTTTTTTTCTACTCTAACCATCACCCATATTTACTCTCAGTGGATACACATATTTAACACAAGTTAGAACCCTGGTAAGAGAGAGAACATGGTGTCTGGTCTTTCTGAGCATAGATTGCCTTGTTTAAAATGTTTCCCAAGAGGGGAGATTGCCTAGTGAATAAAGCCCTTACCATGCAACTTGAGGACCTGAGTTACGATCTCCAACACCCACACGTGGTGGCATGCTCAGTAACCCTACCAACCGTGGAGCAGGAGCTGCAAAGACAGGCAGATCCCTGTGGCTCACTGGCCAGCCAGTTTAGCCAATCAGTGAACACCAAACTCAGTAAGAGAAACTGTCGCAAACAAGTTGAAGTGCAATAAAAGAAGACACTCGACAGTGGCCTCTGGTACAAACATGGATATATGCATCCAAATACATACATATATATATATATATATATATATATAAACACATATACATGTTCACGCACACCAAATATACACACAAATGATGTTCTCTAATTACATTCATTTCCTGAAAATTAAATAATTTTATTTTTATGTCTAAATAAAACATCATTGTATATACCCCGTTTTTCATTATATATTCTTTTGTTAGTGAACATCAAGGCTAAGCATTTCCTTTCTACTGTTGAAATTGGGGAGAAAGGTTCTTTAGAGAATGCATTGAGAAAGCCCAGGGAAAACATGCTTTTGATTTTGACCAATGTCCAGAGAAGAGATAGGAACAGGAAAAGGAAAAGTTACACTTTATAGAGTAGGCAGGTTTATCAGTGAAGACTTGTTAGCAACTTCCTGAGAGAGGGACTGTTGGGGTGTTGCTAAAACAGAAAGTATCCAAAAAGAAAGAATGGGTTTATTTGGGTCATATTTTCAGGTTACAATTCATCACTGCAGGAGCTCAAGTAGCTGGTCATATCACATCCACAGTCAAGAAACAGGGAGTGAAAAAATACAGAACTGAATTTAAAAAAAAGAAGAAGAATGAAACAGGGAGTTTATCTATGCATGCTTGCTAATACTCAGCTTCAGAGAATGGTTTTGTCCACTTTCAGGTGGGGTCTTCCTAGATGGATTGATGTTATTAAGATAATTCCTCATAGGCATGCTGAGAGGCCACCCTTGATCCTTACCAACATGTTTTCATTTGTGTTCTTGATGGGGTCATTCTCACTAGGGTGAGATGGAGTCTCAAAATAGTTTTAATTTATATTTTTCTAATGGTTAGAGATGTTGAATAATGTTTTTTAAAATACTTATTGGCTACATTTGCTATTTTAAAAAATGTCCTGTCTTTTTGGTCCATTTATTGATTGGTTGCTTTGTTGTTTAACTTCTGTAGTTCTTTGCAAATTGTAGATATGACCCCTTTGTCTGAAGTATAACTAGAAAAAAATTTTCTATCATTCTGTGTGTTGTCTTTTATTTTGTTGATAGTTTTTTGTTGTTTTTTTGTCGTTTGCTTGTTTTTGCTGGGCAGAAGACTTTTAATTTCAAGTACTCTCATTTGCTACTTCTTGGAGTTGTTTCCTATGTAATTGAATTCAACAGTTACTTTTCTCTATTGCTATGAGACACCGCTAAAGAGCAAATAACTTAAAGAGAGAAAGGGGGATTTATTCAGCTTAAGGTTCCAGAGGAGAGATACAGTCCATTATGGCAGAAAAGGAATGGCTCGCAGCAGAAGCTAGAATTGGCCTAAATTATGTCCATCAAAGAGGCTGAGAGTTGCAAAACTGCAAGCTGCAAGAGCAGACCTCTCCTGGAAGTAGGGTTGAGTTAATCAACCTTAAGGTTGTAGATAAGGTGACTCCTGTGACTGCCTTCCTCTAGAAAGACTCCATCTCTTAAAGGTGCCATGACCTTCCCAAAAATAGATTCAAATACATGAATCTGTGGGGGACAACTCACATTTCAAACCATGACATTCCACCCCTGGCCCTCATGGGTTCATTGCTGTCTCATTATGCAAACCATACTCAGTTCAACTTTAAAAGTACTCATAGAGGGCTGCAGGGATAACTCAGAGGTTAAGACTCTGTCTCACAAGCAGAAGATCCTGAGTTCGCATCCCAGAGCTCATGTAAAAATGCCAGGCAAAAATGGTGGCAGCCTATACCTGGTCCTGGTAGATGGAGCCTGGGAAATCCCAGACCAAAGCAAGAAGGAGCTAGAAACAATCCAAGATGATTCCCAAAGTTACCCTTGGTTCTTCACAAGGACACATGTGCCCTCTGATACACTAACACACACACACATAAATAAACAAACAAACAAATAAATAAAGTTTAAAAAAAAAGTATTTGGGCACCTGACCCTCATGGGACTCCACGTATGGTACTCCTCGTGTGGAGTCCGTGAGTTCTTTTCTAGCTCAGTGGATTCCATTCTTGAAGTCTATGAGTTTGAGTCATCCTAGCCTCTCATGGCACTTCATGTCTGAAATTCATGAGTTCTATTCTTTCTCCCCTCTGATAAACTCTACCTTAATCCTCAAAAAAATTACTCATAGACTGTATCAGTAGTTTGAACACATTCCAAAAGCCTGAAGTTCAAAGCCTATAAAAATCAAAAGACAAGTTACATCATTCCAACATGCAATAATACAGAATAAACATTCCTGTTCTAAAAGAGAGGAATGAGGATATATCTAAGATCTATCCATAACAAGACCAAAAATCAGCAGGACAAGCTCCAAATTCTGCAACTCCAAGTCCAGCACTTCTTATTGGAATCATCACAGTTCCAAAGGACTTCGGTTCCACCCCTCAGCAAAGCTGCTCATAGAACACATTACTGTCGGGTTGGCTCCTCCCTTGGCAGGTGTCCCACATTGCCTCTGGTATCTCTAATGTCTTCATTTCTCATTGGCAAACCAGGTTTCAACTCCACAGAACAAAGTGCACACCTTGGGCCTCTTTTTTTTTTTTTTTTTTTTTTTTGAGGAAGTTATTCTTTTTTTTTTATTAATTTATTTTTCTGCTCATACAAACATAATAGGTACTTCTGTTTCCTCCCTCCCTCCACGCCTCCCTGGACCTCCCTGCTCCCTCCCCCCTTTTCCCCTTCCTTTCCCCTCTCCCTCCCATTCTCCCAGTGCCCCCTCCCCCCATCTCTGAAGCATCCTTTAATGTGTACATCAAACTTTCCTCTGGGTCCTCCTCTCTGATGAGGTGTAAGGACTCAGTGGCATTTCATAGAACTCTTTCTTGTGTTCCCCTTAAGTATAGGAACACCATTGTGACTGTTAACCCCTTGCTTCTAAGGACACCTTGGGCCTCTTAACAGACTTTCCAATCCTGCCATGCTGCCTGCCTTCCACCATTCCCTTGAAAGTGATCCAGGACGTCCTCCCTTTTGCATCTCTGATGACTCTAAAACCAGGACCACATGGATAACTTTGTTAAGTTCTGTTATAACCTACAGGTGAAGATTGATCCCCTTGAATCATAGCTGATTCAGCTTCTTTGCGGCTGAACCTGAGAAGACTCATGGGCAGTTGCTTCAGAGGAGGAACAGACCTTTCCTTTGGAACCCAGCCCTTTAACTCTTTCCTTCCAAAAGAATTTGCATTCTTATGAGTAAATTCCCAGAGGATTTTGCCCTCAGGGTAAGGTCTCTTCTATATCCAAGCTGAGAAAAGGCTTTGGTGGTATTCTCTTACTTAACACGAGTGCCATTTTATTGTCAGCAGTCTCCTAAATCTTGCTGTCACAATTTTCATCAAATGTCATAGACTTTGTTTCATCCTGCTGATTCATTGCTCTTTTTCTTTATATGTCTGAACAAAAGCACGTTAAAAGTAGCCATGCCACACACTGTGAAGACTACATTTCCTGAAACTTCTGCCAAATATTCAAATTTAATTCAGGGAAGCTTTCAGGATGAGGGCAAACTTAATCAAACTCTTTGCCAACATATCACTCCATTTGCCCCTCATCTAGTTCAAAACACAGTCTCTATTCCCCTCTGGACCATCACAAGCTGGACTCACAGTCCAGCACATCTCTAACAGCATCAATCTATTCCAAGCTCTTAGTAGAGATGCACAGGTTTCCCCAGCACAAAGTCCCTATGTTCTCCATACTACTCCCAACAAATATTTCCAAAGGCACATTAGCAACATCCCAGCAATGACCATACTTCTGTACTTCTTGGTAGCAACTTCTCCCAGCTTCACAAAAACTTTCTGGTACTAGGTTCACAGTCTCACAGCAACACCCCACTTCTCTAGTATCAATTTCCGTGTAAGTAACTCTTCTCTGTTGCTATGAAACAGTACTCAAACACAACTTAAAGGGAGAAAGGGAGATTTATTCAGCTTAGGATTTCAGAGGGGAGATACAATCTTTCATAGTAGGAAAGGCATGATGGCCTCTGGAGGTGGCCTAAGTCACTGCAGACATCATGGGTCCAAGAGCTGTAAAACTCCAAGCTATAAGAGCAGATCTCTCCTGAAAATAGGATGGAGTTAATCAACCTCAAGGCCTCCCCCCTGTGACTGCCTTTCTCCAACAGGGCTCCACTTCTTAAAGGTGCCATGACCTTCTCAACTAATTAAAGATTCAAACACATGAACCTATGGGAGACAATTCGTATTTCAATCCATGATACTTTCCGTCTTCAGTTTGTTCCATGAGTTAAAGTTTAGTCAAATCATCACTAGCAATAGAACCATCATTCTTCCTTCAAATTCTACCAAGGAACAGGGTATTTTCTTTTCTCTAATCATTGTGACACTTAGGAATCTGCTAGATATCTGAACTTGGAGAGAGTGCAGAGTCACGCCTTTGCTTCCACATAAGATACTTGAACCAGGGCTGGAGAGGTGGCTCAGGGATTAAGTCTCTGCCTTGCAGGCAGAAGGGCCTGAGTTCGGATCCCAGATCCCACGTATAGACGCCAGGTGGAAGCGAGGGTGGCCTGCATTTCTGGTCCTGGTAGGGCAGAGTAAACAAGAAGGAGGTGGAGGTGGTCCATGGTGGTTCCCGAATTCCTCCATGGTTCTACACACACACACACACACACACACACACACACACACACACACACACATATGCACACATGCACAATTGAATGAATAATAAAAAAATAGAAATTAAAAAAAAAAGATACTTGAACCATCTTTATGTAAAATCTGGGCTGGGGAAGATAGTCAGGGGTTAAAGCTTTTGCCTTGTAAGTAAAAGGACCTGAGTTCAAATCCTCAGATCCCACATAACTTTGGGCAGAAATGGGGGCAGTCTTTAATTTTGGCCTGGAAAGTAGAGTCCGGAAAACCCCAGAGCAAAGCAATAAGGTGAAACAATCCAGAATGATTCCCAATGCAGCCCTTACATTTCCACAGGCACACACACACACAAGTGCCCTCTTTACTCATACACACACACCACTCACACCAAAAAAATTAAAAAGTGAAACCTGAGACTACTTCAGAAATATGCAGAGAAAAGAACCTACCTCGCTGACTCCATTACATCCCATATTAAAGGAAACATTCCTACTATCAAGCACTGACTACAGAAACCCCTCCTGAGGGCCCAACTGACCTAAGAACTCTGAAAGCTCTCCTCCCAGCCTTCAGTCCCCAGGACAAAAACCTGTTTTTAAATAAATCTTCATGATACAATAGTTTATTATTTTCATTTCCATAAAAATATCTACATATTTTATCAGTCTTAGACTATATTATGCCAAGGGAAATAATCTCATATTTTTTGCAAACTCAGACTATATATACTAATGAAACATTTCTAGCATATTCTTTTGGTAATCAACTGGTAATCAGTTTTTATTGACTACCGTATTTAGAAACTTGCTCTTCCCTTTCAATAAGATGGTTATTTGTATTTCATTTGTGCTTTGTGATATTTTCCATATAAAGTCTCTACTGGGTAACATATAGGAAACAGTAGCACACAATCATATCTCAGGATTTGAAAGACACATTGTGAAAGAAATAAAGAACTCTGCACATGTGGCCGTGTTAATTTTGTTTCTCACGAGTTTAAATTGTTGGGAATGCTTTAAGATGGATATAATTTTATTTAAATTATGAGTTATTTTCATGACTTCCATTCAGAGTAAAGTGGTATAAAATAATCTGCTCTATATTTCTGAGCAGTTGAGTAATGCGGGAAATATTTTTGATATGCAGCAGCAAGTCCTGAAGCAGTAGGCTTCCCGTACTTTCTGTCAGCAAAGGTGTCAACTGCCACAAACCCCTGATAAGTCCCAATTCAATAAGTAGGATCTGGATAATAACAGACTACAAGACAGCGGTTAGCACAAGAGAACTGGCAGGGCTGCTACATCAGATTACCATTCTAACCTAAATAAATCTCCCAAACTTAAACAAAGTCCTGTCTTTAAGGTATGTAGTGGATTTAGCTGTTAACCAAGACAGATTCTCAAATTTAAACTGCTATTTCTCTGTGCCTGAGGTTGAAAAGATCAGGTAGAAGCTTTAAAACAATGACATTGTCTTGTGTTTATGCTGTGACAGTGTCTTGCGTTGTATAGTATTTGCTAGACAAATGACTGACTGAATACTACATGAGGTTTGCTTTATTCTGGACCATGCTGGGCATGGGGTTAGAGACTAGCCCTCCTATCCTGACTTTATCACTAGTTTGCTGTCACCAGGAAAAGTAACTTAACTCTCTGGACTTCAGTTTCTTTGTGTGTAAAATCGGAAAGCCAAAAATGCTTTTTCAGTTTCTGTCAAGCTCATCCCATGATCCTTAGAGAGCTCAGAGAATAAACAGAAAGTACTGGTTTTAATGATCATTTCTTAAGAAAGAACTATTGTCAAAGTGATTTTTATCTTTACTTAATTACCCCCATTTGTTATCATTGTTGTTGTAGTTATTTTTAATTGACAAAGAACCAAAGTTTTTCAGGTGGGAAAATGAAGGGAGTGAATATTTAGAAGAATCAAAGTACTAGAAAGGATTTTGATAAGACCAACATTTTCTTTATATCATTTCAGCAGCCATTAATTAAATTGTTAGTGTTTTATTGATTAACCTTTTTCCTTCACTATTAAATTATGAAATTGCTATTTCCATAGGTTATGAATAGTCAAATAGTGTTAGCTTCTCAGAACTCAACCAATTAACAGGCTGTAAATGAAACAACAATATACTTCTTTCCTGTTAACCCTGGATGTAGCTCTAGGCACATTTGTTTCTTTGAAACCAATATTTGACATTTTGAAATCACTAAATACAATTAATTATACAGTATTTTAAATATAAAGAAAATAAGGCCCCAAAAGTCCTCATAGTATTAGCTCTCTTTGATATTCAAAGTAACGATGACTGAGATATTATAAAGAAAAATTCTTTAATGTCTTTTGGATAATCTACATACCCATGAAAGAAACTGGTCTGATATAAATTATTTATTTTTATTATTTGTTATATCTTTGTGTGTATGGGGTATGTGCATATGTGTGCACACATTTGAATGTACGTGCATGTGGAAGCCCAAAGATGATATCAGGAATCATCCTTCATTGTTCTTTTACCTTATTTTTGTAAGCCTGGGTCTCTAATTAAACCCAGAGTATACCATTAGGGCTAGTCTGACTAGACAGCTTACTCTGGGGATTCCCAGGCTCTGCCTTCCAGTGCTAGAATTACAGGTATACAGCCACACCCACCTGTATTTTTAGTGTGATCTGAGTATCCAAACTCAGGAGCTTTTGCTAACCAGACAGGGGTTTAAGCACTGATATAATTTATGGAAGTAATTTTTTATCAGTTAAACTTGGCAAAAAGGGCTTAGAGGCTGTTATCAAACTTCAAAATCTAAAGACTATCATTTTACATTCTTGTAGATAGAGATATTAACATTTTTTAGGAAAAAAATATTTTTGAATGGTTAATCATTAGAAAAACAATGTAAAGGAATGTATTAACAACAATACAAAAATATAAATGTGACACGAGTCTGTAATATAGTCACCAAATATATTGTTTTGCTGTATTTGATAAGGTTCACTTCTCTATAAGGAAGCAATCTCCACCTGTGGACGCAGCTTCACAAAATTAGAAATGCGATAAGCACCAAGATATTTATAGGTCATGTTTTTCACATCACAAGCACTGGAAACTTTCCTTTGGCAGCTCTGCCATTTTAATGAGAGGACCATCACTTTTTAGAGTATCTGATATAATGGGCTTCAAAATATTATAACGCAAAAACATGCTTTCTCTACAGATGAGGCCCAGAGCAATTTTAAGTTATTCAGAATTAAATGTGGAGCAAATTGGGACAGACACCCAGTGCATTTCTGCATCTGGTGTGCTGTGTTTCTTTTTGTTGCAGATTCTTTGCCTTATATCTGCCCTCTCAAAAAACTGGGGGAATGACTTGGGGTTAAAGCTGTTACCGTAAAAGCAAAAGGACCTAGGAAACCCCAAAGCAAAGCAATGAAGGGACAGAGCAATCCAGGATATTCCCAGTATCACACTTGGTCGTCCTCCACAGGCACACACTCAAATGCCCTTTGGTACACATGCACATGTACACATGTGTGCATACACAAAAGAGAAGGGTGATGAGGATTATGTAAATAACATTCCAGACTAGTTTCTTGAATGAAATAGAGATTTTATTGTATTGGTGAGTGTATATTGGTAGATACATTTAGAAAGTGTTTTTAGATTTGATAACATATTAGCAATTGAGAATTTATTGGTCTACTGACACATTCTCACACTTTTTCCCATTTAACACTTTTCAAACACCTGGAAGATGCAGCAAATAAGCTTTAAATTAAAGTGTTATTAAACATGCAGCTTTAGTCTTTTTGTTTGTTTGTTTGTTTGTTTTTCCTGATAGAAACATGAGCTCTGCTGGCCCTGATGGAAGGAAGGTGATGAGAAGATGTGAAGGTCTCATCGACTCACTGGTCCATTATGTGAGAGGAACTATTGCTGACTATCAGCCAGATGACAAGGTAGCTCAGAGCTAAACAGCTCACATGCTTGCCTATTGACTACTAAGATGCTCCAGATCCTTAAGTAGTACTTGCTTAAATTTAGATTTATGTGCTGAGTCTAATTTGTTTGTCAATATATGTTTAGATACTTAAAAATTCTGCCTAGCCTTAGATCCAAATTTTTTTCAGATAAAAGTTTCTAAACCTCTTTAATCACTCAGGGTAGCTAGCTATCTGTCAGAAACACAGATGCTACATTTTCAGCAATAAATTTAAATTCATCTCTTCTCTCATCCCCTAACATCTTCTCCCTTTTATAATCTATAAATGGTAACTATCCAGGGCTGGGGATGTGGTTCAATGCCTAGTTTGTCTAAGGTCTTGGACTCCATCCTAGGATCACATACATAAATCACATACAGAATGTATGAATGAATGATATAAACTGTCACCATCCACCAAAACAATTGAAATATGAGTCATCATAGAGTCCTCCCTTCCTTACAACCCTTGCTCACTGGGCAGCAAGCCATGTACATTCTGCCCTGTCACTTCTTTAATGTGACTATTGATGCTTCAGTCATTGGAGTAGCCTCCTAACTGGTCACTATAAATGTTATCATCCTAGTCTTCAACTTAGCTTAGTTAGGTTCTGGGAATACTCTTTAAATACTAACAGCTAACAGCTTAGATCTGTAACTGAGCATAGATTTTTTGTCCAACATGCAAGAGATCCTAGGTTCAGTCCCCAGCAATACCATAAAAGAGGAGTAGAAAAATTTTTTATGGGTTTTTTTTTTATTAAAAATTTAATTATACATTTTAAAATTTTTTACCAGTTCCCTCGCTCCCCCCTCCTCCCCCTCCGCTTCCCCCAGTGCCTCCCCCCCAATTCCCAGAGAGTCCTTTATTGTGTACGCCTAACTCTCCATTGGGTCCTCCTCTCCGCTGACATATAAGGACCCAGTGGCATTTCCATAAGCCCTTTCTCTTGTTCCCCTTAAGCATAAGATCACTACTATGGCTGTCAATCCCTTGCCTCCAGGGGTCTCGGTGCCCTTAACAGATGCTAGACTTTATGAGGGCAACAGTGCGCTGGACATTGCGCAGGGCATGCAAAGTCCCATTATGATTGCTTTGGCCCCAACTATTGTTGAGAATCTTGCAAATCGTTGCTCCTCCCATCCTTTTGCTCTTACAATCTTACTGCCCCCTCTTCCGCAAATGTCCCTGAGCTCCAGGATGGGGAGAGATTAGGCTGTCCTAGTTCTATGTGATTGATATAGAGTCTCTGAAGTTCTGGATTGTGGTTTGTTGATTTTCTTTTGCAGTTTTGCTGCTCCTGCAATTCCCTTCACTCCATTCTGCTGGGCACTGTATGTCACCCCCTGGCCAGAGACAAAAAGATGTTAAACTGGAGTCTTGTTGTAATAGCACATTCAAGGGTAGATGTAATAAGAGTAGGAAACCTCACTGAGGGAGGGGTCCATCACCCATTTGCAAAATGATTACTTTTTATCTGCTAGACTATATGCCCTCCCCTTCTGGTGAGATCAGGAAAGAACGAGGAG
The DNA here is from genome assembly GCA_023101885.1 of Typhlomys cinereus. Taxonomy (NCBI): domain Eukaryota; kingdom Metazoa; phylum Chordata; class Mammalia; order Rodentia; family Platacanthomyidae; genus Typhlomys; species Typhlomys cinereus. The sequence goes on along the minus strand of JALPQD010000022.1, from coordinate 6,275,419 downwards.
TAGAAAATTTTAAGAAACTCAAATTCTGCTTTTCAGTATTATTCACAGGACTGTTTATGGTCTAATCTTAACTTTTTTTCAGCTACCTTAGTGATTGCATTTATCTCAGGTACTCTCTAGTCCAAGGCACTGAACTGCATGCATTATGCCCTGTGACATCTCATTTGACAGGGCCATCTTTGTATTGACCAAGCTTCATGTTCTGCTCCCTCAGGCCACAGAGAACTGCGTGTGCATTCTTCATAACCTTTCCTATCAGCTGGAGGCAGAGCTCCCAGAGAAATATTCCCAGAATATCTATATTCAAAACCGGAATATCCAGAGTGACAATAACAAAAGTATCGGGTGTTTTGGCAACCGAAGTAGGAAAGTAAAAGAGGTATGTTGAGAGGTCTCTGAGAGAAAGGAGGGGTGGAGATGGGGCAGAAGGAGAAAGTGAGGAGCAATTCCGAGTTCTTAATGTATATCAATCAGACACTGTTGGAAATTATTTTAGCACTCACCTCAGTAATCCTGAGACTTTACCTAAAAAGTAATACAGGTACAGAAAAACTAAATATTTTTTCCAGATTCATTGAGCAAATAAGTAGAAGGGATAGAATTCAGTCCATAGTAATCTGACTACAAATTGGCACTGTTTGTTGTTAAACTATAGTGCTCTCTGTCCTTACTGAGAAATAACTGTGGCACAGTATAGACAATTGAATATTTATTGTTTAAATATTAAAAGCCCTGATATTTGACTGTGGGCATTCTGAAAACAAACTATGAATCTATTTCATAGTTTGCTATGAAAGAGATACTTTATCTCTTTTCATGTTGACATGAAAACCAGAAGAATATGAACTACCTTACTCTTAGTATTGTAATATTCATTAACTTACAGAACTGGGAAACTGGGAACCTTGATGCTTGCCTAGACAAGTTTCCACAGTTCTAAGGGACCAGACCTTTCTACATATCTTCAGAGTAGTGACTAACTTAACCTTTAGCTTTAGTATTAACCTAGTAGTCATCCTAGAAGGGCCTATGCTGAATTTTCTCTAATTGTAAAATGTAGTGTTGGAGAGCAAGGGGTGTTAGGAAGAAATTATTGTGAGGTAAATAACTTGTTTTTCAATTTCCGCTTCAACAGCTTCTTATTGTATAGATTCTAAATAGTATCTCTGGTCTGGGGGTGTGGGTAAAAAATTTGTAGACGTCACTTGAAGTGCTTTAACTCTGGATTCCCTTGTGTGTGGTTAGCAATACCAAGACGTGCCAATGCCAGAAGAGAAGAGCAATCCCAAAGGTGTAGAGTGGCTGTGGCACTCCATTGTGATAAGGATGTATTTGTCTTTAATTGCCAAAAGCGTCCGAAACTACACACAGGAAGCATCGTTAGGAGCGCTCCAGAACCTTACAGCAGGAAGTGGCCCAGTGAGTATCGTGCTAACTTTTCTACTTTTAAAACAGTGGCATTACAGACATACCTACCTTAAGTACAGAGAAGAAACAGTGTGGTAAAAGCAAAAGCTTTCCTATTGTAGCCAAAAGAGTTCTAATAATGACCAGTGTTTCAGCTTTTAGTCTCAGTCTCTGAGAAGTTGTTATTGAACTGCATGTGAACAACAAATACATGGTATTTCTTAGTGCTTAGTTCTCAGAATCCAGCCTCAGACTAGGTTAAAAAAAAAAACAGAAAAAGAAAAATTGTTCATCTCACGGAACTAAGAGAAGGAACTATAGATCTGTTCTCACTGCACTTAGGTTTCTGTCTTATTGGACTGCATGTGAACAACAAATACATGGTATTTCTTAGTGCTTAGTTCTCAGAATCCAGCCTCAGACTAGGTTAAAAAAAAAAACAGAAAAAGAGAAATTGTTCATCTCACAGAACTAAGAGAAGGAACTATAGATCTGTTCTCACTGCACTTAGGTTTCTGTCTCTATCACACAGGTGTCTTCTTGTGTACATTGCATTCTTTTATTTTAATGAAACACAAACTAGTTCACTGTCTTTAATAAGTTCAGTCCAGTGTTGTCTAAAAACTTTAGAATACATAATGTACTCAAGTCAACTTTAATAAAGTAAAAAAAAAAAAAAAAAACTAAATTTTGCATACTATGCAATTAAAGTATACATTGTAATGGCACAAATCTACCTAAAACATGAACACTGCTTTATGCTTTAGACAAAAATCAGATGAAACTGCTTGGTTTGCAATACTTTAATGTGCACCCATTAAAATCCAGTAAGTATCTTAAATATGGCCATATAAGACAGGCAATTAAAGACTTAACTATCCCTTTAAAACCGAAGACATGAAAAACTTTTGGGTATCTGCAGCTTTCATTTACATGCCTAGATATCAAGATATTACTGTGGAAAAAATATATATGATTTCCACAAAAGATAAAATTTCAGAAAGTACAAAAGGTGTCAAAATCTGTACTTCGCTTCATCAAGTGCTTTTCTAGCCCATTTCAATTCTTCCTTCATAGCGCGTGTCCTTCACGCTAGCAAACTTCCTTGGGTCCTTTCGAATCAAGAAGACAGTATCTTCAACTTGCACCCGACCTTGTCTTCCAATGGACATTGCCTTGTGAGTCATTTCAGTGATGAACTCAATGACAAGATCTTTAAGAATATCCACTGATTCGTACATGGATTCTGGCCATCCCCAATTCCGTATATCATACGCCACAATTCTTTAGAAAAAAGTCTCTTTCTTTTCCCCTGTCCACTTTCTGCACCTCCTCCAATTTCTTCACTTTCCTCCTCAAAGGCAGGGTCTTCCTCCTCATCTGCCATACTAACACCTACATTGCATTCTTATGGTAACAATGGTATATTACATTCATATAGTATCAAGAAAAATTAGGGAATCTTGCTAACATTTTACTAACTCAGTATCTTCACAAGGAAAATCTACTTCCTGGGTAGCACTATTGACAACTGAGCAAATGCATCTCCCTAGCCTGATACAGATTTCACATAGACTGTAAGTAGGAGGTTGTGCTGTTGATTAGTTAGGTCTGGATAATACCGAGGGGTACGGGTTTACATGAATAAGAACTAGTGCTACTTGTACTGCCTGGTAAAGGAGGACTATTTATCTAGTAGAAAATGAGAGTATTCTTAGCAAAAGGAGGAGTAAATGTCAGCTAGGAAAAAACAACAGATGTCTACTGCAATCAGGGATTAGGAAGCACATCTGCACTTTTGTGCCCTGAAAATTTGTGCCACACAACAGAGCCGGTTCTCTTTCCAGATACATTTTCTTCACATTACCAAAGTCACAATGTGAAACGACAAACATTTATTTTCTTTCTCGTGCATTTTATGCTATGTTCCATAATCACTTGAACTAAGCCTATGTTATTTGCCTGGATCGTAATCATTCATAACAGTGCATTGCATGGCCAATCTTCAGTTATCTATGCTCATAAAGAAATCACAGAAATATTATATTCTGTACTTAAGAAAACATTTGTTTTTAATATGCATGTTTTCAAACAGAAGCTTACTATTTACTCTGAATAAGAATGGGAAATGATGAAACCAATAATTTGTCTTATCTTTGTGGTTAAGACTACAGACTATCATCTCTTTAATTGAAGCATACTTATGGACAAAAAGAAAGGGGAACTCCCTCCTTTCAAGAAAATTATGGTCTAAGAAGAGAAAATAGGATGTAAGGTATTTAGTACCTAGGGGCACAGTTGTAGGGAGGAAGAAAGTGATGAAGGACTGTATGAGACTCATTAAAATATTTGATTATTCTGAAGACCATTTCAGGTTTTAAAGTGGAGTTGGGACATCATTCTAGTGTAAGGTTCAGAACTGGTACTGGAGTTCAAGAAGCAGCAAGTTGACTAGCACCATGTGAGGTCTAGGGAACACTGGATGCTGCAGTTAGCAGAATTGACAATCTGCACTCTTTGTCCTAGCACCTTTCTCTAGCCAAGAATAAAAATCAGAAAAGACAAAAGCCAATAAGCCCAACATTGCAGTTTTGGTAGGTAGGCGAAAAATAGGCCAGCATGACACAATCAAAGGGTAATGGCAAGATAATATTGATATGACAGATGATGTATAAATAAGAAATCTAAAACAAGATAATTAACATGTGAGGTTTGAGCTTGAAGGCTGTGATAAAAGAACTGGGGTGTTAATGAGACTAGAGAAAAATGTGGGAGGAAGAGGTGGAGAACAAGAAAAATGTGTCAATACTTGATATTGTCAAGTTTGTATTTCCTGGGATTTTGTTTCTCTGTGTGGCCCTCAGAGCAAGTGGATGATGTATGGGAGAGACTTTGGGAGACTCTAGAAAGTATAAGGTAGTCAGTTTGCTCATTTTGTGTGAGAGAAAAGCAGAGAAGTCTGACTGCCTGGCTCCAAAGTCTCTGAAGACAATACTTGTGTAGATGAGCTATTAGAAAGACTTGACCCTGGATGACACTGGGAAAGGATTCTTTGTAGAAGAAATAAGTAGTCTAGCAGAATGCTCTGAAGATTATTGAAAAGACAGAGTCATCCATTTTTAGTAGAACAAATATATTAAGAATAGTGATAATTAAATTTGCTTGAGTCATGGACACATTGAGAGTCTAGCATAAGTGATGGACCATTTCCATGAGAATGTTGATGATAATCATTTTAAGAATGTCGTATTTTCACAACCAGTGTTAGGCCTCGTGTTAAGAGCCCTCATTCTAGAAGGTAGAGAAGAAGGTGAGGAATACAGCTGGTAGAAGGGGCAACTGTGTGAATGAGACAGACAGAAGATAAATACCTGAAGAGTGATTACAAATTACAATAATTTCTATCATGCCAGCCCCAAATTAGCTTCATCTAGAAGTTCAATATAAAGTCAGAGATACAAGCTAAAACATTAAGGTATTAGAGGTCTCTTGATATTAGGAAGAGCCTTGCCAATATTCAGTGTCTTAATCTGATTTTGTATCAGATTTATTTCTCATGGGCCTAGACGTAGGCCAATAGCTTATACATGTAGCCTCAGATACACAAACTGCAAATAATCTAATGAGTAATGTGTTGTTTTCTTGAAAAGACCAATACTACTATAAGAATAAACTGGGTTTTTGTACTTTGGAAATGAACAAGTTAGTTTAGATATGATAATGGCTGTAATGGCCAATAAATAAACTGAAGTGATATCAAAAATTCCTCCCTTTGTTTTCTTGTCTCAGTTGACTGCCTAGATAAACATGGATTCTGGGTCACTGTGGAAATGAGTGGCTGATTATATAGGTGAATTCTTCCAAAACTGAAAAGATGTGTTTATTCTTATACTATATAGCTAGTTCAACAAAATAGAAAAAAATACTGTCCAACTAATTCTGTTACTGAAACCTCATTTTAAAAGTGCAATAAAAATAAGTGAGATCCCACTTTATTTTCTGTACATGTATATCATATATTTTAACCATATTTACTATTCCCATTCCCCTTTCTTATCTCTCCCTCCCTCTGGACCTCTACTTCCCCAAAAGAAGCTTCTCTAACCACTAATCTCTGGATATAAAGGTCCATTTTATTTGTAAACACAGATGCCAAAAAAGGTAACAATAAAAATATTGAAAAAATTTCACCTAGTACTTACATTGAAAACGTAAAAGAATTGAAAGAAAAGGTCTGTAGACTGGTTTCTTTGAAGTTCTAATTTTTGAAACATCCTCCATCAACCTCTGGAGTCTACATAAAACTGATTATTTCCTGAGACCCAATGCAATAGCACTTACAGGACCTGTCTCCCCATAGATGCCAACATCAGTAGCTCGGACAGTTGTCCAGAAGGAAAACGGACTTCAGCACATCCGGAAGATGCTGCACATTGGAGATCCCAGTGTGAAAAAGACTGGTGTTTCCCTGCTCAGGAACCTGTCCCGGAATCTTTCTCTGCAGAATGAAATTGGTGAGTCACTCAGAGCATCTGCGTGGCCGGTACATCCTGAAAATCCAAGTGATGAGCCAGAGGTACAAGGAGAGAGGTAGTAAGCAGGCCTGCATGCCCCGTTCAGCAAAGGTCAGGCTTTCTCAGTGGACCTCAAGTTGGATTGTTCCTCCTATCCAGATTTTAATTACTTGCCAAGGAGAAATCTTGACAGTTCCAACATTCAACGAGGTAGGTAATCCATGTGGCACCCTCAGACATGAAAGTCAGTGACATCTGTTTACTCTGTGTGGCTGTTATTCAAGATGTTGTGTGGCCTAGAACTCTAGAACTTTAGCAAAGCACATGCAGCGATTTAGACATTTGCAATGTATTGAGCTTGGTGTGTAAAGAGGTAAGGATAGACAGGTAATCACATTAAAAACATGAATGAAGTTACTTAATACAGCTGATTTTGTACAAGTGGTTTCTAGAAAAAAAAATGAAGCCTAATTTTTAAAAATTTATTTATTTTGTGTGTGTGTGTGTGTGTGTGTGTGTGTGTGTGTGTGTGAGAGAGAGAGAGAGAGAGAGAGAGAGAGAGAGGGAGAGAGGGACACTATGTGTCCCTATGGAGGACCAAGGGTGACTTCAGTAATCATCCTGGATTGCTTCTACCTTCTTTTTGTTTTGCTCTGGGATTTCCCAGGTTCCACCCTTAAGAGTCAGAAATACAGACTGCCACAGTTTCTGCCTAGAGTCTTTACCTAGGACCTGGGATCCAAACTCAGGACCTTCTGCTTGTGAAGCAGAGTCTTAACCCCTGAGCCATCTCTCTAGCCCATATACCTTTTTATTTTTTTTTTTGAGAGAGAGAGAGTTAGTTTTACTCTGTACCTTCAGCAAGCTTCAAATTCATGGTTATCCTGCTTCAGCCTTCCAAGTACTGATATTATGAGGATGTTAACACCAATACCGGTTCATATTTGTCTTTTTAAAGACTGTGTTTTTGGCAAAGATAATAACCGTGATAACTTATCAACTAGTATGAGTCCTTCATTTGCTTATATAAGAAATTTCTGGCAAATGTTTGTTGAATCAAATCAAAAGCTATAAAATCAGGTAGTAGGAAGATAATGCTAAAATTGAGAATGGTTTTTAATATCCATTAATTGATTGTTTCCAACATTGTATATTCAGTTTTCTGCAAAATTCCATTAAAATTATAAATAAAGATTGGTCTATTTCTAACAGATTAGATTTTGGAATCTACTTGTATGCAAAGCAACAGAGAGATGCCGGATCTGCAGTTGTGCCATTTTTATCAGCCAACAGCAAGTACGACAGCTGGTTTCACACAGTAATGTTGTATGCCTTGTCAATACAAGGAGAGTAACAGTGCCTCTGAGAGAAACTTTGCCTTCGTTGTGCTCAAAATAATGACAGTTTCTTCCCACTGTTTTTTGTGGGCTTTTGCGCCAGACTTCAAAAAAATTGTATTATCTTTGAACTGTTTTTTTCTTCCTCAAATGAGATATTGATTCCATCTTTAATACATTACCATGGTAAACAACTTTTGTCTATGCACTGTTCATATACCTTCAGACAGAAATGCTGTCTGTCTCAAGTTCTCTCATCCTTTCACAAATGATAAGGTGAACTGTAATTGTTGCCTTATATAAGACATTCTAAATCTAACTTCGAGGACATTAAAGAGAAGAACTTCAGCAAGATAAATGAAATTTTAAAATTCTAAATTTATTTTATGTCCAAACTTTTTTATTTTATTTATTTTTCCCTATCATACAAGCCTAATAGGTACCCCATCTCCTCCCTCCCTCCACTCCTCCCCAGTCCCCCTTATACCCTCCCTCCCCTTTTCCTCTTCTTTTTACCCTCCCTCCCTTTCTCCCAGTTCCCTCTCTTCCCCTCCTCCCATTCCCTGGAGCATCCTTTAGTGTTAATGTCAAGCTTCCCTCTGGGTCCTCCACTCTAATGAGGTGTAAGGACTCAGTGGCATTGCCCAGAGCCCTTTCTTGGGCTCCCCTTTAATATGGGACCACTATTATGACCGTTAGTCTCTTGCCTCTTGCCTGTGATCCATGCTAGACTTTGGGGAGTCATTGTTTATGTCCAAACTTACTTTATGTCCAACATATATTTCTAAGTAATAGGACATATCTTAATTTTGAATTTTAATAACTCTAATGAGTGAGAATCCTTTTTCAATACATGCCTTATATTTTTCTTGAAATTTCTAGGTCATATACCTTTCCATGTGGTGTTCTGGAATGAAATTACCACATTTTATTTTATAGACACACACTTGAAACATACTTGCTAAAATCTTTGAGGATTGGCCACAGGACATGGTGAGGTAGCAACACTGTCCCCAGGGAATACAGAGGCCAGTTCCCCACATGTGGCCAAGCCAATCTGATTGTCTTAGCTGGTCATCTAACTGTTCTAGATCAAGAAAGAAATAATCACACCTTACAGGGTGTCTCTGTGGATCAAATGCAATAATGGGTTGCAAACACTGGGAAGTGTTAGATATATTTCTAGAACCATGATTCACACTTAGTCATTATTACAAATAAATTTTCAGATATCCAAATAATAAGTATCTTATTCAGACCCACAATGGTATAAAAGAGAAAAAGGAAGAACGGAATGGAAAAGGAAATGTGTGTGTGTTGAAGGGAGGTAGATATACACCTTTTCATACTATATTGTGGTATGTACTTACTGATGTGAATACTTGGTGTTTTCTAAGAAAATAAATATAAGTGCTAGGGAGATGGCTTAGGAGTTAAAGTTTTTGCTTCAAAAGCAAAAGGACCTGAATTCAGATGCACAGATCCCACATTAAAAAAAAAAAAAAAATGCCAGACAGAAATGATGGCAGCCTGCAATTCCATCCCTTGAAGATATATTCTAGGAATCTTTAGAACAAAGCAGTAAGGAAGAAGAACAATCCAAGATTATCCCTTGGGCCTTCACAGGTATACACACTAAGTGTTCTTTTCTACATTCTCTCTTTCTCTATCTCTCTCTCTCTCTCTCTCTCTCTCTCTCTCAAAGTAAACATATCAGCCTAGATGAAGAAACTGTAAAGTAAACCAGCACTTATTGCCCACTCATGGTCAGCAAACAAGACTACAGGAAGATGTGGGGAACATGTTCTGTTAAGAAGGCTCCTGTATAAAAAAAAGAAGAAAATAAATGTGAAAAAAAAGTTCCTCCAAAAAATCAACTCAAAATTATATATCCAAGATATATACTTTAAGTCACCTTATAGAGAAGACTTCTATTTTTCTTAAAGGTTTAGAAATACAAAAACTTGTCAAAAGCTTAAAATAACAATTTAGCCACCTCCTTAAGCATAGGATTAACTCCATAGGGGACCTTTCCTGGAATTTTTTAGCTGTGTGATGTTCTCAGTGATGTCACCGGATGTCTGCCACCAGGGCAGTGGTGTTACCTGTCTGGGTCTTCACACAGCTCTGCAGTTTGCCTCTTAGGTGGAGCACCAGTTACAGAGGGGTTCCTTGGATATTGTAGTCAAAGAGAGTGCAGCCATCCTCCAGCTGCTTGCCCACAGAGATCAGCCAGTGCTGCTCAGGCAGGACCCGTCTTTGTCTTGGATTTTTGCTTTCGTGTTACCAGTAGTGGTAATAGGCTCCACCACCAGGGGGATGGTTTTCAGACATCTACGTTTGTCATTTATGGTAGTAAGACAGTGTCTCCTGTTTCTAGGCTGGTCCCAAACTCATCATGTAACCAAGGATAACCTTGAACTTTCCTCCTGAATCTATCTCTAGAGTGCTGAGATTGTAGGTGCGCATCACCATATATGCATGGTTTGTGTGTTGCTGGGGATCAGAAATAGGACCTTGTACATGTTAGGCAGCAAGCACTCTACCAGCTGCACTACATCCTTAGCCAGACTTCACATGTTAATACCTTTCTTCTCACTATAAAATAAGCCAGATTTGTATCTATAACCAAGAATTATATACATGTTATGTGTCATAGTCAGATACAGTTGTCAACTTGAGGGTTCAAGCTCTGGACATATTTGTAGAGAATCAGTGGTTGATTTAAGCCCTGAGCAAACCTGCAGGAAATTATCCAATTGATGTGAAGCCCCAGCCCGTAGTGGGTATGTCTAGTTCCTTGCAGGTGAATAAGAAATGGGTAAGGAAATAAGTATCCTTTGGTATACTTGGCCAGGCATGCTGGTCTGGCAAGTAGGGATTGTCCCTTTCTCTGCAGTCCTGTGGATATATAGATATGGTATGGCCAGTTCCGTCAACCTTTGGTGTTGGTATCCATGCTGGACAAAAACTGGTAACCAAACAGTCCTAAGCCAAGGATAAAATCCCTTGTTCCCTTATAAGCCCTTCGATTGTGGATTTATTGGCAACAATACAGACTAGCTGCAACAGTGTGATTATTTGTTATGATTGTCAACCTCCTGAAATTTAGAATCATCTGGGAGAGACATCTCTGGTTCTATTCTAGAGAATCCTGCCTCATGTACATTTAAAATTATAGCAGCATATATTGAAAAAGAAAATTGGAAAGTATAGTTACTTTGAGTTTTGTTATTGTTGTGTGTATGTTTTGTATGTGGGTGTATGTAGGTTACCTGACATGTGTTGAAGAGTGCACTTGAGTGTATGTGCCTGAGGATGCTCAAGGATAGCTCAAAGGGAGTCCTGGATTACTCTCCCTCCTTACTGTTTTGCTTTGGGAATTCCCAGGCTCTGCCTTCCAGGGCCAGAATTATAGGGTGCTGTCATAATTGCCTGGCATTTTCTAACATGGGATCTGAGGATTCAACTCAGGTCCTGTTGCTTGTGAGGCAAATGCTTTAACCATTGAGTCATCTCCCTAGCCCTAATTTTGAAAAGGTTCTTATTAGCATATATTATGTTCTCTCTCTACCATGTGATCTCCAGGGATCAAACTCAGGTTGTCAGGCTTGGTGACAAGTGCTCTTACATCTAAGCCATCTCACCAGCACTAATTATGATATGTAGATGATGTATTTTGATTCTGTTCACTTCCCATTATCCACTCATTCTTCTCCCACTACTATTGATCTCTTTCCTCTTCCCAACTTGTGTGTGTGTGTGTGTGTGTGTGTGTGTGTGTGTGTGTGTGTGTGTGTGTTTCAATGAGCTTCATTAGGGTTGATTATCAAGTCTGGGTGGTAAGATTCTTTATAGTAGCTTGGACAGCTTAACAGTGACTTATACCACTGTCTCTGCCTCTCCTGGCAATCATGAACTGCTATAGAGCCATAGATCCTCAGCTTGGTAAGGCCTGTTTCCATCACCATGCAGTGCTGATGAACCAGTGTTATGCCATCTTTTGCAGGGAATCATAACTGTTGAAAATTCAGAGGCACAGCCACATGAAGACCCCCTGAAGATAGTGTCCCACAATGTCCGCCCCTTCCTCCTACTCTAGCATTCAGTCTACCCCATCTGTAACTGCTCCTGAGTCTTGGAGTGAGTGATACAGATGGCCCAGCAGCAGTCACTTATTCTCAGCACTTCGAACAGTACCATTGCCAAAAGAAGCTTCTGTGATCAAAACTGAGAGCAACATTCATCTATAGACATTTAGAAGGCAATTTGATGGCACATCATGTCAGTTTAACAAAACAATACTAGCTTCACCATTAGGACCTGTGATCTCCACAACCATGGGTATTTGATTAAGTTCACAATAGTAAGCATGAATTACCTCCTGTGAATCAGATCTCCAATCCAAACAGAAATTAATTAGCTGTCCCCATAAGAGACTCGCAAGTATTATGCCAATGGATACATCTTGCCTAGCAAGTTGGTAGTACAGTTTGCAGGGTGCACACCTGAAAAAGATTTCTGATGACAGTTCTTCTCAGTAGCTTACAGAGCACCTGCCAACACTACAAAGGCTAGAAGGCTTCCAGTCCAGTTCCAGTTTTATTTCTCTGTGTTCTCGGAGCAAAAGCAGGTAGTGTCTTCAACAATAGAGCAAAGGTTTTAACTGCTGGCCCATCTCTCCAGTCTTCAATGCATTTTTTTTAAATCAAATATGTTTCTTTTTGGAAGTGTTTTTTACCTCAAATGTATTGAGATTTTAAGATTAAGAACAGTCTTTTTAATCCAGTATTGGTTTTCCTTCATTTCATAGCCAAAGAAACTCTTCCTGATTTGGTTTCCATAATTCCTGACACAGTCCCGAGTACTGACCTTCTCATTGAAACTACAGCCTCTGCCTGTTACACATTGAACAATATACTGCAGAACAGTTACCAGAATGCAAGAGACCTTCTTAACACCGGGGGCCTGCAGAAAATTATGACCATCAGCACAGGCGATAGGTAAGTCCCTCCATGTCTACGCATCCCTGTCTCCCTCTCCCTGCCACACTACTGTGTCAGTACTCCAGCGGTAGATTCCCATTACCAAGTGTCATGGACAGCATGGCCACAGATACGATGGCAAAGCGAGGTCAGATCATCTCATCTAGTCCCTGGTGATCATGGAAGAATAGTGTTGTATTGTGTCTGTTCTCTCTCCTTTCTAAAATGATCACAGCAAGTATTGGTTAGAAAAGTTCACATGTACATGGAATTTTTGCTCAGAAGCTAATTTACCCACTCCACCTTCAAACTCTCTAAGCAGTGTTCTGTTTCCTAGGCTTTCCCACACACTACCCCAGATGGGTAGAAAGAACTCCATTTGAAGAGAACCAAGGTTCTCTCAGATGAGCCACGCTGTCCTGTCTCTCTAAAAGATCAAGATAGAGCCGGACTCCATAGCTGCCCATGTTTTTTCAGTCCAGCATTTTACCAAGCTCACGTCAATTTCATAGAGCCAAAGCTGTGACTTAAAAGCAACAAAATGTAAGCAAAGCAGGAGTCAAAACAGGAGTCCTGGGATCAGAGAAATCCCTTTTTCCTCATTCATTATGACCAAGTGATGGGATTGGATTAGGGTGTGACAATTATTTTTGTCTTTATGCAACTCTAAATTGTTTGGCTTGCTACATTCAAGTTATTTTTGTAAAGAGCCAGAAAAGAAAAGATGCTATTTCACCTTAACTTGAATAAGTTACAAAGCAAATGAGAACATATTATTTCTATTTTGTGTGTATATTCATTTTTTTAATGTTACATACATGAATTTAGTGAATTTATGATATTTTCATCTATTGATCATTAATCCCATCTCCTTCCTTTTCCCCTTACAACCTGCCAAGCGCTCTTCTGTTTTCAAGCCTTTTTGTGTGGCCCACTGTGTTTCATCTAGTTAATCTTAATATATATTTTTTATTATTATTTATTCAATTGTATGTGTGTATGTGTGTGTGTGTGTGTGTGTGTGTGTGTGTGTGTAGAACCACGGGCGAATTCGGGAACCACCATGGACCTCCTCCACCTCCTCCTTGTTTACTCTGCCCCGGGATTCACAGGCTCTGCCCTATCAGGACCAGAAGCGCAGGCCACCCCCACTTCCACCTGGCGTCTATATGTGGGATCTGGGATCCGAACTCAGGCCCTTCTCCCTGCACGGCAGAGGCTTAACCCCTGAGCCACCTCTCCAGCCCCTCATCTAGTTAATCTTTAATAACATATACCTGACATGATTCATGTTCCAGCAAGTATTATAGTATATTTATCTGCCATGAAATCATATATACTTCAGCCCTATCATGCCCAGAAGATAATGTCTGGCCCACCACTGTCCCACTTCAGGCTCTTACAATCTTACAAGCCCCCTCTTCCACGATGTTCCCTGAGCTTTGGGGTGGTGATGGGAGTGACTTAGATGTCCTGTCTAAGGTTATGCAGTCCACTGTTAATTATTGTCTGCATTTTGGCAAGTTGTGCTTTTCTGTAGTAAACATTCTGTTACCGAAGAATGCTTCCAAGTTAAGCGCTGAATGCTCTTCCAATCTATGGGTATAATAACAGGTGTTTAAAAAGCAGTTTGATGTGGTGTCTTCATAGCTAAATCTTCATAGCCTGACCTTTTCCTGGGTTACCTCTATTTCTCATCTACCGAGTGCAGTCCACAAAGCTGTTAGCACCTCTGGCAAAGCAGCCCAGGAAGGAATACTACACCCAGAGTCCTAGCTAAAATGAGCCCTGAACTGGGAGGGAGGGAGGGAGATAAGGAGAGAGGGAGGGGGGAGATAAGGAGGGAGGGTGGGAGGAGGTAAGGAGGGAGGGTGGGAGGAGGTAAGGAGGGAAGGAGGGAAGGAGGGAGGGAAGAGGTAAGGAGGGAGGGAGGGAGGGAAGGAGGGAGCGAGGGAGGGAGGGACGGAGGGACGGAGGAAGGAAATGCTCATCTAGTTTGTCTTCGTCCATATCAATAAAATTAAACTCAGGGGATACTCACAGATAAGTCCCAGGGCTGTTGGAAATGAAAAGAAGAAATAATTCACAGGAGAGGATATAGATAGAAAGATCAGTAGATCAGGCGGGTGGCAGTACATCGTAGTCTCAAAGGTCTCTTCCACCATTCAGTTCCTGAAACTTTATTTTATACAGGAATGTAAATAGGAGATGGGGATCAGGTTATAAGCTCCTTGGGTGAAATGATTAGTGGAAAAGAGAGAGAGGAAAATGAGATTCCTACTAGTTTCCAACATATGCTCAGATAACCAGTCTGTGACATTAGGAGTAATCTACCTGTGCAGAATTCTTCAGATAATATAAAGATCCTTTGTCAAGGTGGTACCATCCTCCAGGTGGCACCCTACATCAGTCATCACTGAAACTTCTAAGCAAACTTCATGGGATACTGTGATTTTAATTTAATTTGAGCATTCACATGCAATAATTATTGCCCTCAGAAAAATGCCATCACTTATGGAAATGTCTTATGGTTTATCGAGAGAGGGATATGTGTTTGTGTTGTATGTGTGGTGTTACAAATATCCAAATGGAGTCTATGGTTAAAAAAGAAAAAAAGATTAAGAATGTGTTCCAACTGTGTCTACCCTCTTTCCTTTCTAAAGTGTTGTATGTGTGACATTTATGAATTAGTGCAGAAATTATCATCTATCACATTATATCTTTAATAAGTTCCAGTTATCAGATATCCAACTTACAAACTTTTACATACATAAAATACTTGCCTTTAAGAACATTTTATAATTTTGAACATTTAGAGGCCCATGATTTTCATGAATGTACTTATGCTGAAGTTATTACCAAGTGATTGAAATGTCACTGGGATACTAAAACAAATTTGACTTTCCTGCCTGCAAGGCTTCCATAGTGGGAGAGAAGCTAATGGAATGAAACCATACATTCCTTTCCTTACAGTTTTGTTTTCTATATTCTTCATTGCATGTTTTCAGGCTTGACAAAGAAAATAATGCTGTGTGATAGGTGATAAAAGAGAAAAATCTATGCAGACACTAGTCTTTAGCCAAAAATGGGAGGTTTAGGACACATTAAGGAAAGAGCACTAAAAAACAATCTCTCACTGGGCTTTTTTTTTCAGGGATAAAAGCTTTGGTTCCCCCAAGCAAAAGGACCTGAGTTCAGTTTCCCAGATCCCATGTACACACATGGGACACACTCAAGTGCACTAGTTACACACACACACACACAAGAAAAACAATGCTGATGTCTCAGTAATGACTTGGACATATAGTAGAGTAAGTTTTCCATTGGCTCTATACTAGCCATAATGTTGCCACAAGAATTTCTCAAAAAAGTTTTACTCTTACATTGATTAATAGGTTCCTGAGTGTCAGAAGTATGTACATTTCAGTTGTTTTCCTTCACAGGAATCTGTAAATGCACTTCATAAAGGTATACTTTTAAATTATGTTCTATAAATTCTTTGTAAATCACTTAGGTATTAGCACAGTGATTCAAAAAGAGTATTTTTAAGTGGCCCTTGGCTTTCCACGGGCATCTTCTTTTATACGACTTTTGTGATGTTTGTGGAATCAACAGTGAAAGAAGACTTACGTGTAGGTCGCTGTCAGAGCTCCAGTCGTTCTCACTGACCTGAGAGTGTTGCTTTCTTTTCAGCTACGCCCCCAACAAGGCCACCAAAGCTGCTTCTGTCCTCCTTTACTCTCTGTGGACACACACAGAACTCCACAATGCCTACAAGAAGGTAAGAACATAATATTACAGGATTGGGTAAAAACAGCCACCTAATATGGCCCTTGGGAAATCACTAATCAACTCCATTTTCTTAATGTTTTTGTCTGCTTCTTTCATAGGCTCAGTTTAAGAAGACAGATTTTGTCAACAACCGAACTACCAAAGCCTACCACTCCCTGAAAGACTGAGGGAAATGTAAACACTCAGAGATCTCAGCCTCAAAGTTCTCTGCTACAAAATCCCCCAAAAGAAAGCACCTATTTTTTTACTGTTCAGTCCCAGAAACTTCAAAAAGCATGCCTCATTTCTATCCTTTTCTATTTCCATGATCTTCAGAAATCTAGAAAATGAATAATCAGAACATAATTTTTGTCAGGCTTCCTAAAGATAGTTGCAAGTTTCCTGCCAGTAGATGCTGGCAGCAGGATCTATTTATAAAAATAATAGATGCGCTTATCTGCACTCGTGTATGAATGTGAACTAATGGGTGGTGAATATTCTTGTATTACTAGACTTTTAAAAGTATTGCATTTATATTCATTTTTTGTTTACTTTTTTTCTTTTTTTGCCATTCAACCTGCGCATTGCTTCACCACTGAGCCACAACTGTCTGGTTCTGTAGTGCTGGAGCAGAGCAAAAGTCATGAGAAGTACTTGCAAGGCTGTCCAGAAGAAAGTATTAATGGAAAAATTGTTGCTTTGTGCTTGTTTAAAAGCCCCTTGGATTGATGTGTGTGTGTGTGTGTGTGTGTGTGTTTTTCTTCCTCTGATTTTAAATAAGAGTAAGAAATTTAGGATTAGAGAGTTTCAGAGCTAGAAGAAAAGGAAACTAGAAGTAATCACAGCAGCCATTGGTTAGAAAAGCCCATGTGTAAATGGGATCTTTGCTCAGGAGATAATTTACCTGCAACACCTCCATCACATACAAATCTTTGTAAACAGTGCCAGTGTGCTCTCTTCCTGAGTTTTCTCACACACTGCTCTGGATGAGTAGAATGGACTGTGTCCAAGGGCAACCCAGGGTCTCTCAGGCTGAGAGGCCAGCTGGAGCCACTGACAGCAGCTAGTTTCAATTAGTCACATTGTCAACTCTTGTCCAGCTTCTAAAATAGAACAGAGAGCTACAAAACCTCATGAGCTCTTCCTGAGTTTAAGCTGTAAAGAAAAAAGGTAAAAAGTCATGTTGAAGAAGAGTGCATGGTGTGGACTATGAGTGATATGACTGGAAGGTGACAGGATCATGGAGGGAGGGAAGGCAATCTGGAGAATGTGAAATGCTGTTTTATCTAGAGGGCACTTAAAACAGTAATCCTCTTGACTACAATATTATTTTGTTATATTTTGTCTCTTTAAAGTCTGACATTGTTTGCCTTAGGAACATGGGAGAAGGAAACGTCCTTCAACACCATTGTCTGGGGGGAATCTAATAGAAAGAAATTCCCATTTCCAATTTAAATGTGTATTTGGAACCTAAAAAATATTTTCAACTTTAAAAGCATCAACTAACCTAGATCAAAAAAGTTATTTAGATATCAATTTTTAAAATAATGAAAAGAACTTCTGTATCTTTTATCAAATTTGTAACAATAAATATTTAAGGTTTGTTTATTCCTTTAAATCAATGACATGTTTAATAGTTTCTGTGGGGGGGTATTTTCTTGCTTTTAGTGTCAGTCTTTTTTAATACATTAATAGAAACTTCAATTATATTAAATATAAAATGAGGCAAAAGTAACATTACCTGCTTTGGTATTTGTGCATATCTAGTGTATGTGTCCATCTTGGTGCATGTTGTATGACTGACATGACATTTGAGAATTTTATTCTGTAAATTTCAACTTGTTTACTAAGCATTTATTAATCTTCCCAAATTAAAGTCCTGAATTCACCAGAGCATATAAAAATGGAGAGGCATACAGCTGAGTTTGCTGCAGTTGTTTTGTGTACTGAGAGGTTCAGTGTCCATGAGAAGACTGGCTGTGTTTGAGCCTGGCTTTCTGTTTTGTGCATCTTCTTACAAACACTTCTCTGCTTTAATCTTTGTTAACAAGATCTTTGTGTGGATGAATATCAGTTTTGACTGCAGGTCTATGCACAGGACTGTTTTTCTGTGCCTGTACCACCAAAGGCACAACAGGCCTCTAATTTATTTGTGGTAAGAGCTCCAAAAGGTCATGTCTATGTCAAGAATCCTACATGATCATCTGGCATCTGGGAAGGTCGACTTTCTGTTACTGGAACACTTGTTTATACCTGATGGAAATAACCATAGGGTTATCAGACAAGATAAATAAACATGTCAAGGGGAAAAAAAAACAGTCAGAGCAGACAAACCACTTTTAAACCAAATCAGTCTCTCCTTGCAGAAGTAAGTACTGAGAAGAAAACAGAAACTGGACATGTTTATACATTTATATATGCCACAGGTTCTAAGATAACGCCTTAATAAATATGTAACGAACTTGTGTTGGAATGAGGAAGATTTGTGTGTGTGTGTACTTTGAACACAATTGCAACAGCCTTAAGTCACATAATTTCAGGATGAGGAGAGGATTTAGAAAGCATTAGTTCCATTCTCAAAGTATCTTCTTGCATCAAAAAAAGTTAATACAACAGAAAAAATGTGCTGTCAACCACTCAGCTAATGCCTAGCGTGAGCCTGTAATAGGGTCATTTTAAGATTTAGTAAGTGCAGCATTACAGCATTTGTTATAGGAGGAGAAGCAAATAAAGCAACTAAGGTGAATATTTTACTTTGCAGTGGTACAATTTCATCACTTATGAAACCAGCACCAGTCTTTTAAGAAATATATGAAAAGCTTTCTCTGCGTGTTCAGGAAAGTGATATCAGAGACACGTCAGGAGACACATTGGTCTGAGAGCTGTTGAAAAAATGAGCAAGTGCTCATTAAACAGCATATATATCAACACTGAAACAATATAGAGATTAGCATGATCTCTATGCAAGGATGACATGACAATCTATGAAGCATTCCATACTTCTTTTCCATAAGGCCCAAACAGGATTTGTCCTGTCAACATGTCACCATGAAAGGGCAAAGAACTCAAGAGGCCCACACCTCCGTGAGGGACTGATGAAGCTTAATCCTGTCTTGGGGGGGGAGATGATTTCCTTAATGGTATACCCACCGATATATGATTCATGCTCCGGCAAGTCCTCAGGCACATGCCACAAATGACAACCAAGACCAAACTCAGTGAGCCACTCAGTCAAAAAGACAAGAAAATAGAAGGGAGACTGGCAAAGAAGGGCTGTAATGGAAAGGGGGGGGGAATGTGATTGGGACTAAGGTGTGAAAATATCATAAACTCGCTATATTCATGTGTAAAATACTAAGATAATAAAGGAAAACAAAGATGGGCAGAAGGGAAAACATTCCAAAAACCATAGACTAGAACAATCAGTGAAAACATCCAGCGTATTGAGTCAGAGAAAGATGCTATGCTATCTTTTTAAGTACCTGAAAGACTACTGTACAAGACCTTATTTACTCTGACATAGTGCAGAGAGAAGAGTCACATACAAAAGGGAGGCACTCGGCTGAGTAGCAACCAGAGGATAAATACCGAGCACTCTGCACAGCTTCCTTACACTTTTTTGGGGAGATAGGGGACACACATGTGTGCGCGTGTGTGTGTGTGTGTGATATGTGTGTTTACCACAGAATACTTGGGTGTGTTCGCTTCTGGAGACCCAAAGGTGACATCAGAAATCATCCTGGAATCCTCTCCCTCCTTATTGTTTTGTTCTTGGGTTTTCCAGTCTCTGTCTTCCATGGTAGGAATTGCAGGCCACAGCCATATCTGTCTGGCAATTTTTAGGTAGGGATCTACCTAAAAGGCTTTAACCCCTGAGCCATCTCTCCAGTTCTCATACTTTTTTAAAAATTTATTTTATTTCATTTCTGCAGCTTAATGAGTGAACATTCTTACCGCCCTCATTCCTCACTCCCTTCCATCCCTTTCATCCTCCTTCCTTCCCTCCCTCCCACTGATTCCTTTGTGAATCAAACCTGCTTCTCCCACCCTCTTAAACATGGGGTCGTATGGGTCCCAGGGTCCACTCTGATTTTTCCACTCTGGTAGGGTTCCGGCCTCTGTGGCAGACCAAGAGGCCCTACCTTGGACCAACCACTGATGTGTGCAGTCCCTTACCCCTATCCAACCTCTCACCCCTAAGGATCCTATTGCTTGAAATTATTTCTCCCGAGATCCATGCTAGTCTGGGAGGCAGGGGGCATGTTGATATGTCAGCACAATTGTGCAGGTCTGGGAAGGTCAAATCTCATTGCAGTGAGTTCCTGGCTGCAACAGCCCTGTCTTGATAAGAGTGTCTTGTCCACTGGTGGAGATTCCCATCTTAAGGCTCTTACAGTCTTACTGCCCCCTCTTCTGTAAGGTTCCCTGAGCCTTAGGATGGAGAAAGATTTGGCTGGCCTTATTCTGGATGAGCACCGTAGGATCACCGGTATTCTACACTGTGGTTGGCTGATGTCTATTTTGCTGTTCTTCCACTGCACAAGGGTTTTGAGATCATCTCCTATCCAAAGATTAAAAGAAAAAACTGTTAACAAAAAAAAGTAGGAGAAAAGACTTACAGGAGAGAGGAGACCAGGAATAGGACACAGGCAACAGGCAACCAACTGGCTTCCTAATAACCATCCTGCTCCATGACTGGAAACATGTATTCAGCACTTCAAACCAATCCAAACACCTGTGAACAGGAAGAAAACTGATGATGGGCTTGACCAGATGCCTCACTACTACAGGCCTTTCTTGACAATTGCCTTATGTATCTATTTAACTGTGTTCCTTTGTCTCCGTTCTGGGGTCTTCTTTTCCCTACCCTCCTTGCTGTAAATGAATGAAGTTGGAAGAAATTACATTAAGCACAGTATTCCAAGCACAGAAAGTCAAACATCGCAGTTCTCCCTTATAAGTGGAACCTAGTGCTAAGCCCCCATAATGACATACACAAGGGAAAAAAATCTCTATAATACCCAGTTCTCATATGTTTAAAAAAAATCTCAAGAATGAAAACAAATCACATTCCCAGAATCACACAGCAAGAAAATATAAAGGGTCTATCTGAGGTCAAGAATCCTACTCCCTTCTGGGATTCTCTCACAAATTCTCTGTATTGGAAAACTCTGGATGGGAATGGAATCTCAACTTTCTCTTACTACAGTTCTGAATGCAGTATGACCCTGCACTTAAGAATACTGGTTCTCCCCGCGCCCTAGGACCCCAGGTCAGCCCACAGGGACCCGGCTCCGACTCCCACCATCCAGCCGGAGCCGCGCGGGGGCCGAGGGACAAGGAGGACCTCCCCCTGCGCCCGGGCACTGCCCCAGCTGCCCTCGGGTTAAATAGCTCCACGCCGACGCGCCCATCCTCCCTTTTCACCCCACCCCGCTCCGCCCGTCCGGACACGCGCGGTCCACCCGGGCCTCACCCCCCGCCCTAGGTAAGTCCCCGTTCGGGCCCCGCCCACCAGTACCCCAGGCCAAATAATTAAGTTTAGTGAAATTGAGAGATCTTAAAAGTTAAAATGACAATGCCAAAGTCAAAGTGCAAATCCATGAGAAGCAACACTCAAGTAAACAAATTTCGCACTGAAGAAATTAATCCCATAATGTTAGACTCCAACAAGAACAAACCGGCGGAAAAAGGCCAAGAAAGCCTCACCCAGGATAAAGTCTTTCAAAATATGATCATTACCATGTTCAATACTATGAAAGAGGAAATCAGGGAGGAATTACATAATCGAATCAATCTCTTTGAAGAGGAACACAACAGACATTTGGAGGAGTTGAGAAAAACAGTGCAAGAAACATAAAGTGGCATAGAGCAGTTAAAACAAACTCAAGCAGAGTTTAAAACTGAGCTAAAAGACAAGTTATCTTCAACCAAGAACGCCATAGAGAGTCTTATCAACAGAACTAACGAAGCAGAAAACAGAATTTCAGACCTTGAAGATAAAGTGGGAGTACTAACCAGCTCAATGGAAGAGGTTGTTAAAGCCAAAAAGATACTTGAGAGAAATATCCAAGAGATATGGGACACCCTGAAGAAGCCTAACATGCGTATTCATGGAATACCGGAGCAAGAATCTCAAAATACCACCCCTGAGGAAATTTTTCAAACGATCATCAAGGAAAACTTTCCTCATCTAAAAAAAGAGAGGCCCATCCATATACAAGAGGCATTCCGCACCCCAAACAGATACGACCAAAATAGAAGCACGCCGCGGCAAATAATAGTTAAAACACTCCACATTCAAGATAAAGAACTGGTGCTGAGAGCTTCAAGGGAGAAAAAACAAGTCACTTTTAAAGGTAAACCTATTAAAATAATAAATGACTTCTCAGTCGAAACAGTAAAAGCAAGAAGAACTTGGAGAGACATACTTCAAGTATTGAATGAGCAAAAATGTCAACCCAAGCTGATTTACCCGGCAAAGCTATCTGTCATGATCGAGGGAGAAAGAAAAATTTTCCAGCACAAAGACAACTTAAAGGGATACATGTCCACCAAACCAGGCCTTCAAAAAATGCTAGAAATGATACTCAAGCGTGAAGAAAAAAACAGGCATATCCAGGAGAACAGAAGGCAAATATAACACCATTAAAAGTGAAGCAATATACTTATAAAAGCTACTAAACATAATAAATGTCTGGAATTAATAGTTTCTCCATTATAACACTAAATGTTAATGGACTTAATTCACCGATCAAGAGACACAGATTACAAACTTGGATTAAAAATCACAATCCATCAATCAGCTGCCTGCAGGAAACCCATCTTACCACAAAAGATAGGCATGCTCTAAAAATAAAAGGCTGGTCAACAATTCTACAAGCAAATGGAAGCAGAAAACAGGCAGGGGTAGCCATTATGCTATCAGACAAAGTGGACTTCAAACCAAAGAAAATTATGAGACACAGATGGATGCTACATTTTAGTCACAGGTACAATTCGCCAGGAAGACTTCACAATACTGAACATATATGCACCCAATACGGGCCCCTCCACATTCATTAAGAAAACCCTACAGCGTCTAACGCAAGAAATCAACCCCCAAACGATAATTCTTGGGGACTTCAACACCGCCCTCTCAACATGGGATAGATCAACAGGTCAAAGGTCAAAAGCTTAACAGAGACACTTTGGAACTTAATCAAACCCTGAAAGAAATGGACCTTACAGATCTCTATTGAACTTTTCACCCACGCACCAAAGAATACGCATTTTTCTCAGCAGCACACGGAACTTTCTCCAAAATAGATCACATATTGGGCCACAAAATGAATCTACACATATACAAGAAAGTTGAAATACTTTTTTTTTTTATTAAAAATTTAATTATACATTTTAAAAATTTTTACCAGTTCCCTCCCTCCCCCTTCCTCCCCCTCCCCTTCCCCCAGTGCCTCCCCCCCAATTCCCAGAGAGTCCTTTATTGTGTACGCCTAACTCTCCATTGGGTCCTCCTCTCCGCTGACATATAAGGACCCAGTGGCATTTCCATAAGCCCTTTCTCTTGTTCCCCTTAAGCATAAGATCACTACTATGGCTGTCAATCCCTTGCCTCCAGGGGTCTCGGTGCCCTTAACAGATGCTAGACTTTATGAGGGCAACAGTGCGCTGGACATTGCGCAGGGCATGCAAAGTCCCATTACGATTGCTTTGGCCCCAACTATTGTTGAGAATCTTGCAAATCGTTGCTCCTCCCATCCTTTTGCTCTTACAATCTTACCGCCCCCTCTTCCGCAAATGTCCCTGAGCTCCAGGATGGGGAGAGATTAGGCTGTCCTAGTTCTATGTGATTGATATAGAGTCTCTGAAGTTCTGGATTGTGGTTTGTTGATTTTCTTTTGCAGTTTTGCTGCTCCTGCAATTCCCTTCACTCCATTCTGCTGGGCACTGTATGTCACCCCCTGGCCAGAGACAAAAAGATGTTAAACTGGAGTCTTGTTGTAATAGCACATTCAAGGGTAGATGTAATAAGAGTAGGAAACCTCCCTGAGGGAGGGGTCCATCACACATTTGCAAAATGATTACTTTTTATCTGCTAGACTATATGCCCTCCCCTTCTGGTGAGATCAGGAAAGAACGTCTGTGAACTTAACCAGGTTTCTCATTACTTACTTGCAGACCTTGATGGAGGCCTATTTTCTCTGCTGTAACATGGTCTCCTCTCTCCTTGTTTCTGGTGTGGCCCTCCTAACCCATCTCTCTTGTTCATAATCCTTGCAATTACTGTGTTTCATAGGTTTACTTTTGAGTGTCTCAATGTGGGCTGGGTGAGTTTGGTACTAGGAGCCACCTATTAGGGAGTACATACGGCGCTTAATTTTCTGGGTTTGGGATACTTCACTTAATATAATTCTTTCTAATGACATCCATTTCCCAGCAAATTCCAGTAATTCATCATTTTTGATGGCTGAGTAGTACTCCATTGTATAGATGTACCACCTTTTCCTTATCCACTCGTCAACTGTTGGACATTTAGGTTGATTCCATGACTTTGCTATTGTAAACAGTGCTGCTATGAACATGGTCGAGCTTGTGCTATCGAGGCGAACCTCTGCTGCATGGGGGGTTATTCCCAAAAGTGGGATAGCAGGGTCATATGGCATTTCAATCTTTAATTTCTTTAAGAATCTCCAGACGGCTCGCCAGAGTGGCTGTATGAGCCTGCATTCCCACCAACAATGTAGGAGAGTTCCCCTCTCTCCACATCCTCTCCAGCATTTGTCGTTGTTTGTATTGTGGATTTTTGCCATCCTGACCGGGGTGAGATGATATCTCAGGGAAGTTTTGATTTGCATTTCCCTGATGGCGAAGGAAGTGGAGCATTTTTTAAGATAATTGTTAGACATTTTAATTTCATCCCTGGTAAAGTTTCTTTGAAGTTCCAGGGCCCATTTTTTAATTGGGCCAGTGTTTTCCTTGGAGTTTAATTTTCTAAGTTCTTTATGCACTCTGGACAGTAGAGCTCTGTCAGATATGTGGTTAGTGAAGATTTTCTCCCATTCTGTGGGTTGCCTTTGAGCTCGTGTGACAATCTCTTTATCTGAACAGAAGCTCTTTAATTTCACAAGATCCCAACTGTTGAGAGTTGGTAGCAGTGATTGTGCCATTGGATGTCTGTTTAGGAAGTGTTGGCCTAAACCCCCGGCACACAAGGTTGGTTCAACATACGCAAATCAATAAATGTAATTCATCATGTAAACCAGTCCAAAGTCCAAGACCACATGATACTCTCGATAGATTCAGAAAAAGCTTTTGACAAGATCCAACAGCCTTTTATGATCAAAACGCTAGAGACAGTAGGAATGGAAGGAACCTTTATCAATATAATAAAAGCTGTATACAACAAGCCCACAGCAAGGATTATGCTCAATGGGGAACAATTGGAAGCATTCCCACTTCGATCAGGAACTAGACAAGGCTGTCCACTCTCACCACTTCTATTCAATATTGTACTTGAAGTCTTAGCTGAAGCCATAAGACAAGAAAGGGACATAAGAGGGATTCAAATTGGCAAGGAAGAAGTCAAGCTATCCCTATTTGCAGATGACATGATCTTATACCTGAGTAATCCCAAAACTCCACCAGGAAGCTCCTGGAACTAATTGAGAAGTTCAGCAGGGTGGCAGGATACAAAATAAATGTGCAAAAATCAGAGGCCTTCCTATATGCCCAGAATGAAAGAAGTGAAAAAGCCTTGAGAGAAACAATACCATTTACTATAGCCCCTAAAAAAATGAAATACCTTGGTATAAACCTAACCAAGGAGGTAAAAGACCTTTACAATGAAAACTTTAAAACCCTAAAGAAAGAAATTGCAGAAGACACCAGAAGGTGGAAAGACCTCCCTTGTTCCTGGATTGGCAGAATCAACATTGTAAAAATGACCATCCTACCAAAGGCAATATACAGATTCAATGCTATACCAATCAAAATCCCAAAGCAATTCTTCAAAGAAGTTGACCAAATAATCTCAAAGTTCATATGGAGGCACAAAAGACCCAGGATAGCAAAAACAATCCTGAGTAACAAAAACACAGCTGGAGGTATTACCATACCAAACCTAAGTCTATACTACAAATCCATAGTTATAAAGACAGCCTGGTACTGGCTCCAAAATAGACACACAGATCAATGGATAAGGATTGAAGACCCAGATATAAGCCCACAAAGTTACAGCCATTTGGTCTTTGACAAAGGGGCCCAAAGAATCCAATGGAAAAAGAACAGCATCTTCAACAAATGGTGCTGGCAAAACTGGATCTCCACATGCAGAAGATTAAAGCTGGACCCGTACTTGTCACCATGTACAAGACTTAATTCCAAATGGATCAAGGACCTTGATATCAGGCCAGAGACTATAAAAACCATAGTTGAAAGGATAGGGAACTCCCTCGAGCTCATTGGGCTAGGCCAACAGTTCCTAAACAGACATCCAATGGCACAGTCACTGCTACCAACTCTCAACAGTTGGGATCTTGTGAAATTAAAGAGCTTCTGTTCAGATAACGAGATTATAACATGAGCTCAAAGGCAACCCACAGAATGGGAGAAAATCTTCACTAATCACACATCTGATAGAACTCTGCTGTCCAGAGTGCACAAAGAACTTAGAAAACTAAACACCAAGGAAACCAATGGCCCAATTAAAAAATGGGCCCTGGAACTTAAAAGAAACTTTACCAGGGATGAAATTAAAATGTCTAACAAATATCTGAAAAAATGCTCCACTTCCTTAGCCATCAGGGAAATGCAAATCAAAACTTCCCTGAGATATCATCTCACCCCGGTCAGGATGGCAAAAATCCACAATACAAACAACAACAAATGTTGGAGAGGATGTGGAGAGAGGGGAACTCTCCTACATTGCTGGTGGGAATGCAGGCTCATACAGCCACTCTGGCGAGCCGTCTGGAGATTCTTAAGAAATTAAAGATTGAAATGCCATATGACCCTGCTATTCCACTTTTGGGAATAACCCCCCATACAGCAGAGGTTCACCTCGATAGCACAAGCACGACCATGTTCATAGCAGCACTGTTTACAATAGCAAAGTCATGGAATCAGCCCAAATGTCCAACAGTTGACGAGTGGATAAGGAAAAGGTGGTACATCTATACAATGGAGTACTACTCAGCCATCAAAAATGATGAATTACTGGAATTTGCCGGGAAATGGATGTCATTAGAAACAATTATATTAAGCGAAGTATCCCAGACACAGAAAATTAAGCACCGTATGTACTCCCTAATAGGTGGCTCCTAGTACCAAACCCACCCAGCCCACCTTGAAACAGTAATTGCAAGGATTATGAACAGGAGAGATGGGGTAGGAGGGCCACACCAGAAACAAGGAGAGAAGGGACCATGTTACAGCAGGGAAAATTGGCCTCCACCAAGGACCCAAATAAGTACTGAGACATCTGATTAAGTTCGCAGGCTTTTGTTCCTGATCATTTACTACTGAGGGGGTGTGCTCTCACCAGAAGAGGAGGGCATATAGTCTGGCAGATAAAAAGTAACCATTTTGCAAATGGGTGATAGACCCCTCCCTTAGTATGGTTTCCCACTTTTATTACATCTACCTTTGAATGTGCTTTTATCACAAGACTCTAACAGCTTTTTGTCTCTGGCCAGGGGGTAACATACAATGCCCACCAGGATGGAGTGAAGGGCATTGCAGGAGCAGCAAAACTGCAAAAGAAAATCAACAAACCACAATCCAGAACTTCAGAGACTCTATATCAACCACCTAGAACTAGGCCAGCTGAGTCTCTCCCCATCTTGAAGCTCAGGGAAATTTGCGGAAGAGGGGGCGGTAAGAGTGTAAGAGCAAAAGGATAGGAGGAGCAATGATATATAAGATACTCTATACTAGTTAGGGCTGAAGCAATCATAATTGGACTTTGCATGCCCTGCGCATTGTCCAACACACTGTTGACCTCACAAAGTCTAGCATCTGCTAAAGGCACCAAGAGCCTTGGAGGTAAAGGATTGGCAGCCACAGCAGTGTTCCTGTACCTAAGGGGAACACGGGAAAGGGTTCAGGGAAAGGCCACTGGGTCCTTGTACGTCATTCGGAGAGGAGGACCCAGAGGAAAATCAGACATGCACAAGAAAGGACTCTCTGGGAATTGGGGCGGGAGGCACTGGGGGATGGGGAGGGAGAGGGGTTTGGAGGGGGAGCAGGGGGTACGGGGGGAGGAGGAGGAAGGGAGGGAACTGGTGTACCTAATAAGTTTGTATGAGCTGAAATAAAAAAAAAATACTGGTTCTAAGCATCTTCAACAAATGGTGCTGGCAAAACTGGATCTCCACATGCAGAAGATTAAAACTGGACACGTACTTGTCACCATGTACAAGACTTAATTCCAAATGGATCAAGGACCTCAATATAAGGCCAAAGACTATAAAAACCTTAGTTGAAAGGGTAGGTGTAGGGAACTCCCTCGAGCTGATTGGACAGGCCAACAGTTCCTAATCAGAAATCTAATAGCGTAGTCAATACAACCAACACTCAACAGAAGGGATCTTACGAAATTAAAGAGCTTCTGTTCAGATAAAGAGATTGTAACTTGAACACAAAGGCAACCCACAGAATGGGAGAAAATCTTCACTAACCGTATATCTGATAGAGCTCTATTATCCAGAGTGCATGAAGAACTTAGAAAACTAAACACCAAGGAAACAAATGGCCCAATTAAAAAATGGGCCTTGGAAGTTAAAAGAAACTTTACCAAGGACGAAATTGAATTGTCTAACAAATATCTTTTTTTAAAACATTTTTATTATTATTTCTGCTCATACAAACTTAATAGGTACACCACTTCCCTCCCTCCCTTCTCCTCCCCCCGAACCCCCTGTTCCCCCTCCCCTCACCCCTTCCTCTCCATCCCCCAGTGCCTCCCCCCTAATTCCCAGAGAGTCCTTCAATGTGCATGCCAAACTCTCCTCTGGGTCCTCCTCTCCAATGACGTACAAGGACCCAGTGGCAGTTCCCTGAACCCTTTCCTGTGCTCCCCTTAAGCATAGGAACACTACTGTGGCTGTCAATCCCTTGTCTCCAAGGATCTTGATGCCTTTAGCAGATGCTAGACTTTGTGAGGTCAGTAGAGTGTTGGACATTGCGCAGGGCGTGCAAAGTCCAATTATGGTTACTTTGGCCCTAACTTGTGTGAAGTATCTTGCAAATCATTGCTCCTCCTATCCTTTTGCTCTTACAATCTTACCGCCCCCTCTTCTGCAAATTTCCCTGAACTTCAGGATGGGGAGAGATTAGTCTGACCTAGTTCTAAGTGGTCTAACAAATATCTTAAAAAATGCTCCACATCCTTAGCCATTAGGGAAATGCAAATCAAAACCTCCCTGAGATATCATCTCACCCCAGTCAGGATGGCAAAAATCCACAATACAAACAACACCAAATGCTGGAGAGGATGTGGAGAGAGGGGAACTCTCCTACATTGCTGGTGGGAATGCAGACTCATACAACCACTCTATCGAGCTGTCTGGCGATTCTTAAAGAAGTTAAAGATTGAAATGCCATATGACCCAGCTATTCCACTTTTGGGAATAACCCCCCATACAGCAAAAATTCACCTCGATAGCACAAGCACGACCATGTTCATAGCAACATTGTTTACAATAGCAAAGTCATGGAATCAACCCAAATGTCCAGCAGTTGATGAGTGGATAAGGAAAATGTGGTACATTTACACAATGGAATACTACTCAGCCACCAAAAATGATGAATTAATGCAATTTGCTGGGAAATGTATGGAATTAGAAACAATTATATTGAGTGAAGTATCCCAGACACAGAAAATTAATCGTTGTATGTACTCCCTAATAGGTGGATCCTAGTACCAACCCACTTAGAGACACACTCAATGATAAATCTCTGTAATACCTACAGTAATTGCAAGGATTATAAACAGGAGAGAAGGGGAAGGAGGGCCCCACCAGAAACAAGGAGAGAGGAGATCATGCTACAGCAGAGAAAATAGGCCACCATCAAGGACTGCAAGGGGTGACATCTAATACCCATCAGGATGGAGCCAAGGGCATTGCAAGAGCAGCAAAACTGAAAAAAAAAATCAACAAACCATAATTCAGAACATCAGAGACTCTATATCAACTGCCTGGAATCAGGCCTGCCTAATCTCTCCCCATCCTGAAGCTCAGGGAAATTTGCAGAAGAGGGGGCGGCAAGATTGTAAGAGCACAAGGATGGAAGGAGTCATGATATGCACGATACTCCACACAAGTTAAGGCCGAAGCAATTATAATAGGACTTTGCATGATCTGCGCAATGACCAACATATCATTGACCCCTCAAAGTCTAGCATGGACTAAAGCCACTAGGATCCTTAAAAGCAAGGGATTAACAGTCACAATAGTGTTCCTATACTTAAGAAGAACACAAGAAAGAATTCTAGGAAATGCCACTGAGTCCTTACAACTCATCAGAGAGGACCCAGAGGAAAGTTTGATATACACATTAAAGGATGCTTCAGAGATGGGGGGAGGGGGCACTGGGAGAAAGGGAGGGAGAGGGGAAAGGAAGGGGAAAAGGAGGGAGGGAGCAGGGAGGTATAGGGAGGGGTGGAGGGAGGGAGGGGACAGGGGTACCTATTACATTTGTATGAGCAGAAAAATAAATAAATTAAAAAAAAAAGAATACTGGTTCTAGAACCAGCCAACTTGAGCTCCAGTTGTGGCACTTCTCTTACTAGTGGGAAGAGGCAGAGGTTCTAATTCTCATTTAGTCTCAGCTTTCCTTCTGTAGGGTCTGTGCAATGTTTGCATTTACCTGATGGGTTAGTTGGAGGATTAACCACTCTCATAGATACAGAGCAGTGCCTTACAGTATACACTCAATATTAGCTAACTTATTAAGAGTTCTCTGGTGTTGAAAACTTTGCTTTTCTTTTTAATCACCTTTTTAATATCTTTTTGTAAATAATAACATAATCTGCTAACAGCCCCAACTTCCTATACACATATTCCTGCACACTCTTATGCATAGTCCTGCTCATACTCAAGTACCCTCATGCACACACACACAAACACACATTGACTATTTAGGATTGCTGACATCTTCATGTATTTCCTTGCACACCTTCCTATTACTCACTTTTGTGTCTCTTGTTCCATGAGAATTTGTTGTTCCTTGTTATTATCTTTATTGTCACTGATTCAGGATGATTCCCTATGTGTAACACTTATAAGCATGTCTAGCTGAGAATAACTTTGTCTCAGTACAATTTCACACTGGCTGAGATTCCACTACTCCTGGCCCGGAACCAAGCCTTGTCGTTCCCTTTCAGACACCCCATCACTGTAAATTCTGGCATTTACACATAAGTTACAAGAAAAGGTTCTGAACTGCAAGAACCCATCTTGGACCAGAGCATTGTGACATCTCCAAGAACAGATTCATGCATGAAACGAATCTATTTTCAAAATTAGAAGACATTATCCGAAGCAACTCTTGAAGCTATGCATCTGTTGTATGTATAGCCACAGGGATCTAAGCCATGGGCAAGAGGACAAAATATGTGCATCTGGTTCTCAGTTCAGTTCATCAGGTCAAAGCCTTGGTGAGTGGTAAGCCATGCTTGGATTTGTTCAACAGGAAAATCTGAAAACAATCTTTTCAATAGACTGAGGACTACTTTCTCAACATTTTGTTTCAAGTACACATGGAATGCTGCACATTGACAAGCATGTAGATGACTTAGATGGAAAGCATTTGCCCAGAGAAGCAGGTCGAGGCAGCAGCAGACATTCCTGCTGGCTGATCAGCTTTCTCATAAACCTCACATCAATAAGAGGGTGAAGCCTGAGTTTTGCCTATAAACTGTTAGCACACATGTATCTGGCAGAGAATAAAAAAACAAGTCCAAACTTTGCAGTTGTATTGTAACCATACAAAGATATTTTTCACAGTAACAACTAATCTTTGGGTGCTAGGAGGCCTGTTTTAATTACATCTTTCAGCATATATTACTGCACTGAACATTTAGTCCTGCAGCGGAGGATTGGTGAGATGCACAATGGGGACATGCTCATGAGGCTTACTTAGACTAATTTCACCGTGGTGGAATGTTCTGGTTTCTACCGTTGCCTTTGCTTCACCTGTGAATGAGAAACTAGCAATTGGAAGGTGAAGATGAAGGAACTCCAAACTACATGGACAATCTAGAATATGACTCTCTTACAAAATAAGAAATGAAGTGAGAAGCATTTTTAAAACACTTTTCTTATTAATCAGAAAAGTGAAATCAGAATTTAATAAGCTAGAACAACCTAAGACAATCTGTAACAAAAGAGATCAAAATTCCAAATCAGGCTTATCTGAATATCTGAATCTCGGCTCTTGGGAAGCTGAGGCAGGAAGACCATAAGTTTCACCACAGCCTACCTACTATGTAGTGAGATGCTATATCAAGAGGGGTGAATAGATAAATCTTTTTCTTGGCAAATTTTGTTTCTTTTCCCCCTTGATATAATTGGGAGTTTTGAAGTTTTAATTCTAAAAACTAGAAGTGTCTACTTCTTTTAAAAATTTATTTATTTATTTATCTATTATAAGGTTCACATTGTTCCCAGTATTGTAGCAGAAAACGTGTCTTTTTAGATTAACTTTTTAGATTTAAGGGAAAGAAAGAAGGCTAATTTGTAGCTACAGTGCACATGTGAATGTCAGATAACATCTTTTGGAAGTCAATTTTCTCCTTCTACCATGTAGGCTTCGGACATTAAACACAGATCACCAAGTTTACAAGCAAGTGTTTTTACCCATTGACCCATGTCACTAGCCCCAGAAGTAATTGACTTTCATGATATTGCTTTAACAACTCTATATAAGAATTATGTATGAATATATAACATGATTTGGGGGGGTTGACTACCTATACTGACCTAATTCCTCATATCTTTTTTTTCTCCTTAGTTTATCACTTAGGATACTTTGTTTGCATTGGAGTAACAAAAAAGGTCAAAATGACTTGAGTCTTTATCCACTATACTAGAAAGACCAAGGTTAGTCTCAATTTTCATTATTTTGACAGCTTCTTGCATCATCAAGAATCCAGGTTCCACTGAATATTATGTCTCATACTATAGTTTCAGCACTCAGGAGGCAGAGATAAGAGGGAGACTGCAAGTTAGAGGCAGCTAGGTCTAAACAGAAAGTTCCAGGCTGCCCAGAACTTCGTGCAAAGATCCTACATAAAAGTAAAATAAAAATCAGGTTCTTGGTCTAAAGATAGAGATTCAGGTCAGTGCTAGAATGTTTGTCAGCATTGTGAGCACCATTAAATAAAGAAATAAATGGTTTGTATTTAGCTGTCTTCAGTATGTTGACTTCTGCCCTAGTTGATCTTGTCTTTACAAATAGTTACACAGCAGCTCTGTGATGATTTGAATGTGAGTTGTCTCTAGGCTCATAGGTTTGAATCTTATTTGGGAAGGTCATGAGACCTTCAGGAGGTGGAGCCTTGCTGGAGGAAGGCAGTCACAGAGGGTGAGTCTTGAGGTAGATTAGTCCCACCCTACTTCTGGGAGAGGTCTTCTCTTGCATCTGGCAGTCTAGAAGCTCTTAGCCTCCTGGATGGATAGGCCTCCTCCAGCTTCTGCTGCCCATCATGCTGTTTCTGCCTTGAAAGACTGTATCTCCCCTCTGGAACTGTAAATGAAATAACTCTCCCTTTCTCCCTTAGGTTGCTTGACTTTGGGTGTTTTCTCACAACAACAGAAAAAAGTAACTAGTACAAGCTTCAAACATCCTATTCTTAGAAAGCTTTGTCCAAAGACTAGACGTGTAATGTTCCTTTCCTGCATGCTGTTCTTATAAGTAAAACTTGCATAGAAACCTCCACTAGCAGCTTTTCTATATGCTCCTATCTCTTATCTTTTTAAAAAATTATTTAAATTATTTATAATTCGAGTAGAATTTTTATCATCATTCCCCTTCTTACCTACACACACACACACACACACACACACACACACACACACACACATATTATACTAGCTCATTGTCCCTCCTTCTACTGGGAGACTTCTTCCCAATAAGTTTCCCTCCAACCCCAGTGTCCTTTCTTATACATATGTCCTTCTTGGTTCAGTTGAAGATATCTGTTTTTGTATATGCCTGTGTATCTGCTACAACATAGGCAGTATTTCAGTGGGGTGCCAATGATGTTTGGGGACCACTACCTCTGGCCAACTTTGACCACTGATATGAGGGGAAAGCCATCTTAATTCCTCCGTCGTGCATTGTGCCATGCTATGTATCCACTCTTGAGTACATCATATGCAGGTAGACTTGCTTGCAGTGCATTCATGGCTTTCTTGGTTTCACAATTAGAGGATACTGTGTGTCCATGCTCCTCCCCTAATCTAGCTCTCAAATTCTTTCTGTACACTGCTCCATGATGTACCCTAGATTTTAATGTGGGAGAAAAGGGGAACTTTGGTTGTCCTGTTTATAATTGAATACTCCTTAATCACTTAGTTTCTGACTTCAGATCAGTTGTGATTCTCTGTAATGACCAATTTCCATTGAGCAAAGTCTTGGCTGCAGGATGAGAAATACATTGTTCTTATGGGCTTAGAGATAAGCGTTTGAAAGGTGGTATGTTATCATGTTTGCTAATGAGACTATGGTGATATGTTCATTTCTATGGCCTAAGCCCTCCCCTCTAACAGCTCTCAGTCAGTCTTACAGTGGCCAAGTATGGGTTTCCTACTGATAAGCAGGTCTTAAATCAAAGCAAAGCAGTTGGTTGTTCCCTGAGATATTTCTCTTATTTCACTGAGATATGTCTCTTATCAGATGAGATCATATTGAAGCTCACAGATTTCTCTGCTGGGTAAAGCTATAGATGGCCTTTCTCCTTCAACAGTTTGAACAATATCTTCCAGAAATAATGATAGTTAGCCTGTAAGGTGTAAGCTCCTGGTTCACTTCCAACTTGAGTTCACACTGAATTGTATGTCATCATCAGCAATGCACTCTTACTGTCAGGTTCCAATGAGAAACCAAGAGTTGTGATGATAGAATATATATTGTTTTGGGGGTCTCTTGGACTTCTGTGTCCAATAGTTCCTACCAAGTGCTGGAGGATTTGTGTGACCCACTTACCAATTGTTGGCCATAGTTCCTGCACAGAAAGTGTACTATTTAGAGCCCGGCCAGCAGCACCGCGCGCGTGCGGGCTGCCGGCTTTGCCCCCGGGGCCCGGGGCCCGGGGCCCCGCCCCCTCCGCACCGACCTTCCCAGGTGAGTGAACGAGCAAGAGAGCCCCTCCCAGCCCGGCCCGGCCCGGCCCCGCCCCCCCACCCCGGAGCCGCCGGGCCAGCAGCACCGCCGCGCAGCCTCCAGCTTTGTCCCCGGAGCCCCGCCCCGGACCCCAGCCCCTCGCACCCTCCCGCCCCAGCGCGCCTCCCCCCCAGGTAGCAGGTGAAGAATTCTGCCAACAACATCAGACCCTCTGCCTCTATGGCCCACCGGGGACCTACGCACGTGGTCCACAGAAGATACACTGCTACTCAGAATTCAGTAGAGTCCAAAGGAAACAAGCAAAATTCTAAGGAACAAAGAGAACACAGGCCATACATCTGGACTCCACTACAATCATTATATCACATGAGCGAGATTCTTCACATCCAGCCCAAAGATAAGTAAACTTTTTCTTTTCACCTTACTGATCCTTTAAAGTATCAATGCTGTAGATCAACTTTCTCATACAGCCACCCCAAAAACATACAACTCCGGGGAGTACACCACTCACCCTCACATTTCACCAAGATACTAAATTGTAAAAGTGCACTACCATACTAATATTAACCGCCTGGTTACTTAACTGACATACTAATAGCCTAGTAACCTCATCTAGGATATAACAATAACAATACACAAACATACCCAATCCAAGGCAAGCACTAGTAATAACTGGCAAGTGTAACAATACCAACTACATCGGTTCAGTGAAAAACACACAGAAACTGAAAGGTCCTAAAAAACAAAACAACGATGTACAAGTCAAAGTGCAGATCCATGAGAAACAAAACCCAAGAAGACCAATCTCCCACCGAAAGAATCAATTCCATAATGAGGGATTCTGACCAGAACAAATCTACGGAAAATAGCCATGAAAGCCAGACCCAATATAATGACTTTCAGAGTATGATCATTACCATGATTAATACTATGAAAGAGGAAATCTGAGAAGAGTTAAACAACCGTATCAACCACTTTGAACAGGAACACAACAGGCACTTGGAGGAGTTGAGAAAAACAGTTCAAGAAACAAAAATAGGTATAGAGCAGTTAAAACAGTCTCAGGCAGAGTTTAAAATTGAACTAAAACACAAGTTATCTTCAACCCAAAACTCAACAGAGAGTCTTATCAGCAGAACAAATAAGGCAGAAAATAGAATTTCATATCTTGAAGACAAAGTGGGAGAATTAACCAGCTCAATGGAAGAGATTGTTAAAGCCAAAAAGATACTGGAGAGGAACATTCAGGAGATATGGGACACCCTGAAGAAGCCTAACATGCGCATTCATGGAATACCAGAACAAGAATCCCAAAATACCATACCTGAGGAAATATTTCAAATCATCATAAATGAAAACTTCCCACAACTAAAGAATGAGAGGCCTATCCAAATACAAGAGGCATTTCACACTCCAAACAGATATGACCAAAATAGAAACTTGCCACTGCAAATAATACTCAAAACACTCCACATTCAAGACAAAGAAAAGGTGCTGAGAGCTTCAAGAGAAAAAAAGCAAGTCACTTTTAAAGGTAAACCTATTAGAATAACAAATGACTACTCAATGGAAACAGTAAAAGCAAGAAGAGCTTGGAGAGACGTACTTCAAGTATTAAATGAGCAAAAATGCCAACCCAGACTGATATACCTGGCAAAACTATCTGTCATGATTGAGGGAGAAAGAAAAGTTTTCCAGCACAAAGACAACTTGAAGGGATACATGTCTACCAAACCAGGCCTTCAAAAAATCCTAGAAATGATACTCAAGCTTGAAGAAAAGAACAAGCGTATCCAGGAGGACAGAAGGGAAGTATAATACCACCAAAACATAAATATCAAACATGCTTACAAAATCTACTAAACATAAAAAATGTCCAGAATTAAAAATAATTTCTCCATTATAACATTTACTGTCAATGGTATTAACTCACCGATTAAGAGACACAGATTACAAACTTGGATTAAAAACCACAATCCAACAATCTGCTGCCTTCAGGAAACTTATCTCACCACAAAAGATAGGCACACCCTAAGAATGAAAGGCTGGTCCAAAATCTTGCAAGCTAATGGAACCAGGAAAGAGGCAGGGGTAGCAATTATGTTTTCAGACAAAGTGGACTTCAAACCAAAGAAAATTATAAGAGACACAGATGGATAC
This sequence comes from Typhlomys cinereus, assembly GCA_023101885.1. NCBI lineage: Eukaryota > Metazoa > Chordata > Mammalia > Rodentia > Platacanthomyidae > Typhlomys > Typhlomys cinereus. The sequence goes on along the minus strand of JALPQD010000022.1, from coordinate 6,237,898 downwards.
TACATTTTAGACACAGGTACAATTCACCAGGAAGACTTCACAATACTGAACATATATGCACCCAATACGGGCCCCTCCACATTCATTAAGAAAACCCTAAAGCATCTAAAGCAAGAAATCAACCCCCAAACGATAATTCTTGGGGACTTCAACACTGCCCGCTCAACATGGGATAGATCAACAGGTCAAAAGCTTAACAGAGACACTTTGGAACTTAATCAAACCCTGAAAGAAATGGACCTTACAGATCTCTATTGAACTTTTCACCCACGTACCAAAGAATACGCATTTTTCTCAGCAGCACACGGAACTTTCTCCAAAATAGATCATATATTGGGCCACAAAACGAATTTACACATATACAAGAAAGTTGAAATTCTAACCTGTGCCCTATCAGACCACCACGGCCTAAAGCTGGACATCCACAACACATCAAACAAGAGAAAATACACTAACTCCTGGAAACTTAACACTACGATGCTGAATGAGAACTGGATTCAGGAAGAAATTAAAAAGGAAATTCAAGATTTCCTGAAAGTGAATGATAACGAAAATACAACTTACCAAAATCTCTGGGACACAATGAAAGCTGTTCTAAGAGGTAAGTTCATAGCTCTTAATGCCTACATCAAAAAAATGGAAACATCAGAAATAAACAACTTAACAATGCAGCTTAAAGCTTTAGAAAAACTAGAGCAATCTGATCCCAAAAGTAGTAGAAGAGAGGAGATTAGCAAAATAAGGGGAGAAATATCTGAAATCGAGATTAAGAAAACGATAGAAAAAATCAACCAGTCAAAAAGCTGGTTCTTTGAAAAAATCAATAAGATTGATATACCCCTAGCTAAATTAACCAAAAGCAAGAGAGAGAAAACCCAAATTAACAAAATTAGAAATGAACATGGAGTTATCACTACGGATACCCAAGAAATCCAGAGAATTATAACATCATATTTCAAAAACTTGTACTCTGTGAAGTTTGACAACACAAAAGAGATGGATGAATTTCTAAGTAAACACAACCTACCTAAATTGAATCAGGAAGTTGTGAATTATTTAAATAGTCATATAACATACAAGGAAATTGAAGAAGTAATCTCTGGGCCAGATGGATTCAGCACAGAATTCTACCAGACATTTAAGGAGTTAATAACACCAATACTCCTTAAACTGTTCCATCAAATAGCAAAGGAAGGAACACTACCAAATTCCTTCTACGAAGCTAATATCGTCTTAATCCCAAAACCTAATAAAGATTCACTTAAAAAAGAAAACTATAGGCCGATCTCCCTGATGAACACAGACGCAAAGATTCTCAACAAAGTCTTAGCAAATCGGATTCAAAAACATATCAAAAAGATCATTCACAGGGACCAAGTAGGCTTCATCCCTGGCACACAAGGTTGGTTCAATATACGCAAATCAATAAATGTAATTCATCATGTAAACCAGTCCAAAGTCCAAGACCACATGGATACTCTCGATAGATGCAGAAAAAGCCATTGACAAGATCCAACAGCCTTTTATGATCAAAACGCTAGAGACAGTAGGAATGGAAGGAACCTTTATCAATATAATTAAAGCTGTATACAACAAGCCCACAGCAAGGATTATGCTCAATGGGGAACAATTGGAATCATTCCCACTTTGATCAGGAACTAGACAAGGCTGTCCACTCTCACCACTTCTATTCAATATTGTACTTGAAGTCTTAGCTGAAGCCATAAGACAAGAAAGGGACATAAGAGGGATTCAAATTGGCAAGGAAGAAGTCAAGCTATCCCTATTTGCAGATGACATGATCTTATACCTGAGTGATCCCAAAAACTCCACCAGGAAGCCCTGAAACTAATTGAGAAGTTCAGCAGGGTGGCAGGATACAAAATAAATGTGCAAAAATCAGAGGCCTTCCTATATGCCCAGAATGAAAGAAGTGAAAAAGCCTTGAGAGAAACAATCCCATTTACTATAGCCCCTAAAAAAATGAAGTACCTTGGTATAAACCTAACCAAGGAGGTAAAAGACCTTTACAATGAAAACTTTAAAACCCAAAAGAAAGAAATTGCAGAAGACATCAGAAGGTGAAAGACCTCCCATGTTCCTGGATTGGCAGAATCAACATCGTAAAAATGACCATCCTACCAAAGGCAATATACAAATTCAATGCTATACCGATTAAAATCCCAAAGCAATTCTTTAAAGAAGTTGACCAAATAATCTCAAAATTCATATGGAGGCACAAAAGACCTAGGATAGCAAAGACAATCCTGAGTAACAAAAACACTGCTGGAGGTATCACCATAGCAAACCTTATTCTATACTATAAATCCATAGTTATAAAGACAGCCTGGTACTGGCTCCAAAATAGACACACAGATCAATGGATAAGGCTTGAAGACCTAGATATAAGCCCACAAAAGAAGCAACCATAGTGACAGGAGCTGAAGCAGCAGCTCGGGTTGTCCCGCTCCCCTCCCCCTTCCCTCTTCCGGGCCCCCTGTGCTTCACAGCCCAGGTCCTGCCATGTCCCAGAAGCAAGAGGAAGAGAACCCTGCGGAGGAGACCGGCGAGGAGAAGCAGGATACACAGGAGAAAGAAGGTATTCTACCCGAGAAAGCTGAGGAGGCAAAGCTAAAGGCCAAATATCCAAATCTAGGGCAGAAGCCTGGAGGCTCCGACTTCCTCATGAAGAGACTCCAGAAAGGGCAAAAGTACTTCGACTGGGGAGACTACAACATGGCCAAAGCCAAGATGAAGAACAAGCAGCTGCCAAGTGCAGGACCAGACAAGAACCTGGTGACTGGCGACCATATCCCCACCCCACAGGATCTGCCCCAGAGGAAGTCCTCGCTCGTCACCAGCAAGCTTGCGGGGTAACCAGGGCCCCCTCTCCTCCCCTTCCTCACCCACCGGACTTTTATATATTGTAGGCAGGGAATGGGCATCTAGTCAGACCTCAGCTTGCTAGCCAGGAAAAGTATTTTGCTGGGGGCTGTTGAGACGTTCATGTAGGTTGAAGAGGGCTCTAGGTTCATTTCTTTGGTTAAATTGAGACTTCCACACCTCACCATAACCCAGGTAGGGACCCAGAAATAGAAAAGACTCAGATTGGGTAATGTTGCAGACTTTTTCTTTTGTGAGAAATGTGGAAGATGTGATTTCTTCTTTTTGAAAAGACTGACCCAGAAGTGGGCAGGCTGAGTTTTGGGGTAGTGTGGCAGGCTTAGTGTCCCAGGACTGACCTGGCGTATTTGGGAAAGATAGATGGAGAGCCGTGTTTTCTGTGCTGCTACATGTGCCATCGCTTAGGCTGCTGCACTTCGTGTTCCCATTGTGGCAGGCATGGAGAACCGCAGAAAAGAAGAGGGTGTGCTTGCCCCAAACTACAGTTCACCTGGCCTCCCTCACTTAGTACCTCTTACAGTTTGCCCTGGTTTTTGAAGGATGTGAAGACTGTATGATTCCTGGAACACGGGCACATCCTCTCTTCCAGCATGTTGCTTCTGAAAGTGATGTGGAGTAGTGAAAAGAGCACTTTAGGACCTGGGTTCCAGCTCCACCTGGCCTTAACAGTACTGATGATGCTAAACCTTGGTCGGCTCATTCATCTTCTCTGGATTTCTATTTCCTTATCTGTAAAGTAAGGTGAGATGTATGTGAGATTAGTTCCGATTCTAAAATCTGTACCTGCCCTAGCTGCTGTCCATTGGAATCCAAAAGGGGATTCTAAAACTAGAGAAGTCCTGATGGCTGGGGTGGAGTAATACGGCAAGAAAGTTTAAGATTTGAGTGAGCTATAAATTCAGGCAACAGGGCCTCATCATGGTCTTCTTGAGGGAGAAGAGGGGGAAAAAAGGAAACCTGAAGAAGCTAGCCAAGGGAGTTTTTCCACTGCCCACGTCCCCAGGTCTGCATCTGGACCGTTGCTGCTAGAAAGCTTCTCTGGCCACAGAGCCTGAGGAAACATGCTCAATCATGGCCAGTGGAGACCCCCCCGCACACTTGAGCTGCAGTCAGATGCTAGTGCACTGTCGGGGGAGGGGGAAGGAATGAGCCGAGTAGTCCCAGGGCTCAGGCTTTTGCTCAGCTGAGCGGCAGGGTCCTGATGGTTCACAGGGGGTCGCAACTGGGACAGCGTCCAGGGGAGGAAGGCTGGGAAATCTGCCCTGCTGGGGCTCACCTGGCTCCTGTGCCATGAAGAGGTAGTGGTGCTGACTTGTTCGCAACTGGAAAAAAAAATCTTGAATCTGGTTTGGCCTGAATCTTGTTGAATGCTACCCACCAATTATTACAAAGGGCCAGAGTGAGGGCTGTTTAAGAGAGCAGGGCGCTGCCATCCTCTCTTGCCCTTTCACCTCACCAGTTCCACTGTGCCCTTGAGAATGGTGAGCTGGCTCATGCGTACGTCAGGGGAACAGGATGCAAATACTTTTCTCCTGACGGGCCACTCAGCTTTCTAGCTGCTGTTCAGACCGATAGAAAAAGGTTGGTGAGGAAGGAAGGGGAGAGCAGGATCCCTGTTCTCCCTGGCCCCCAGATTCCTGACTGTCATTTCTAATTGTATATAATTTTGTGTTTCTTGCTTCATTTTGTCATGCTGTCATCCTTAAAGTCCATGTGGGAAGGGGAAATTGCTGAACATCGTTGTATAGTTTCCTCAGCTGTCCAGCCATGTTGTACATAGATGTGTCGTTATTATATATATAAACATATATATTTAAAAAAGCCCACAAAAATACAGCCATTTGTTCTTTGACAAAGGGGCCCAAAGAATCCAATGGAAAAAGAACAGCATCTTCAACAAATGGTGCTGGCAAAACTGGATCTCCACATGCAGAAGATTAAAGCTGGACCCGTACTTGTCACCATGTACAAGACTTAATTCCAAATGGATCAAGGACCTTGATATCAGGCCAGAGACTATAAAAACCATAGTTGAAAGGATAGGGAACTCCCTCGAGCTGATTGGGCTAGGCCAACAGTTCCTAAACAGACACCCAATGGCATAGTCACTGCTACCAACTCTGAACACTTGGGACCTTGTGAAATTAAAGAGCTTCTGTTCGGATAAAGAGATTGTAAAATGAGCTCAAAGGCACCCTACAGAATGGGAGAAAATCTTCACTAACCACATATCTGATAGAGCTCTACTGTCCAGAGTGCACAAAGAACTTAGAAAACTAAATGCCAAGGAAACCAATGGCCCAATTAAAAAATGGGCCCTGGAACTTAAAAGAAACTTTACCAGGGATGAAATTAAAATGTCTAACAAATATCTTAAAAAATGCTCCACTTCCTTAGCCATCAGGGAAATGCAAATCAAAACTTCCCTGAGATATCATCTCACCCCGGTCAGGATGGCAAAAATCCACAATACAAACAACACCAAATGCTGGAGAGGATGTGGAGAGAGGGGAACTCTCCTACATTGCTGGTGGGAATGCAGACTCATACAACCACTCTGGCGAGCCGTCTGGAGATTCTTAAAGAAATTAAAGATTGAAATGCCATATGACCCTGCTATCCCACTTTTGGGAATAACCCCCCATGCAGCAGAAGTTCGCCTCAATAGCACAAACACGACCATGTTCATAGCAGCACTGTTTACAATAGCAAAGTCATGGAATCAACCCAAATGTCCAACAGCTGACGAGTGGATAAGGAAAAGGTGGTACATCTATACAATGGAGTACTACTCAGCCATCAAGAATGATGAATTACTGGAATTTGCCAGGAAATGGATGTCATTAGAAACAATTATATTAAGTGAAGTATCCCAAACCCAGAAAATTAAGTGCCATATGTACTCCCTTATAGGTGGCTCCTAGTATCAAACTCACCCAGCCCACATTGAGACACTCAAAGATAAACCTATGTAATACAGTAATTGCAAGGATTATGAACAGGAGGGATGGGGTTAGAGGGCCACACCAGTCACAAGGAGAGAGGGGACCATGTTACATCAGAGAAAATAGGCCTCCATCAAGGAATGCAAGTAAGTAATGTGACACCTGGTTAAGTTCACAGATGTTCGTTCCTGATCATTTACAATTGAGGGGGTATGATCTCACCAGAAGGGGAGGGCATATAGTCTGGCAGATAAAAAGTAATCATTTTGCAAATGGGTGACTGACCCCTCCCTCACTGAGGTTTCCTACTTTTATTACATCTACCCTTGAATGTGTTATTATAACAAGACTCCAGTTTAACAGCTTTTTGTCTCTGACCAGGGGGTGATATACAGTGCCCATCAGGATGGAGTGAAGGGCATTGCAGGAGCAGCAAAACTGCAAAAGAAAATCAACGAACACAATCCAGAACTTCAGAGACTCCATATCAATCACATAGAATTAGGCCAGCCTAATCTCTACCCATCCTGAAGCTCAGGGACATTTGCGGAAGAGGGGGCAGTAAGATTGTAAGAGCAAAAGGATAGGAGGAACAATGATTTGCAAGATTCTCCACGCTAGTTAAGGCCAAAGCAATCATAATAGGACTTTGCATGCCCTGCACAATGTCCAACACACTATTGACCTCACAAAACCTAGCATCAGCTAAAGGCACCAAGATCCTTGGAGGCAAGGGATTGACAGCCACAATAGTGTTCCTATGCTTAAAGGGAACATGAGAAAGGGTTCAGGGAAATGCCACTGGGTCCTTGTACGTCATTGGAGAGGAGGACCCAGAGGAGAGTTAGGCATACACAATAAAGGACTCTCTGGGAATTGGGGGGAGGCACTGGGGGATGGGGAGGGAGGGAGGGGGAGCAGGGGGGGAGGAGGAGGGAGGGAGGGAACTGGTCTACCTATTAAGTTTGTATGAGCGAAAATAACAAAAATTGTATTAAAAAAAAGAAAGTGTACTATTTAGAATGAACACTTTTTTTAAAAAAACTTTATTTTAAAATTTTGGTTACAGTTTCATTTTTTACTTAACAAGTCTACTGTTTAATCTCTTAGGATTGAAAAAAAAAGGTTCTAAAGAATCCAACAACAAAGGATGTCAAGGGAGGGCATAACTGCCCCGTTTTCAGGGGTGTAATAGCTACTCCAGTTTAATACTTAGCTTTAAAACAAAACGAACTTTCATACGTCTAAATGAAATAATGTACAACCACCATCTTCATCTATGTTTTTTATAACTTTCAAACACAAAGCTTCATTTTAAGCTTGGTTATTAAAAAAAAAAAACTTTAAAAGGAAAGATGGCTGACCTTAATATGTAGTTGTATCTTACAGAAAATTTTGTTAACAATCATAACACAGTAATAATGCCATTAATAGTGAAGTCCTCAATTTAGAATCTGGAACATTCTTCCATCAAAGGGAGAGGGGGAAATTCAGTCCAATGAGTCTGTCTCAAGATCTTCATCTCTTGTTTGCTCCACTTGTATTCTCTTTTCAGTAACTGGATTAATGTGCTCAGTTTCCATCTGTTCCTCCTGCTTGTGCTTTCGGTCTGCTCCTTCCTTCTCATGCTGGCCTTTCAGCATATAGAATGAACACTCTTAAGTCTGTGTTTTAAAGTGTTCTCCCAACTCTTTCCTCAAGAAGTTTCAGAGTTTTAAATTTAATATTATTATCTTTAATCCATTTGGAATTAATTTTTATTATTAATATTTATTAAGTTTCATTCTTCTGCATGTACATATCCAGTTTACCCAGAACCATTTGTTGAACATACTTTCTTTTTTTCTGATGTGTATTTTTTGCTCCTTTGCCTAAAATCATGAAGCTATAAGTGTGATCTTATTTCTGAGTCTTCAATTCTTTTTTTTTTTTTTTTTTGGGTGCTGGGGACCGAACCCAGGGCCTCACGCTTGCTAGGCAAGCGCTCTACCACTGAGCTAAATCCCCAACCCACGAGTCTTCAATTCTATTCCACTGATAAGTGTATTTGTTTTTGTGCCATGTTGCAATTAGCCTGCATGGTTGCTGATAAAATCACCATCAGATGACTTAAGGGAACAAGGAGTTTATTCTCTTATGATAGTCTGGTTACAGTTCTTAGTCCAGCTTGATGGGAGCATTCACACCAACACCAAGGCCAAGGGAACTGGTCACACCATTTCTATATAATGGCAGAGAGAGGGATAATCCTTACTTCCCAGACCAGCATGTCTGGCCAAGTATACACAAGGATGCCAACTTCTTCAACTAGCTCTCCGTGTTTTATTCACCTATCCAGGGCCAGTCCCACCCACCATGGGCTGGATCTGTTCCATCAACTACACAATCTGCTGCAAGTTTGCTCCAGGCTTAACTCAACTACCAATTATCTACAAATGTGCCCAGAGATCAAACCCTCAAACATCAAGTTGACACCTGTATCTATGACACTCCACCCCTCGTCAACTTGACACAAGAACACATCACGTTTAAACTGTAACCTTTAATCCTTGTCCCCACAGATATTTAAATTTATCTTATAAATACATAATTTTATTAATTCTAAACTCTAAAAAATTCTCATAGATCAATTTTAAGATGTCTATTCCAACATTTCAAAATCTTAACAATAAGATTTCATCAAATCAATGAATTTAACACCAGCACAAATAAAACAAACATTAAAACAGAAGTATCTTGACACAATAAGAAAATATCAAATTAGAATCAAGTCCAACAAATCAAATACTGTATCTGTACTTCAATGTACATCTTCTGTTGCTCATCACATAGTCATGGTGGCTTAAAGATTCTAGGCAGTCCTAGTCCCTGTTTGCCACTCAAAGTTGTAGAAACAGAGTTTCTCTGAACCAGGCTGAATCTCCATTCACAGCCATCCTCAGCATACATTCCATAGTTCTGCCTTCTCCAACAACATGCTAGGTTCTCCTCTGCAGCTATAAGCTTCACCATTCCTTGCAGAAACTTTATGCCTACCACTTGGTGCCAAGCTTCTGTTGCTCTCCATGAGCTCCTTAATTCTGCACCAAAACCAATACCACCTAGGGAACGCTGACAGATTCCTCATTGAGGTGGAAACACAGCTTGGCCCACTTGAACCACTGCTGTACCAACTTTTGCATATTGACTCTGGAAAAGCCTCTTTCTAGGCAGCCAAAACTTCTGAAGGGCAAGTAAATGGCTTCAGCTTGGGCTTTCGACTCCTGAAGGAATCCAAGTTTTCAAACCACAGAATCACCATATGGTGGTATTCATGAGGGCTGGAGAAGTGGCTCAGGGGTTAAGCCTCTGCCTTGCAGGTTGAAGGTCCTGAGTTCGGATCCTAGACCCCACGTATAGACTCCGGGCGGAAGCGCGTTTCTGGTCCTGGTAGGGCGGAGCCTGTGAATCCCTGGGCAGAGTAAACAAGGAGGAAGTGGAGGTGGTCCATGGTGGTTCTACACACACACACACACACACACACGCGCGCGCGCGCGCGCGCGCGCGCACGCACGCACACATGCACAATTGAATAAATAAAAAAAATTTTTTTAAAAATGGTGGTATTCATGTCTTCCATTGTCCCAGTGCAAATCACTAAATTTTCCTTCACCAATATTCATTTCTCCAATAGCAAGAGCTATTCTGCTGTCTGCCCTTTCCACATCCAAAGCTTCCTAGCTACCAACACAGCTCTTCTCTATCAAACAATCTAATCCATTGTCTTTACATTCAAGTTTGTCAAAGACCTTGTTCCTTTCATACAAACTGGACTGAACCAACCCGCAACTCTCTGAGCATTGCCATTATCCAAATGGCCCATTAAACTCTGTTAAATGGTATTTATAATCCTCAGACAAAATCTTCAAACATTTCAAACTTTTCCAACAAAACCATCCAAAAGCCACAAAATCTATATAGTCAGATTTATCAGCAACAACCCCACTTCCCTGGTAACAAATTCTGTTGCAGTCAGCCTGCATGGTTGCTGATAAAGTCACCATCAAATGACTTAATGAAACAAGAAGCTTATTCTCTTATGATAGACTGGTTACAGTTCCTCGTCCAGCTTTGCAGGAACACTCACACCAACACCAAAATTGAGGGAACTGGCTACACCGTCTCTATATGATGGCTGACAGAGGGACAATCCTGTCTGGCCAAATATATAGGCCAAGGATGCCAACTTCCTCAAACCAGCTCTCTGTATTTTATTCACCTGTCCAGGGCCTAGTTCTACCCACTATGGGCTGGATCTGTTCCATCAACTAATCTGCTGCAGATTTGCTCTGGGCTTAACTCAACTACAAATTATCTACAAATGTACCCTGAGCTCAAACCCTTAACCGTCATCAAATTGATACCTGTATGACTATGACATGCCAGTACTGTGCTGTTTCTTAATAATATGCTTTGTGATATGATTTGAAGTTAGTTATGGTGATTCTGCCAGTTGATTTCTTATTGCTTAAGATTGTTTTGTCTTTTGTGCTTCCATATGAATTTTACTATTATCTTTTTTCAATGTCTATGAGATTTTGCATTGGAATTTAGATAGTGGTTACACTGAACCTTTAGATTGCTTTTGGTAGAATGGTCATTTCTACAACATGGATCCTACCAATCTATGAACATGTGAATTTTTTACTTAGTTCCTTGGCCCAGTTTTTGATTGAGTTAGTTGCTTCTTGCTTTTTTTTTTAATCATTTATATATTTTGTGCAGTAGACCCCTGTCAGATACACAGCTGGCAAAGATTTAGTTTCACTCTATAGATTTTTCCATTGTTTGGTGCCTTCTTTAATTTCCTTTCTCAGTGTTTTGAAGTTTTATTTTATAGATTTTTACTTCTTTGGTTAGGCTTATTCCAAGTTATCTTTTTTTGGTGCTATGATGAATAAGATTTTTCCCCTCGTTTCTTTCTGGGTTTGTGTGTGTGTGTGTGTCTTTGGTATATAGAAGACTACTGATTTTTGTATGTCAATTTTGTAACCTGCCACATTGCTGAATGCATTAATCAGTTCTAAGAGTTCTTTAATGGAGCCTTTAGAGTCTTTGATAGATAAAATATCCTCTACAAGAAGTGGTATCTTTATTTAGTCTTATAGTATTGAGATTGAAAAATGTATATTGTCAAGTTATTGCTAAGCATAACTTAAGACAGAAAATTACTGAGTCCCAAAGACACCACCCACTCCCACTGCCTGCATCTACATAACTGTCTGATAAAGGTCATGCACTGTCTGCACTCAGCCTACTCTGCTTTTACTTCTAGAAAGTCCTGCTTTACTTGTTCCCTCTATCCTGCTTTAGTATAAAATGAAATGAAAGTACAAGTTAAATTCCAGGTTGGAGTTCTTAGAAAGTGATCTTGGCTCCAAACCACTAGCGAGTAACACTCCTCTCTTCCTCCTTAAATGGTGTCTGAGAAATCATTCTAAAGAATTCCCACAATGCTATTTGTATCCGTATTATTTCCTTCTTTTAGAATGCTTTCTATAGGTCTGTTATGTATGGTCTTCATTACATTGAGATAGGGTCCTTCCAGCCCTATACTTTCTAGGACTTTTATCAGGAAAGGATGTTGGATTTTGTCAAACGCATTTCTTACATCTATTGAGATAATCATATGGTTTCTCTCTTTTAGTTCATTTATGTGATGTAGTATATAAATTGTTTTATGTGTGTTGAAACAGCTTTGCATGTCTAAGATGAATTCAATATCATCATTATAAATGATTTTTGATGTGCTCTTGAATTTGGTTTGCAAGTATTTTTTGAGAACTTTGCATCTGTATTTATTAATAAGATCAGGGATTAATTTTTCTGTGAGTGTGCTGATTATCTGTGTGTGTACGTGTGCGCGTATCAGAGGGCATTGTGTGCCTGTGGAGACCCAAGGGTAACTGGGAATCATTCTGGATTGCTTCTACCTCCTTTTTGCTTTGCTCTGAGATTTCCCAGGATTGCATATACAAGTCGCTGCCATTTCTCACTCATATTTTTATGTGGGACCTGGGAATATTTATCATCAAGTTATCTATTTAGAATCTCTCCAATCATTTGATGTGGGACTCTTAAGAGATATAAACTTCCCCATAAGGACTTCCTTTATTGTGTCCAATAGATTTTGGTATGTTTTGTTTTCATTAATTTCTGGGATTTTTTTTTATTTTGTCAATGTTCGTTTGAAAGTGTTTCACTTAATTTCTAAATATTTGTATGTATTTCAATGGTTTCTCCTATTATTGAGTTATACTTCATTTCATCGTGTTCTGATAGGATATAGAATGTTATTTCAATTATTTTATATTTATTGAGCCTTGATTTGTATTTTAGTATATGGTCTATTTTTGTGAATATTCCATGGGCTACTGAGAATAATGCATATTCTTTATTGTTTCTGTAGAATATTTTACAGATATTTGCTAAATCCCATTTGTTTTATGGTTTCTTTTAATTCTAATGTTTCTCTTTCTATTTTTGCTCCAAATTACCGATTTCTTAGTTATAAGTTGAAATATCCTGTTTTTACTGTGATGATGTTAATCTATGTCATTAGGTCTAGTAGTGTATGTTTTATGAATTTTATGTATGCCTGCTTTTGATGCATATGTGTTCAGAATCATAATTTCTTCTTGTTGTGTTATTACTTTAGGAATATATGGTGGCTTTCTTTATTTCTTTTCACTAGTTTTAGTTTGAAGTCTATTTTGTCAGAATAGCTACTAGTCTTATTTTCTAGTCCCATTTGCTTGGAATACTGTTTTCTATCCTTTTATTCCTGAGGCAATGTCTGTCTTTGCTGGTGATATGCATTTCTTGGAGACAGCAAAATATTGAATCGTGTTTTCTGATATAGTCTTTTAATCTATGTCTTTTTATTAGGGAATTGAGACTTGATATTCAGTGTTAAATAATGAAATACACATGTTGTTTCCATCATATTTGCTTTTTGCTCTGTTTAGTTGAAGTTCTGTTGTTCTTCTGTTGTGATATTTATTCTTCCCTTGTGGTTCCTTGTACAGGTTTATCTTTCTCTTTAGTTTATAGTATTCCTGCCATATTCTCTGTACAGATGGATTTGTGGTCATGTATTCTTTCAGTTTGGTTTCATCATGGAATATTATTATCTCTTAAAAATATGGTATAGCCAATGGATATTTTGAATAATAAACCAGACAGGTGAGGTCAGTTCAGTGTGCTCTACAGCCTGCCACAAATTCTTGTATCAGTGCCAAGAAACAAACATTGCAACCATAGATGGCCTGCTCAGCCATACATATGCTAACCATTTTTAATCCAAAGCTAAGCATTACTACCCTGAAGTTCTTGGATGATGAATACTTGTAGAGTTGTACTGACCCATATAGCAAAGGGCTGCCTAGTGATCAACTAGCATCCCCCACTGTATGTGGAGACACTTAGAGAAGAAAAAATTCAATGACTTAGAAAAAAAATACATGGTCTTTTCTATACTAGGTATTTCAGCTGAAAATTTTCTGCTATAGATGCCATGTCACACTTAGAGCAAATCCCATGAAAATTTGTGAATAACAAATGGTAAGAGAGCTAGGAACTGTAGCCAATCTAATCAGTATTTTGAGGAGACCAGTAAAGTAGGATGGTAGAGAGGGATACTCAATTAAACAACAAGGTAGGATAAGAATGTGGGCCACCGTAAAGTTTTATTCCTTCCTTAGCATCCACCATTCTCACTTTTCAGTAATAATCATGGAATGAGAAATTAACCATTGATTTAATTGACAAAGTTGGATTGAAGGAAAGTTGGCCTGTTCCCAAATATAAAGCCTAAACACTCCTCATTTAGACAATGAGTGTGTAGTGGTCAGCTCAGTAGGGGGAATACAGATTTTAATTCTGATCTTTCATAGTTGTGTGATGCTGGGGAATTACTTTAACTTTAGGAGTGTTAATTTTACCTCACTGCTTCAAAGAACCATTGAGAGAATAAAATGAGATGATATTTTCAAAATGATCATGAGCTCTCAGCCCAAAGCAATGATTATTTCCTTCTTAGGCTGCTACCAAGAGACCTAATGTTTTATTATCTTCTCCTTCCTTACCAACATTATTCCCATGTTTTTCATAGGCTTAGGAATCATCTTGGAGCAGGAAGCAAATGCCACAGGGGAAGAACAAGAATAATAAGAGAAGAAGAAGAAGTTCTCTGATGGATCATATCCTCTTTAAGCTTTCCTCATGACTCAAGATTTCAATTTTCATCTTCCCTTTTCCTTACCAAACCCATCAGAACTCACAGAGGACTCAAATCAAAGGAATATTCCAGGAATACAAAGCAGGTAGACTTCCTTTCTTTCTGCTTGGATTGTACCAGGACAAAGAGCCTCGATAACCCACACAGAACCCCTGGAAATATTTTTTATTTTAAAAATAACATAATTTGTGCAACCAAGGAAACAGGCTAGTTCTTCCCAACAGTAAAAATTAATTTTCTTTTCTGAAAAATTGGTATTTTGGATGAGAACATTTGCAACGGCATGTGAACCACTCAACCCTTGAACGTCCAATCCACCACTCCTCAAAAAATTTCTCAACAGATCTTGTCTTGTCCTTTACCCTATTTCCTGTTTATTCATCCTGCCTGGAGTGTTGAAACTATCTTTCTGGACCACAAGAACAAAAACACACTTACATACGGTAGGTCAGTGGCCAGGTCATACTGTCTTTCAACATCTCAGCTTCAGGCATTGAACACATGAAGAAGGAATACAATTTTATTGAATTTAAGCTACTATATTTCTGAAGGGGTTTGTGGAGCACTGAAATTGAATCCACAGCCATATGTATGTTCAGTACACACTCTACCTATGAGTTCCAGTTGTTTTGGGTTTTTGACTGAATCTAATTTAAAACAAAAGCTAATGATTTTTTTTAAAAAAAATAAGTATTGTTAGTTTAGTTGAGAGGTAAAGGACTTATCTATTGTACAATATGCTATGAATTTAATCCATAGCACCATGAAAATAAAGGAAAATAAAAAGACTCAGTCTCAGGTCAGAATACCACTACAAGATAAAACTGCTGTGCACTACCATACTAATATTAACCCCCTGTCTACTAAACCTGACTTAATTGATGTACTAACAGTCTAATAGCATCATCCAGGAAACAACAATAACAACAGACAAACATACTCAACTCCAAGGCAAACACTAGAAATAATTGCCCGAGAGTAGTAGTACCAACTAAGTCAGTTCAGTCAAAAACACACAGAAACTGAAAAGTCTTAAGAGACAAAACAACAATGCCCAAGTCAAAGCACAGATCCATGAGAAACAAAACACAAGAAGACAAATCTCTCACCGAAAGAATTAACCCCATAATAATAGATTCCAACCAGAACAAATTCATAGAAAATAGCCAAGAGAGCCAGACCCAAGATAACGACTTTCAAAGAATGATCATTACCATGATCAATACTATGAAAGAGGAAATCTGGGAGAAATTAAATAACTGCATCAACCACTTTGAACAGGAACACAACAGACACTTGGAGGAGTTGAGAAAAACAGTGCAAGAAACAAAAATAGGCATAGAGCAGTTAAAACAGTCTCAGGTGGATTTTAAAATTGAACTAAAAGACAAGTTATCTTCAACCCAGAACTCAACAGAGAGTCTTATCAGCAGAACTAACGAAGCAGAAAATAGAATCGCAGATCTTGAAGACAAAGTGGAAGCATTAATCAGCTCAATGGAAGAGGGCCAAAAAGATACTTGAGAGGAATATTAAAGAGTTATGGGACACCCTGAAGAAGCCTAACATGAGCATTCATGGAATACCACAGCAAGAATCCCAAAATACCACACCTGAGGAAATTTTTCAAATTATCAAAAATGAAAACTTCCCTCATCTAAAGAATGAGAGGTCCATCCAAATACAAGAGGTATTCCGTATCCCAAACAGATATGATCAAACTAGAAACTCGCCCCAGCAAATAACAGTCAAAACACTCCACATTAAAGACACGCAGATCAATGGATAATGGTCGAAGACCCAGATATAAGCCCACACAATTACAGCTATTTGATCTTTGACAAAGGGGCCCAAAAAATCCAATGGAAAAATAACAGCATCTTCAACAAATGGTGCTGGCAAAACTGGACGTCCACATGCAGAAGATTAAAACTCGACCCGTATTTGTCACCATGTACAAGACTTAATTTCAAATGGATCAAGGACCTCAATATAAGGCCAAAGACTATAAAAACGTTAGTTGAAAGGGTAGGGAACTCCCTCGAGTTGATTGGACTAGGCCAAAAGTTCCTAAACAAAAATCCAATAACACAGTCAATACAACCAACACTCAACAGATGGGATCTTAAGAAATTAAAGAGCTTAAGAGATTGTAACCTGAGCACAAAGGCAATCCACAGAATGGGAGAAAATCTTCACTAACCACATAATTGATAGAGCTCTATTCTCCAGAGAGCACAAAGAACTTAGAAAACTAAACACCAAGGAAACAAATGGGCCAATTAAAAAATGTGCCTATGAACTTAAAGAAACTTTACCAGGGACGAAATTAAAATGTCTAACAAATATCGTAAAAAATGCTCCACATTCTCAGCCATTAGGGAAATGCAAAGAAAAACTTCCCTGAGATATCATCTCACCCCAGTCAGGATGGCAAAAATGCACAATACAAACAACAACAAATGCTGGAGAGGATGTGGTGAAAAGGGAACTCTCCTACATTGCTGGTGGGAATGAAGGCTTATACAACTAATTTGGCAAGCCGTCTGACGATTCTTAAAAAAGTTAAAGATTGAAATGCCATATGACCCTGCTAGTCCACTTTTGGGAATAACCCCCCATACAGAAAAAATTCACCTCAATAGCACAAGCATGACCATGTTCATAGCAGCACTGTTTACGATAGCAAAGTCATGGAATGCCCAACAGTTGATAAGTGGATAAGGAAAATGTAGTACATTTATACAATGGAATACTACTCAGCCACTGAAAATGATGAATTAATGAAATTTGCCAGGAAATGGATGAGATTAGAAACAATTATATTGTGTGAAGTATCCCAGACAAAGAAAATTAAGTGCCATATATGCTCCCTAATAGGTGGATCCTAGTACCAAACCCACTTAGAGACACGCTCAAAGATAAATCTCTGTAATACCTACAGTAATTGCAAAGTTTATAAACAGGAGGGAAGGGGAAGGAGGGCCCTGCCAGCAACAAGGAGAGAGGGGATCATGCTACAGCAGAGAAAATAGGCCACCATCAAGGACTGCAAGGAAGTAACGAGATATCTGGTTAAGCTCACAGACTTTCTTTCCTGGTCACTTGCAACTGATGGGGTATGATCTTACCCCATCAGAAAGGGAGGGCATAGAGTCTGGCAGATAGAAGGTAACCATCCTGAAAATGGGATACTGACCTCCCCCCCTCCACCACGGTCTCCTACTTTTATTCCATCTACTTTGAATCTACTCTTATAATAAGATTCTATTTTAACAGCCTTTTAGCTCTGGCCAGTAGGTGACATCCAATACCCATCAAGATGGAGTAAGGGCGGAGCAGGAGCAGCAAAACTGAAAAAAAAAAGAATAAACTGTAATTCAGAATATCAGAGACTCTACATCAACTACCTGGAACCAGGCCAGCCTAATCTCTCCCCATCCCAAAGCTCAGGGAAATTTGCAGAAGGAGTGGTAAGATTGTAAGATCCTAAAGATGGGGAGGAGCAATGATATGCAAGATACTCCACACAAGTTAGGGCTAAAGTAATCATAATAGGACTTTGCATGACCTGCACAATGACTAACATATCATTGACCCCCCCAAAGTCTAGCATGGATCACAGGCATTAGGATCCTTAGAGGCAAGGGATTAACAGCCACAATAGTGATCCTATACTAAAGGGGAACACAAAAAAGAGCTCTAGGCAATGCTACTGAGTCCTTACACCTCATCAGAGAGGAGGATCCAGAGGGAAGTTTGACATGCACACTAAAGGATGCTCCAGGAACAGGGGCAGGGGGAGACTGGGAGAAATGGGAGGGAGGAGAGAAAGGAAGGGAGCAAAGGGGAGAGAAAGGAAGGGAGCAAAGGGATCCAAGGAGGAGTGGAGGGAGGGAGGGGAATGGGGTACTTATCAACTTTGTATGAGTAGAAGAAATAAAAAAAATAATAAAAAAGATAAAACTGCTGGCAAATAATACACATAAAGAGAATTGATCAGTGAGTTAGTTTGAAATCTTTTTATCCTACTGATTCTTCTAGTTACATAATAATATCCAGCCATATTCAGAAATTAATTTTACTAAATAGAGGCACGCAAATACAAGAGGGAGTTGAAAGGCACAGACCTGCTCTATTGGTATCAAATTTTTCTAGGAAAAGAAGAAATAAAATAAAATAAATAGTGCCTGAAAAACAATCAACTAACCAATAATAAGTAAAAACAAAGTAATTACCTATCAATATACAAAAGAAAATTTGATACACATATACGGTGGAATCTTCTTTAAAATTTTTCATATATATTATTTTGTTCACAATATACCTTATACTGTTTATTTTTATAAAGTGCATTTTTATTAATTTTTTATTTGGTAAAAGAAAATAAAAAAGAAAGAAAGAATGGTCTAAAAGAGAGAGGAAGAACAGAGGTTTATGGAAAGACAGAGAAATAAACTTTTACTTACAAGCATATTCTAGAGAGTGTCTGTGTGTTGAAAGAAGGGGGATCTGGGGAAGAGTTGGATCAGTGAGAAGTGAGGAAGAGGGATAAGGGAGGATAGCAAAAGAGTCAATACAGCAACTACTATGATAAATGATTATAAAAATATAATGAACTCCATTATTTTGCATACAGTGGAATCTTTGCCTTTAAAAAGAGAGAAATCCTGTTATATTCTACAACATGTTTGAGCCAGTCATTAAAAAACAGATACTGGGCTGGATGGAGATGATTCAGAAGTTAAAATCTTTGCCTTGAAAGCAAAAGGACCTGAGTTCAGATCCCTAGATCTCACACAAAAATGCCAGAGGTGGGAGAGAAAATGGGATGGTCTGCAACTCCTGCCCTGGTGGACAGAACCTGGTAATCCCCAGAGCTTTTAAAACAGTAAAGTGATAGTGCAATCCAGGATGATTCCCAATGTCACCTTTGGGTCTCCACAGACACACACACTCAAGTGCTCTCTATACACTACACACACACACACACACACACACACACACACACACACACACACATACACACACACAGAGACATTCAAAAAAAAAGACAGATACTGAATGATCTTATTATGGAATCTAAAGACATCAGATCTTAAGAAGAGAGTGGAATTGTAGTTGTTTGGGATTGGAGGGTGGGGAAATGGAGAAATGCTGGTCAGAGGATACAAGCATCCGGATACGAGATGAATATAGTCTGGAGACCCATAGACTATAACAGCTCTAGTAATACTCTACTGGGAGTGGGAATGTTGCTCAGCAGTGGAATGCTTTCGCCTCAGGTCAAGGTCCTGAATTAGATTGCTAGAGTGGAAGGGGAGGGAGCAGTGTATAGTTGAAAACTGCCATAAGAGACACCAGTATTTAAAAAGCTATGTGAGTAAATTGCTGTATTTATTGGCTTAGAATGGTAATCATTTCATAAATAGAAAATATCAAGTTGAATATTTTATTTTTTAATTTTGTGTGTGTGTGTGTGTGTGTGTGTGTGTGTGTGTGTGTGTGTGTCAGAGGACACTGTGTGTATATGAAGGCCCGAGGGTGACTTCGGGAATCATCTTGGATTGCTCTACTTCCTATTTGCACTCCTCTATGGTTTCTCAGGCTCTGCCTTCCAGGGCTGGAAATGCAGGCTTCTGCCATTTCCATCTGGTGTTTTTATGTAGGATCTGAGTTAGGAGCTCAGGTCCTTTTGTTTTCATGGCAGAGGTTTGAGCCTTGAACCATCTCTCCAGCTCTTAAGTTGTATATCTTAAACACATGTATTTTTTTTATCAGTTACATTTCAGTAAAGCTGGAACAAAATGAAGCATCAACGTCTCTTTTCTTCTTTGTGTTTTCTGGCAAATGTCACAACGAAATGGTCTCTACATAGTAAAAATTCATTAAGTGAATATCTATTTGAGTTACAAGCATTTTTAAAAGGTCTACTGAGTAGGCATTCATAGTTTTTTTAAAAAAAATATATCTGAGGGACTGGAGAGGTGGTTCAAGGACCTCTGCCTTGCAGGCGGAAGGTCCTGAGTTCTGATCCTAGACCCCACGTATAGATAGATGCCAGGCAGAAGTGGGGTGGCCTGCGTTTCTGGTCCTGGTAGGGCGGAGCCTATGAATCCCGGAGCAGAGTAAACAAGAAGGAGGTGGAGGCGTCCATGGTAGTTCCCGAATTCGTCCTGGTTCTACACACACACACACACACACACACACACACACACACACACACACACACATACATATACACACACGCACACACGTAAACACGCACAATTGAATAAATAATAATAATAAAATATATATATATACCTGAGAGGAGTCCTGTTTCAAAAGATATCAACTTTTGTTTTTTAACTTCATTTGTTTATTTTAGGCATGTGTGCATACTTGGCACTATATGTGCCCAGGGAGGACCAAGGGTGATTTCAGGAATCATCCTTGGTTGCTTCTATCTTCTTTTTACTTTGCTCTGGGATTTCCCAGGCAGCACCCACTAGGACCAGAAGTGCAGGCCATCGGTGTTTTCTCATGCTCTTTGTTATATGAGACCTAGGATCCGAACTCAAGACCTTGCTTAAGAGGCAGGGTCTTAACCACTGAGCCATCTCTCCAGCCCAGACATCACAGTTTTAATCTGTACTCTTCGGTGCTTCTAAAACATTAGCAAGTCATAAAAAATAATCCCATATAGATTTGTGGAATTTTTGCTTTATGGATCTTTTCATTGGACATTCTGCACCCAGTCTTTTAAATCTCCTACTGTGTCCTATAAGTTAGAGGACAAAAATTATATTTTTCAGTCTCTTAGTTCTGGGGTTTAGGATGCAATTCAAGGCCTATTAATAGGGTATAGCTAGTGAAGAAGGCAGAGTCCATTGTCCAAGAGCAGTTGTGGTTGACAATTAGACAACAATATCTAGTCAGCAACTTTGTGTTGATAACTATCACAATTCAAGGGAGACACAGGGGCACTAACCGACATAGCTAGTCCCCTGGCCTCTGCTTCTTGAACACTTTCCACAAATTCCTGCTTTAAATGTTTTTTTTTCAAACACATAGAATAAATTCTGTTATCTGCACTGTACCCTAACACAATATTCCAACTACTTGCATTTTACAGGAATTGAGAAATTAGGCCTACTTTCTTTTTTTTAAATTTTTTTATTATTTATTATTTATTCAACTGTGGGTGTATGCGTGTGTGTTGCATGTATGTGTGTGTGTGTGTGTGTGTAGAACCACGGACGAATTCGGGAACCACCATGGACGCCTCCACCTCCTCCTTGTTTACTCCGCCCCGGGATTCACAGGCTCCGCCCTACCAGGACCAGAAATGCAGGCTGTCCCCGCTTCAGCCCGGCGTCTATAAGTGGGGTCTAAGATCCGAACTCAGGACCTTCTGTCTGCAAGGCAGAGGCTTAACCCCTGAGCCACCTCTCCAGCCCCCTACTTTCATTTTTTAACTGAATTTTTAAAGTTATAATTTTTCTACAACATGTACCTCTTGTACAGGTTGTAATCAAAACAGAAACAGTTTTTTGACTTTGTTTTCATACTAGTAGACTCAGCTACCTTGGGATTGTAAATATGTTTTCCTTAGTTATAAATAACCTTGCTTGAAAATGATAATAGAAATTAAAATCATTTCAATATTTCATGTACACTGAATGGTAGATTTTTAAGTCATATTCTGCTCTCATTCAACAAATTTAGTTCATTAAGAGATTTTGATCTTGAATATGAAATACTATTATTCTCAAGATTTTATGAGAAATACTATTGAAGAGCTAGGGACAGCATGAATATATTTTTTAAATATTAAGTTCAACTTAAAATCTGTTTTTTTTTTTACATTTTAACTCTAGCATTTATTTCTGTATGGCTTTTATTTGATCTTCAATTGATAGTCAAATAAGTAATAATTTTTTAATTGATTAAATTTAGTTAGGCATTTTAAAGTATAATTACAAAATCACTGTGTCTTAAGGTCTTCATACACTTAGCAAAACCAACTTTTCTAAGCAATTAATAGATGCATATAAACATTCAATGCTTCTTATAGCACTGTTCATAATAGCTAAGGTATAGAACCAACTTAAGTGTCCAATAACAGCATGGGTATAAAAATTGTGGGAAATATTCACGATGGGATTTTTTTAAATTTTTTTATTATTATTATTTATTCAACTGTGTGCATATGCATGTGTATGTGCGTGTGTGTGTGTGTGTGTGTGTGTGTGTGTGTGTGTGTATGTGTAGAACCATGGACGAATTTGTGAACTTCCATGGACGCCTCCACCTCCTTCTGCCCCAGGATTCACAGGCTCCGCCCTACTAGGACCAGAAACGCAGGCCGCCCCCGCTTCCGCCTGGTGTCTATACGTGGGATCTGGGATCCGAACTCAGGACCTTCCGCCTGCAAGGCGGAGGCTTAACCCCTGAGCCACCTCTCCAGCCCACAATGGGATTTTTTAAGCCACAGGAAAGAATGAAGTCATGCTATTTTCAGGAAAGTGATAACCATGTTAAGTGAATTGAATCAGTCTTGGAAAGATAACATATTTTTTCTCATTTGTGGTGCCTAGATTTTATATAAGCACATGATATCAGCTAGGTATGTATGATATGAAAATAGAAGTAAAACTGTCTAGGAGGAAAAGTAACTAATGAAAGGAAGGGGAAGAAAAAAGATAGTCAAGAATGTGGGGATAACATCAAAATATAATATATACTTGCATGAAAACTTTAAAATATAAATAAATATGTGTTAGGCAAGAGCCCATATACTGAGTTATTACCAAAATCCACATAAACACATTTTTAAAAAGAAGTACAGTTGGAATTAAATACTACATTTTGGTCACAGTAATGTCACCAACTCTTCTGAGAAGTTTTCAGCTTGTGCAGATTTTCATTTACTTCTTTACTAAACAAAATAATCTTTAAGGTCCAGGATCAAATTATTTCTTTACTTTTTGGCTAAATGAGTAAACCACAAGCATAGGTACAGTTTGTAATCACTTTTTTTTAGTGTGTGTGTGTGTGTGTGTGTGTGTGTGTGTGTGTGAGAGAGAGAGAGAGAGAGAGAGAGAGAGAGAGAGAGAGAGAGAATACTGTGAGCTCCTGTTACTCCTGTAGAGGCCCGAGAACGATTTCAGGAATTATCCTGGATTGCTTCTACCTTCTTCTTGCTTCGCTCTGAGATTTCTCAGGTTCTGCCCATCTGTAGGTTTCCGCCTGGCATTTTTTTTTTTATAGGGGATCTGGGATCTGAACTCAGAGCCTTCTACTTGCAAGACAGCATCTTAACTCACCACTTCAACCCTTCATTAAGTATTTTAGGTCACTTAGAAACATAGCATACATTTCCTTCTCAGACACATACTCTTTACCACTCCAAAAGCCTTTAAAGGAAATTTGTAATTTTTTTAATGACGACTTTACTCTACATAGATAGTACTCAAGAAATAAAAACTAATAATTTTCAAGATTTTCCTTCTTTGACTCTCCCTTAATTTTAGGGAGTTCTCACATTTTCTTTAAGAATCTAGCTTTAAAAAAAAAAAGAATCTAGCTTTAGTTTTTTCAAATAAAAATTGTTTTCAAATAAGCCCTTCTTAGGTTGTTAATTTTAGCAAATGGATAATTTTAAAGTATTACAGAAAGAATCCTGCAGCAATACTATGCTTGGCAAATTAATATCTTCTGAAAAAAATATTTATTTTAGTGGAACAGAAAACTGAAGCAGTTATCTGAATTCCTCATTCTTAAAGTTATGAGCTGATTTCTTGACTTTGTCTATAATTCATGGTTTGAAAAGGTACTTTCTGGACTCAGAGTCCACTTTTGATAATCATAACAGAAAAACTCAGAAATACAGAGTGATTTTTGTTGTGCCCATCCAGAAATTTTTTATATTCCAGTTATTTGTTGATTTTTATTTATACTTTGTATCTTGTTAAGTTTTTCTTGTGAAAGCAGTCCCCTATGTAGATTTTCAATTGTAGGCCATAATTTATTAATTATAAAATATTTGGTTGTTTAAAATGTTACTATATCCTCACACACAAAAAATTTTTTTGTGGGTAAATGGAGCTCCAAAACATACAAAGAAGACATTTCTATTGTCCATCCCCAGTTTATATCTGGTTTGTCACGGAGCTTGAAATCTAGCTGTTGCAACTTTGTGAAAAACACAGACTCTCTTAGAAGTCTTATCAAAAGTTCAACCCCACCTAAGACCACATGGAACAAGTCAACAATGATCAGTACACAAGTGACTGAACCGAGCTGCATTCCTCTCCTTGTGATCCTCAACAGGTCTGGACACAGAAGGCCTATGGTTTCACCATTTCATCAGTGTAGAGATTCAGCAACTGGCTCTGTAAATGCTGAGCTTTGTGTGAGCCATACATGGAAAAGTTTGAGCCAAAGTTGGAAAACTGAAGTCCATACTGAAAACTCCATGGAGTGCTTTCACTGACTGATATCAATTCTGAGTAATCTGGAACAAACCCAGAAGTCCAAGATGGTTAGTCCAAAAATCCTTTCTGATTGATGGGATGCCTGAAGAAGTGGGTATGGGAAGATTGCCTCCACCTTTCACCACTCTTGAGATATCTTGTCATTTAACAATGAGCAAAGGCCAATATTGGTAGGAGGCTGAGGATCATATATGTATTTAGTTGTGGTTTTAATGCTTATCTTGTATGAAAGAATAAAAGGAGAAAAAAGGGGTTACGGTTTTTGGCACGTAAGGGATTATGGTGTGGATAGATATCTATTGGGGAGTGGTGGAACAACTGACACTAACAACATATGGCACAGTAGACAGAAACTTAATATATTGACACAGAGTAAATGCTCTGTGAATGTTCATATTAAACATCTTCCACAGCAAAAGGAAACTTCTAGATTAAGTGCTGAGCACTCCTCTATTCTATAGGTACAATGACAAATGTTTAGAAGGTAGTTTGATATCAAGTTCTTATGGCTAAACTTAATAATATGGTATCCTCTGGGACTATGACCTCTTTATTTGGCTTACAGTACCAGGAATGTGTCCCTTGCTGAAAAGTGGGCTTTGGAGCCAACCAGAAAGCAGTTGGTTACCCTCTTAATATTCATGCCACTATTGCACTGAGGACGACCTCTTGCCAGACTGGTTATTATTGTAGCTTGCAGATTTCCTAATTGGATGAGGCTGTTGACTACTTTACTCCCTTAGAAGTTTGTATAGTACTTTCTAGTGCTAGGGGGAAATATAATGCCTGGGTACTTCTTTTCCACTCCTGCTGCATTCACAGAGCTTGCTTGTGGGAAGAAACTTTCAGAGTCATTCATGCCTTACCTCCAAAGTTCTTATGGAACCAGCTAACATTTAGAAACATAACTGGGGCTGGACAGATGGCTCAGGGGTTAAGACTCTGCCTTTCAAGTAGAAAATCCTGAGTTTGGATCCCAGGTCCTACATAAAAACACCAAGCAGAAACCACCTAGGCCTGCACTTCTGGCCCTGGTGGGCGGAGCCTGGGAAAATCTCAGAACGAAGCAAAAAGGAGGTATAAGCAATCCAGAATGAAGTCTGAATTCACCCTTGGTCCTCCATAAAGACATATACTGCCCTCTGACACTGATAGACACACACACACACACACACACACACACACACACACACACACACACGCAAGTGTGTGTACACATGAAAGGTAAATGAAATTAGAAAAAAGAAGGTAGAAATAAAACTGCAAGGGAATTTAAACAGTAAAACTTTTAGCTTTCTAGACACATTAGGGACGAATGTTAACCTAACATCTTCATCCAACAGGATCACACTGAGCAAGTATACCTATCTCACAGAAAACCAGCCTCAAGACTGTCTCTGCTGAGCCACAAGGGCAACAAAGACGAGAATTGCTTATCTGAACACCAGCTGAATTCCCGGAGTCTAGTACAGTCCAATGTATAATAAATGCAACATGAATAGATAAAAAGGTGCTATTTGCTGCCAGTAAGGCTTGGATTTTAGTGTAATGCTATTAAATCTCTTTCCTTTTGATTTAGGTAAAAATATTTTTCTCTCAAGAGTTTGTTGTGAAATTTTAATAAAAAGAATGAACATAAAGCAGCTATCATAGTGTCCAGCACTATTTTTTCCATACTAACATCATCACTTTCTTCTTCCTCCTCTTCTTTTCCTCTTCCTCCTCCTTTTCTTTTTCCTTTCTTCCAGATCCTCTTTTCTCCCTCCTCCCCTCCTCTTCCTCTCTCCTTCCTCGCTCTCCTGCCTCTCTTCCTTCTCCTCATCTTCCTCCCCTTCCTTTTTCTTTCTTCTTTACTCTTTCACCTAATTCTACTTAGGGATCACCCTGCCAATTACTACCATGAATGCATTACTACTTCAGTAGGCTTAGACAATGGCTAGACAGGCATTGCGAAGAGTTTTCTTTATGAATCTTTGATTCTTTGCATTTCTGGATGCCTCCTTCCTTGACTAAGTAATTATCATTAGCACATTTTATATCTATTCTCCAGATTTTCTATTATCTCTAGTTTTATAAGATTGGTTTCTGCTAGCTTAGAAGCCAATCAGTTACTTCTAACACCAAAACATCTGAAGAAAATTTTACCTTAAACAGTGATTCTTTAACTTCTGGAAAGCCTGACCATTTTCTATATTTTGTTTGTCAGAGGGCTTTATTTATTTGTGTTATTTATTTGCTTGTTTACCTATTGAAGTGTTGGACTTCTTACTATTTATTAAGCATTCTTTCTGTATTCAAGGTTGTTTGTATTAACAGTATTTTATTTATTTTATAGTACTGGGGATTGAATTTAAGGTCTCAATCTGCTACTAAACTGTATCCCCAAATTTTTGGGATGCTTTATTTTAGAATGATGTCTCATTAGGTTTGCCAGGCTAGCCTTGAAATTATGGCCATTCTGCAACAGTCTCCCTGATCCCTGACAGGTCTTTGTCACCAGATCCAGCTTCATTTTTCATAAGTAATTTTTATCTCTTCATTTAGGGTCTCATCTTTTTTAGAACGTTATCCCACCTCAATAGAAAACAAGTGTACACTTATGGTACTATTGTAAAGCTACTAGCATATTTTCTTTTTCTATTAATATGTAAGGATGCACATTTATAGATATAGTATGACATTTCAGTACATGTCAGTATATGATTAAATCAAGGTAATTGGTGCTTCTCACTCATTATTTTGTTGATGTTTTAAAAATTTTTTTCCTTATAGTTCTCCTCAGTAACTATCCACCTTGCTTACCAAGTAGGTTAAGTTGTCTAGACAGTAAGTCTAGACATCCAAATACCGGGATTACAAACATACTCCACCATGTTTAACTTTTTTTAATGTGGATTCTGGAGATCAAACTTGGGTTCTTGTGCTTCTTGGGTAAGCACTTAACTGAATGAACTATTTTTCCAGCCTGTTGTGGTTTTGATTTTCATTTCCTTGATGATTAATGAGGCTGAACATATTTTTCATACACTGCGAGTCTTTCTCTTTCTCTTCTCTCTCTCTTTCTCTCTCTCTCTCTCTCTCTCTCTCTCTCTCTCTCTCTCTCTCTCTCTCTCTCTCTCTCTCGTGTCTGTGTGCGTGTGTGTGTGTGTGTGTTTTGGGAGTGAACAGAGATCCTGAAGCATGCTCTAAACAAAAGCTATACCACCAAGTTACATTCTCAGCCCTCATTACAGGATCGTATCAGGAAAAAAAAAAAATCTGTTTATACTTTCATTTTGAGGTGTTTCTTCTAACTGTCGCAGACTTTCTATTTTAACTTCTGGTTTGTTTGAGTTGATGTTTTGTTCCAGGTGAAAGACAAGAGACAAATTTCATTCTCCTATATGAATATTTTTTTCCTAACACCATTTACTGAAGTGTCCTTTCCCAGTGTGTGTTCTGGTACCTTTATCAAATAACAGTAGACTGGAGATGCATGGATTTAGCTTTGGGGTCTCTATCCTATTCCATTGATCTATGCTTTAGTTTTATGCCAGTGCCATCCCTATCTTGGTTACACTGCAGGGTGTTTTGAGAACTAGTATTGTGATGCTTTCATCTTTATAGTGCCATGATTATAATAGTTAAAAACACACCAGTAGGGATTATGTCATAGTTTATTTAATCAGTCCCCTAAGTTTAAATAGTTTATTATTTGATAGTTTCCTATTTCAGCAATAACTTGCCATGTATCAAAGTGGCAATCTTTTCTCACATTTTATATAATCCAGCAAAAAAAGGAAATATTTCATTTGTTTTAAGATTTTAGTGTGTGTGTGTGTGTGTGTGTGTGTGTGTGTGTGTGTGTGTGTGTCAGAGAGCACTATGCGTGCCTATGGAGACCCAGGGATAACTTTGGAAATCACCCTTGCTTGTTCTACTTCTTCTTTGCTTTGCTTTGGGTTTCCCAGGTTCTTACTCCCAGAATCAGAAGTACAGGCTGCCAATTACTTGGAATCCAGGATACAAACTCAAGACCTTCTGCTTGTGAGGCAGAGACTTAACCCCTGAACCATCTCTACAGCTCTTCGTTCTTATATATGCTGTCAGTCCAATGATTTCAGTGTCCTAGCTCTTCATACCTATTCGCCCTATAATTTTGACGTTTAAAAATTGTATTACCAAAGATAATCAATTTGTGTCTAAAAATAATACATGGTACATAATGAAACTCTTAAATAAATAAATGTCGGGTGTAGTAACATATCCTGAACCCCACTGCTCAGGAAAGTTGAGGCAAGAGGATTGTTACTGAATCTGAGACAGCCTGCGCTACATAGTGAAAGCCTGCCTCAAAACAAACCAAAACTATGCTCCAGCTACTTGAGCAGCTGTCATAGAAGAATAAATTAAGCCCAGGAATTTGAGGATAGCCTGGGTAACAGAGTCAGACTCTGTAACTTAACATAATTTTTTTTCTCAACGAATTTGTTTTCCAAAAGATTTAGATAGAATGATTGTGTTATTTTCAAACAAGGTGATAAAAAAATGAAGAATTAAGTTGAGAGATTGAGAGTAGCTCAATGGTAAGGTTCTTGTTTAGTATTTATGAGACAAGGGTTTAAGCCCAAGCATTGAAAAAAACTAGGCTTAGACAAAAGCCATACAAACAACTCCGCAGTGACCTACTTAAAGGAAGTCTCTTCAAGTTTAGTATGAACAGTCATCGATAGGGATGAGACACTTTCCCTTTGGATGACTGTTTCATACTAAACTTATGATATGCACTATGTGTTTGGTCACACTCTGCTATGTGACTTTTCCTGGGGAGACATGAACCTCTATTCACTTTAGACAAGGTATCAATAGCATTTCAAAAGAAATGATGCCAGCTAAGTCTATCTTAGTAAACCTGTGAATTTATTAGAATTAGTTACAGGAATGAGGGCAAAGAGCACTCAAAGCTGTTGCATCACCAACAATCTCATTCCAGCATGGTAAGCTGAGCCCCTGGAGCTCCCTACATGATTTGCAGGCCAAGACTTAAATCAACTTAGTTGAGTGGAAAGTCTTCTCTCTAGTAATCTGTTACTGTTTATTTAATTTTGGTAGAAAGGGAGACTTGTGAATCTTATAAGTTTCAGAACCTACCTGCATGTATGAGTTTTGTAAATTTGATTTATTTCCTGAGTCTTATGAGCTTTTTACCTCTCTCTAGGAGGAAATGTTTCAATTTGGAGATTGCTACTAAACACACCGATCATAAAAGTATCCCTAATCCTCTGGTTCCTATTCCTCTTCATGTTTCCTAAATTGTGTATAGAAAAATCAAATGGTACATTTAATGGGTAAAGTGGTCTAGATAGCTGAGATTTCCTTCATTTTAAGAAAAACATAGTAAGCCACATACAGAAAAGTTGTTTTCATTTCATCTTTGTTAGTGAAATGCTTCTCTGACACAAGGAAGCTTTGAATGGAATCAGTAGTAGTTGAGCAGGACTGCTGCGCATTGGTTGAATATTTTTGAAAACATTTTCAATTAATTAATCTTGAAATCTGTATTTTTCAAAATTTGTCATAAAATATATGGTTGTAACTACAGCCAGATGGAGGAATAAATTACATGACTTCTACTTAAGCAACATTAATCAGAGGAGGAGCTAGGATGGGTATATCTTTAACTTTATGCTATTGTAGGAGCTTAAAGTGTAAGGGAAAGTTTGAAATAGTAAATATAGACTTTGACTAATGTATAACAAAGCAGTATTTTTGGATGAGATTTTAGAATAAACTCAATATAGACAATTTATTTCTACTATGAGTTGACCAAGGTCCAGTGTGTCTTACCTAAGGATGGACAGCTATTCTAAGTGGAGTTGAGGCAGTTACCTATGTCTATGAAGTCCAATCTATTTTCTTGTGAGCAACAAAGATGTCTTGTTTGACTTTTCTACTTTGCCCAAATAAACATAAGGCATTTGTTTTTGTTACATTGTAGAACACAATTTAGAGAGAAAATAATTCCAGACTTGCTTCTCATTGAATAATTGGTCATTCAGTACTTAAAACAAAACTAATGATATGGAAGACATGTTAACACACACACACACACACACACACACACACACACACACACACACACTAGATTTAACCATTATAAAAATGCTGTGCAGACTGATGGCTTACTGTTTCACTTCTCCAGTAAGATGCAAATGCAATTGGATTTGATGAATAAATAAGGCTTAGTATATTCATTTCATTGAATACTTTATTAGAGAAATCATTAAACTATTAGGTTAACCTTAAGGAACAGGGAAGTTCATTGGGCTGGAGAGATAGGCTCAGGCATTAAGAGTCTGACTTGCAAGCAGAAGAACTTGAGTTAGGATCCTGGATCCCATGTAAAAACGCCAGGCCAAAATGGCTGTGGTTTACACTTCCGACTTTGGAAGATTGAGCTTAGGAAATCCCACGGTGAAACAAAAATGGTAGAATCAATCCAGGATGATTCCCAAAGTCACCCTTGGGCCTTCACAGGCACACACAGTGCCCTCTGATACACACAGACACACACAGACACACAGACACACACACACACACACACGAAACAGGGAAACTCCAAAATCACCTTGACTAAAGACTTTCTATCCTTTTGAATGAAACCTCAAAATCCAATCCCCTGTGACATCCCCAACATCTTGTTCCTGAAAGGTAAGATGACTTTTCTTCTCAGCAAGTAGAAAAGTAACTTCTGCTTCTTGCTAATGACTTCCTGAACATTAGCTGGACCTGAAAGTTTATGAAGCAAAATGCTGGTGGAGAAGTGACACAATTATAAATCTAATAGCTTTCAAAATGCACCGAGGGAGAGAGAGTAATAGTGTTGTAGGTGATGTTTCACAACTGTGTCAACAATTCAAAGTTAGGCAGTTATTATTCTCTGCTGCTGTGAGACAACACTCAGACTCAAGCAACTTAAAAGAGAAAATGAGATTCATTTGGCCTTCAGTGGAAATACAGTCCATTAAGGTGGGAATAACATAGCAAAAGGTATGGAAGGCAGCAGAAGCTAGAGGCGGTGGAAGCCGAGAGAGCAAGGAGCAGACCATTAAAGCAAGCAGGTCAGAGCTAACCAACCTCCAGATTCATTCCCTGTGACATGCCTTTCTCCAGCTAGATTCTACTTCGTGAAGGTGCCTGTTGCAGTCCGCCTGCATGGTTGCTGATAAATGACCATCACACAGCTTAAGGGAACAAGGAGTTTATTTCCTTACGACAGTCTGGTTACAGTTCTCAGTCCAGCTTGAAGGGAAAGCACACACCCAACACCAGGGCGGAGGAAACTGGCCACCATCACCACATAGCAGCTGAGAGATGGACAATCCTTACTTGCCAGACCAGCATGTCTGGCCAAGTGAACAGAAAGATGCCGACTTTCTCAAACAGCCTTCCGTGATTTATTTCAGGGCCTAATCCCACCCACCACAGCCTGGGCCTTCCCCATCAGCTAGACAATCTCCTTCAGGTTCGCTCTGGGCTTAACTCAATTACTAATTCTCCACAAATGTGCCCAGAGCTCAAACATCAACAGTCAAATTGACACCTATGCTTAACTATGACAGTACCATCCCAAATATTAGC
This sequence comes from Typhlomys cinereus, assembly GCA_023101885.1. Lineage (NCBI taxonomy): Eukaryota > Metazoa > Chordata > Mammalia > Rodentia > Platacanthomyidae > Typhlomys > Typhlomys cinereus. The sequence continues at coordinate 6,205,670 of JALPQD010000022.1, read as the reverse complement.
TGCTAAGAATGCAAATACATGAGTCTGTGGAGAACAAGTCACATTCACACCATGACAGAAGTACTACTTAATTTCAAAGATTTTCTCTCCTGTAGCACAGTATGTATTCAGATTAAAACAGATTCTGGCAGCACTGCAAAATGAGAGTTCAAAGGAGTCTGAGGAATTCGGATCATTATAATCACTATGACACATTGTTCTCATGTTTTCTTATGTCTCTTGGAAACTGGAAATGCAGGTTTCTTCAGGAGCATAAATGGTAACACAGAATGCAAAAGGGAGTGAATAAGGAACAAAGGACAGAAATTCTAAATTACTTCAGAGACTTGGCTCTGGCTTGCTTGTAGTTGAAATACTTACATTCGTATTTCCTACTATTTGAAAAGAGAAAAAGGAACAACTTCTAGAGATTGTTGTCAGGTTTTTATTGGCTTTGTATAATTTGTAAATATGTCTTGTAACTGCACCTTTTCACATAGTTTCGCTGTTGTCATTATTTTCAAATCTATATTTCAAATCCTGAAGAATTTTTCCACCTGATTCTTACCGATGGTCAACTGTTTAGTTGTTTCTCTTTTAATTGCAAGCTGATTCCTTTCACAAAGTTCCTCTGCCTTAGGTAGGATAAGGGAGACATTGTTTTGCCATCCAGGTTCACTTGTATTAAAATATAAAATCAATAGTGCTTATCCTCAATCATAAAAGGGCAGGACTGTTAAATCCTATTGAAAATATATGCTTTGAAATATGGCTCAAGTGCTTTGAAACCTAATTGTGCCCTTGAACTAAATTGCCTCTGCCCCTTTTGATCACAGGTTAATCACAATATCCTGAAGAGGTTAGTTTAAAGAAGTTAGTTTCCTTTAGCATATCAGTTACAGGAGGATAATTAAACAAAAAATTTTAAAGTGACTGTATATGCAACTCTTTTTTGTATTAAAATTTTGAGAGGCATTCTTATATGTGTTCTTTCTTTTTTCAATTTATTTTTATTATTTTTTCTTTTACTATAAATAAATGAATTTGTGTTATTTTTACCCTTTATTACTTAATCTCACCCCCTTCCTCTTCCCATTATAAACCTTATTCCCTACCAGTCTCCCTCCTATTTTCCTGTCCTTTTCATGTACCCCACCAAGTTTCACCTAGGATGTTTATACTGGCAAGTGCCTAAGCACTTGCTGAAAAATGGATCATAGATCCGCGGGTAGCTTACAATTTCTATCCTCTGTTCCTCATTCACTCCTTTTTGCTTTCTAAATGCTAGAATTACAGGTTGTAAGCCACCATGATTAGCTTTAAATCTATTTTAAAATGAAGTCCAGTCCTAAGTATAAATTTATTTTTCATGATCCACAAAAGGTGTCCATTAAGCATGGACCAATGGCTCTCAGTTGAGTTCTTTTTTGCATATGGCTCTCCATCAAAAGACTTGCCCAAACTTTTGAATCCTCTCCAGGAGCATTCCATACATAATGACTAGTCAATATATGGGATAACCCCCTGATCCCTTGCTTTGCTGCAGAGAACTACAGAAGGAAATCCCAGCTCCAGAATCCTCCTTGAATACTCCCTGAAGTATCTATTTTGCAAATTATTCACAGTTTAACATCTCTTCCTGCCTTGTACTGCTTCCCTCATCCTGTTCTTGCAGTTGTTGTGCATAAATGGCACATTTTGATAATCCTGAACACAGATCTCCAGCTGCAAGTTTAGGGAGTCTAACATAAGGCAGCCAGTACTGAAAGTATAAAGTGTGCTAATTATGAAAATGTCACAATACATCCATTATTTTTATTATTTTTCTTCCACATTTTTTGTTGTTTAATGTAGTTATTTTTTATTTTATTTATTTTTCCCAATCATACAAGCTTAATAGGTACCCTCATCCCCTCCCTCCCTCCACCCCTCCCTAGATCCCTTTGCACCCTCCCCCCTTTCCCCTTCCTTTTATTCCCCTCCCTCCCTTATTCCTAGTGTCCCCTCCTTCCCCCTTCCCATTCCCTGGAACATCCTTTAGTGCGAATGTTAAACTTCCCTCTGAGTCCTCCACTCCAGTGAGGCGTAAGGACTCAGTGGCATTGCCCAGAGCCCTTTCTTGAGATCCCCTTTAGTATGGGAACACTACTATGACTGTTAATCCCTTTCCTCTAAGGATCCTAGTGCCTGTGATCCATGCTAGACTTTGGGGGGTCATTGACATGTCAGTCATTGCACAGGTTATGCAAAGTTGGATTATGGCTATTGCGGCCCTAACTTGCTTCCACATTTTATTTTTTTTCTAACATTATCCATTATTTTTATAATTAATACACACTAGTTAAAAATTCAAAGTAAAAAGCCCCACGAATCTCATTCTGCAATGACTTTGGAGCTGAACAACCTGCCAGACAGCAGTCAATGAGAGTTCTAGCCCTTGTGTCATACCCCCTGACATGCTATGGAGTTTGATAACTGATTTCCATGAACTCACTCCAAGCTGTGTCCCAGTTTCAGTTAAGGAAACAGATGAACATCTCATTTGGAGAAGAAAGCCAACTCCAAGACAATCTAATGAATCCTGTAAGGGGGCTCATACACTTCGAAATTGCATCTCAACGTCCCTCCATGTAACTCCATGCAGTGAAGCCCATTCCTAACCTCTCATGACCTCTGTGTCCAAAGGTTGCTCCATGGATCCAAGACTTAAAAGACCTTGAGCACCGCACTCAACATAAAAATGAAATGACAGCTAACATTTGCAGAATACGTACCACACTTAATCGTCACAACAGCCCTGTGAGAAAGGGTGCACCCAAGATGAGAAGCCAGAAAACGAAGTTTTATTGAACACCAAAGGGCCACAAGGTGGCGCCAAGAGTGCCCAGAAAGCAGTTCAGCTTAACACGGTTTTCATTGCCTTCCGGCCCGGCGGACCTGCGCGCGGCGCGCCCAGTCGAGGCCCAGCATCCCCTGCGCGCTCTCAAGATGGCGGCGCCCCTGCTGCGCCGCCTGGCCCCGTGGCCCAGCGCTGTGGGCTCGCTGGGAGGCTGGGGGCGTCGGCTGCGTGAGGCTCACTCGGACGCCCAGGGGCTGCTGGCGGGGCCGAGGGCTCGGGGTCTGTTTAAGGAGTTCTTCCCGGACAGCGGGACGAAGGTGGAGCTCCCGGAGCTCTTCGACCGCCGCCGGGCCGGCTACGGTCCGCAGACCATTTATTGCGGCTTCGACCCCACGAGCGATTCGCTGCACGTGGGGCATCTGCTGGCCCTGCTCGGCCTGTTCCACTTCCAGCGAGCCGGCCACAACGTGATCGCGCTGGTGGGCGGTGCCACGGCCCTGCTGGGAGACCCGAGCGGCCGCACCAAGGAGCGCGAGGCGCTGGCGGCCGAGGTCGTGCGGGCCAACGCGGGCGCCCTGCGCCGCGGGCTCGAGGCCGTGGCCGCCCATCATCAGGCACTGTTCGCAGACGGGCGGCCTTGGGGGACCTTCACGGTGCTGGACAACGCGGACTGGTTCCAGAAACAGCGTTTGGTGGACTTCTTGGCCACGGTGGGCGGCCACTTCCGCATGGGCACGCTGCTGAGTCGGACGAGCGTGCAGACCAGACTCAAGAGCCGCGAGGGCATGAGTTTGGCCGAGTTCTTTTACCAGGTGCTGCAGGCTTATGACTTCTATCACCTGTACCAGCGATATGGATGCCGGGTCCAGCTGGGCGGCTCAGATCAGCTGGGCAACATTGTGTCTGGATATGAGTTCATCCACAAGTAAGCACCTTTAGACCCTTAGGGCCAGGGACCAATGATTGACACGCGAGGATTGGTATTAAGATGGTGTTCTCAAGCCCGCGAGGCATTTTCCTTACCAAGGACACTGGCTGAATTATAGACCACTAGTCAAGATTTGTTTGCCTCCCTAAGTCCCTCTCCATTTCTGACTTGAGGAATTGCTATATATTGTTATCCATGTGCGCATATATATATGTGTGTGTGTGTGTGTAAAACATGCTATACATGTTATATATTGAAGATAACCCAGCTTCTGTTTTGTAGTCTCAGCGTTAATTTAGCTCTTGATCCATAAATATTTAAATGACATTTTCTTGAGGAAGATGGAATACAGGATTAGTTCATGTGCTACAAGCAAAAGCTCATCTTTTTTTTTGTCTCATGTCTGTTGTGTATGGGGGTGCGAGTATGTGTGTGTTTGCATGTGGGTGGGTCTGTGTACCTGAGTGAACTTGATTGGTGTGTGGCTGTGGAGGCCCAAGGGTGACACCAGGAATCGTCCTTGTGGCTCTTCAACTTTACTATTGTGAACTTGGATCTCTAATTAAGCCCAGAGCATACTATTAGGGATACTCTGGGTAAGCAGCTTGCTTTGGGGATCCCAAGCTCTGCCTTCCAGTGCTAGAATTGTAGGTGGTTGCTACACCTACCTGACATTTTTGTGATATCTTCGGATCCGAACTCAGGTGCCCTTTGCTTGTTAGGCAAGAGCTTTAACCACTGAATCATCTCCCCAACCCCGCAAAAGTGTGCTCTTTAAAAACAGTCCTTTAACTATCCTTTACTAATGCCTCTCACTCAGTTTTCTCTCCCCACCTGGCCTTTGAAAATCACTTCTGGTTGGTGCACAGAACCATTCTGCAATTTAATTCAGAATGGCAAATGTATTAGGTGAGTGCTGTTTCAATACATAAGGACAGGAATCCAGATTTACTAAATTTAAGGATGTGTTCTTGCAGTCAATAACCAGTGAGGAAAACAAATTACATGCACTTGCTGCATATCGTGAACTTCTTTATGTGTAGGTTGACTGGAGAAGATGTGTTTGGAATCACTGTTCCACTAATTACAAGTACAACTGGAGCAAAGCTGGGAAAGTCAGCTGGCAATGCTGTTTGGCTAAACAGAGACAAAACTTCTCCTTTTGAACTGTATCAGTTCTTCGTCAGACAACAAGATAATTCTGTGGAAAGGTGAGTTTTTAGTAGTAAGATGTGAAAAATCAATATGGGGTCATTATACAGTTTAAGCATTGGATCTTTGAGTCCCTGGTGTGGTTTATTTTTCACTTAGATTCAATTCGAGGTATAAATCATTGTGTCCCATAATATTGTAATTTAACTTTCGTACAATTCTTCTGATATTACTAGGAAGTTAAACTACTGGTTGAATGCATGTTAGACACGGAGCTGCATTTCAGCTCCTTTACATATCTTTTGTTGTTGTTGTTTTGAAACAGAATCTCACTTAGCTGCCCAGGCTTGCCTCAGTGAACCTACCTTACATTTTCATTTAGTAAAGGATATTCTTTTAAGAGAAATACAACAGCTGAAATATTTTTCCTTTTAAACTTTAATCTTTACACCTCATTGTAGATTATATCCAGTAAGTATTGTCGTAGAATTATTGTCATGGTTTAATGTAAGTTCCCACACACACTCAAGTTCATGTGTTTGAATCCTTAACTGCTTCCAGTAGTTGGGAAGGTCAGGGCATCTTTAGGAGGTAGAGCCTTGCTGGAAGAAGGCAGGCACAGGCTTGGGCCTTGAGGCTGGTTAGTCCTGCCTGCTTCGTGAGTCTGCAGTTTAGCTTGCATTTTAGCAGTTCTCAGCCTTTATGATGGATATAATTAGCTCACCCCCAGCTTTTGCCAGACTTCATGCTTTTTCTGCCATAATGGACTGTATCTCCTCCTTGGTACCATAAACTGAATAAATCTTTTCTCCCTTAAGTTTCTTGACTTTGAGCGGTGTCTCATAGCAGCAGAGAAGAGTAACCAGTACATGTATGAAAACTCTTAGTTGCTTTCTTCAAACTCACATTTGAATTGTGTATTCTTAGTCTTGATAAACTAACTTTTTTACCTTCTGGCTAGTCCTGAAACTTTTTTCTTCAGTGTAGTCAGATATCCAGCTTTACCTGGGTAGAGGACCTTAAGGAGGATGGAATTCCTCAAGCTGCCCACAGACATGTTGGGCTGTGTATACTACTGGACCACTTTTCACTATATAAAATGAGAATATTCCAAAGACAGTAAGAATGCTCCAAATCCATAGGAAAGTAAACTTACAAATTTAACTTCAAAAATTGGAAAGTGAATGTTAAAAATACTATCAAGCCTATAAATGTCCACATGATCCAGCAGAACCTCTACTGGATATATGCCCAACAAAAAATTCACACGTGTGCACCAAGAGAAATATGAAGATATGCAGAGCATTATTAGCATTTGTTCAAAAGTAGAAGTAAAAAATGTCTACAATGGAAATAAAATGAATTTTAATAGCTTAGAATGCTGTATTTTTGTAATATCATGAGTAAAATTTCATAAACATGTTGATGCACCCAAGTAGCCAAACAGACCATTTATTTTACATAAGTAAAATACACATTCAGTCTTAAAAACAGTCAAAAGTGCTGATAGGTTGTCAGCTGCAGGGAATGTTGAGGCAAAATTGCTTGAACCCAGGAATTTAGAGCCAGCCTAGGCAACAGAAAAAGACCATGTCTCTAAAAAACAAAAATAAAGATGGTTATTAGGAAGGCATACTGATATGTTGAAACTGTAAAGAAAAACAAGGAAGTAATTATCATGGACATACAGTGATGGAGGGTGCTGGCAGTCAGTGACATATTTGGTTTTCATCAGGTAGAAGCAGTCTTGTATTTCTTAACCAAGGAGATGAACTGAGTAGTATGCTTTTTCTACATGTTATTTCTCCCAGGTTAAAAAAAAAGATATAAAACATGTCAACTTTTAAGTCATAAGATACTTTTTGTATGCATAAAACAAAACAAAAATATAAAAGCATGCTTGAGAAGAATGCATACAAATTTAATAATTATCTCTTGGAGCAGATAAAGGAATGTAATGAGTTTGAAGCTTTCATCTGTATCTGCCATGTTGCTTTCATACAGGGAAGATCAAAAACAAGTATGACAAAAGATTTTCCATGTGAATAATGTTATGTATGAGTATATATTTTTAGTACATTCCACAGGTTTTTGTATTCACAAATAAATTTAAAAGTAGGACTTTTTTTAAAGGGTAAGGGAGCTGGAGATAAGAAGTGGTTAGGTGATGCAAATGTAACACTTTATTTCTTGTCCCAAAGGTACCTGAAGCTCTTCACTTTTCTGCCCCTTCCAGAGATAGATCACCTTATGCAGTTACACATCAAAGAACCAGAAAGGCGGGTTCCTCAGAAACGACTTGCTGCAGAAGTAACCAAGCTCGCGCATGGACAAGAAGGGCTGGATTCTGCTAAAAGGTATGCTTGAAGCTGTGCTGTTTGGGGATTTTCTTGTTAATTACTGCTAAAAGGATTTTCAGTATTTGACATGAATACTTTAAAAAAAATCCTTATTTATTGGATAAGAACTTTGTGTTGGATTAAGTTTGTGAATCATATGCTGGTGTTTGAAGACCTCATAGTATGGAATTGATTGGTGGGCACTGGACAATGTATTTAATTAAGCAATCATGTGATACGGGTTTTTAAATGTTTTCCAGGTGCACACAAGCCCTCTATCATAGTAGCATAGATGCACTGGAGGTCATGTCCGATGAAGAGTTAAAAGAATTGTTTAAAGAAGCTTCATTTTCTGAATTAGTTCTTGACCCTGGAACAAGTGTCCTTGATACATGTCGTAAAGCAAATGCCATTCCCGATGGCCCTCGAGGGTAAGATTTAATTTTTTTATTTTTAATTTCATTATCAAATATTACAGTTCACAGCATGTGTCCATGTTTTCCTGATGTTTTAATGGCATTCATCCTCTGCAGAATAAAGTCAGTCCAAGAAAAAAGTACAAGTTAAGAATGTTATAGTTGAAATACTGTGAACTTTCTGTGGAGTACAGTACTCTGTGGTGTTCCCTATTGATTAGTTTGTCCTTTAGCATTATAGTTCTTTTTTGAGTGACTTAGCTCAGTAAATGCACTGGCATCAGTCAGTTCAGGAATCTGTTAGAAAGTGAAAAGCATCATATAATCAATCCTTCATCTTCCTCTGTAGTCTTTTTATTTTCAGGACGGGAGAAGTCATGGGGCCTCTTTTAAACAGTTGAATTTCTAAAAGAAATGACCATAGAGTATTATAAGGCTTATAAGCCTTCCTCTTGGGAACTGCATTTTATTAGGAAGTATTCTCTTACTTGGGGTAATACTTTTCTTCTTTAAGAATTTGGCATGGGGCTCAGTGAGATGGTTTAGTAAGTAAGAACGGACTTGCTCGCAAACCTGGTGACCTGAGTTTAATCCCGAGAAGTCCATGTGGTGGAAGGAGAGAACTGATTTTCAAAAAGTTGTCCTCTGACCTCCACCTGTGCACTACGGTATGCATGTGCACACCCTCCTTCAAATAAATAAGTAAATATTTTAAAAATTTTGGCATGGGATTTTCTACATTAAGTCAGTCATTTATCCCTGGTTGGTGTTTTAAATTACACTTATTATAGTTGCCATTCTTTCAGTTATTTTGGGCTATTAGCTTGTATCCTAACAAGCCCTGGAGTTCTCTATTCAGCAAAGTACCATTCTTTCTCTTTCCATCCCTGTCACTCCACCTTACCAATTCCTTGATATACTGGTTTGCTTAAAATACACCAGACTAGAGTAATACATTCACCAGGTTGCTGGTTTTAAGAATTTTCTTCTGAACTTTGTTCTGGTGTGTTACCAAACTAGAAGTTCTTACTCCTACTTTGATGACCCAGATTTAGCCACAGTTCTAAGTAATACACATTGTATTTTTGATACTGTATCAGCTAAATAGGTTGATTAGTTATTTAAAGAAAATAAAGTGAGGGGGCGGTAAGATTGTAAGAACCTAAAGATGGGGAGGAACAACAATACGCAAGATACTCCACACAAGTTAGGGCCAAAGTAGCCATAATCGAACTTTGCATGACCTGTGCAATGACTGACATGTCAACAATCCCCCAAAGTCTAGCATGGATCACAGGCACTAGGATCAGGCAAGGGATTAACAGTCACAATAGTGTTCCCATACTAAAGGGGAGCACAAGAAAGGGTTCTGGGCAATGCCACTAGTGCTTACACTTCATTAGAGTGGAGGACTCAGAGGGAAGTTTGACATGCACACTAAAGGATGCTCCAAAGATGGGGAGGGGGAGGGAGGCACTGGGAGAAAGGGTGGGAGGGGGGTGAAAGGAAGAAGAAAAGGGGGGGAGGGTGCAAGAGGGTTTGGGGAGGAATAGAGGGAGGGAGGGGACTGGGTTACCTATTAAGCTTGTATGATTGGGAAAAAATAAACATAATAAAAAGAAAGTGTTTAACAGCGTGAAATACTTCCTAGAGAAATCTGTTCTTAAGTAGTAGTTTTTTTTATTGGTTTGGCTTTATAAAACCATGTTCAATTTGTTACTTTTTAATTTCATCCACACTTGGATGAAACCAGCATTTACTTTTCCCAGGGACTTTGAAGACCTTGTCCTAGTTGCTCCCATTTCTCCTTGTTTATGGAAGTTTCTGCTACCTACTCAGTCTACATCTGCTCACATCTCCATCACTTTCCATCTTGTCTTTCAAGAAACCTTCCTTTTGTCCTCACTCATTCCTCTAGTAACTTCTGGTTCTGTGTGGCACTTCAAGTAAAAGATGGCACTATGTTGTTTTCGCCCTTTGATTGTCTGGGATACTATTTGTTTAGTGCTCAATAAATCAAAACTGTTTATCGAGTAAATTGGATAAGCAAACAGTAAAACCTGTTCACTTATGCCAGTACATTTGGTCAGTTATTTAAACCATCTACAGAGTTTCAATTTTTGAAATCATTTTTATTTTGAAAAAAATTCTTTTACTTTAGTTTGTTATTTATGTAGTCTCAGGATATAATTTGCAAGGATTTTCTAGTTTCATTTCATTTTCTAAAGATTCTAATAGCAGTGGTTGTTACTTGTATCTCATGGGTATCATGTTTAAAAGTATCATTCATTGTTCATCTATTTTTAGACATTTATTTACTGTGGCTTTTTTTCTCTAAGGTTGGGGAGAAACTCTCCAGAAAGTGAACCTCCACTATTCCTATTTTTCATCATTTCTAAAACTACCAACTGAATAGTTCTGTCAAATGCTGTGAGATAGATGAGCCTGATGGCAGAGGCATGTAACCCCTACTACTTCGGAGAGTGAGGCAAGAGGATCACTCTGCCTCAGCCAAGTGGGTTCAAGGCCAGCCTAGATCACTTACTGACAGGAATTTTGTCATTTTTTTCTCCATAGAAGGTAGGGTAACATGGGAGAAAAATGACAAAAAGACATTGTCTACATATGGGTTTTTTGTTTTTTTTTTAAAAAAGGCTGGAGACACAGCTCAAAGGTATAGTGCTTGCTTTAGCATAAATGAGGTCCTAGGTCAATTAGTGAGAAAAAGAGGTTTGGGATTTAAAAAAGCCATGAGATCTCAATCTGTTAATGCCTTAGATTTGTTTCCTTGGAAGGGCACTGCATTAGGAGACAAAAATCTGGAACATGAAGGTAAAAATTTGCTGCTGCATGGTGTCTGAAATTTAAACAGATCTGTTTTGGAGACATGTCAAAATCATCTGGATCTAACTAATATTACTATTTTCAGGTATCGGATGATAACAGAAGGAGGAGTCAGTATAAATCACAGACAGGTAACAAATCCTGAAAGTGTTTTAGTAATTGGACAACACATTCTCAAGAATGGACTTTCCTTACTTAAAATAGGAAAAAGGAATTTCTACATTATAAAATGGCTCCAATTATGAAAATTTTTGTTAGACATGTTCATCATAAATATGAAAGGTTGTCAAAAAAACTAAGACTGGATTATACACTTAGGTATCACTGTAATAATTTTGTGTCAATAAAAATGTTTTAGTTATGGTTCGTTTTCTCCATGAAAGAATTAAAGATGTCTTTCTAGCCCTAACCATCTTTATCTCCTTGAAATGATGAGAAATTACAATGAATAATGAAATATAGGGACTATGGATTGTGTACGGTGGTAAGAACACTAATCTCACGTTAGGAAACTTGCTGTGCCTCTAGTGTCTATTGCAATCATAAATTTCTGACTTTGTTAGAAAGCAATTCTAAAACAGAAGTCAGAATTGACCAGTTACAAGTACAATAATTCACATTTCTATCAGAAATTACAATTACTTCTCAATTTCAGCAATTACAGTTCTTTCTCAAACAAAGAGCCAAAATCAATACTGAAGTGTGTTTCAGTATTTAACACACAACTGTTTTAGCTTTTTAATTTGGTCAATGGAATTAAGGCAGTACTTTGTAAATTCAGAAACTGTTAGTTTCAACTTCTGTCCCTAAGTAAATTGTAACCTGAGGGAAACTCAAAAGGAACTAAAAAATAAATAAAGGTAATTTAACCAAAGGTATGATCATGAGAGACTATCAGATAAACTTTAAAAAAAAAAAGAACTTAGAATCAAGAGAGTTGTCTTACATCAGAAGGCGGGTTAATTTCTGTCTATAAGAACAAGATGGAGCCATCCTTGGTTTCCTTGATGAGAAATAAAGTGGCTGGTGAGCTTTTTTCTAAAATCTGGCGGTAACACTTTAGTGTTCACATCTGCCCTTTGCTCCTGGAGCACTTGAAAGTTGTTGTCTTCATATGCAGAAATGCAGATGTAACAATACTTCAGAGAATTGTGATAATCTAATAGAAAAACTCATAAAAATGTTGATACAGTGCAAACTAACTGCTAGGTTCTGAGGTAGATTTGGATGCTTAAAGGATTGTTATCTGAATGCTTCTCTGAGGCAAGTTAAGAATTCATTTATTGACAAACCTTAACATCATTTCATACCAGCAATTTTATTTACACACAAAGAACATACAAGTGTCTATTATAAATATGTCAGACTATCTCCACATTTCTAAACATTGTTTAAAAGCCTGCAAAGGAAGGCTTTCTCTTTCACAAGTTTCTTTTCTTTGTACAAAGTGTGTAGTACTAGCAAGTACATTAATAATGCATGTTTTTAAAGCTAATTGTTTTCCATTTAAAATGTACTTGATATGTTGAAGGTACATTTTTTCCTCTTAAAAATTTAAAAGACTACAATGGTAGTTATTTGTCCGAAAGAAGTAAATCATGAAAGGTAATGTTTAATGACAGTGAATTTAAGTTTTTTTTTAAATTTTAACTTTATTTCACACGTGCACATTCGTGCATATCAGGGGGTACCATGTGTCCCTGTGGAGGACCAAGGGTGACTTTGGGAATCATCCTGAATTGCTTTTACCTCCTTTTTGTTTGGTTCTGGGATTTTGCAGGCTTTGCCCACCAAGGCCAGAAGTGCAGGCTGCCACGTTTTCTACCTGACAATTTTCTTTTTAAAATGTGCTAACATTTGACAATGCATTCACTGTCAACCCAGTACTGTTAACAGATTAGTTAGTAGTACTATTAATATTATCAGACAATTTTGGGGGTTTTTTTTGTGTGTGTGTTTAACAGTAGTTGTTGAAACCTGTCGTCTTTTAGGAAACAAGTATCACAAACTAAAGTCAACATGTTGTTTTCCCTGTCAATGATCTTTTAATAAAACAGTTGGCTGTAACTTGAAGTCAAATATTTCTAATAATATTTGGCTCAGTGTCAGTCATCATAATCTGTTAGAAATGAAGCTGGAGATCTCAAAAGATTTCTGTCTATATTTGAAAATGTTTTAGAATTGTTTCCCAGGAAATTTTCATAGATATGTAAACATTACCTACCCAATTCCTGAATTCAGTTTAATGATCTGTAAGCTTTTAGGAATTTGTGTCCAGAAACTTTAGCTGTACCAGTGTGTGTGTGTGTACTGATATGGATGTAAAGTAAGAATACATTGACTTTTTTTTTTAAGGTTACATTTCATAATGAATCTTGGAACCCAATGCAAGTACCTCCATTTACAGACATATCTAAATTGCTATTGTTATACTTGCAAAACTAAAGGAAATTTAGGTCATTATTGTATCACAGAAAAAAGTTGGCCATTCTTATTAAGTCCAGGCAGTTTTGTCTTATTTTAATATCTTCAAATTACTATGGTGCCTGATTGGTTGGCAAGGTATGTCTGTGCAGTTATTCGGCAGCTAATGTGTAGAGGTCAAAGGACAACTCTGGAATTGGTTGTCTCCTTCACCCTATACGTGAGTTCTTAGGATCAAACTCGGGTCACCAGGCTTGCACAGCAAGCTTCTTTACCTGCTGAATCATCTCACCAGCCCCCAGAGTTTTTTTTAATGCAGAAAAGTCAAAATTCATGTTTTCAGGCTCAAGTATGAATCAAAGTGTATTTTAGATTTTTTCCACATCAGGGTAATGATTGAGACATGGAAGAGCTGTGTAACTACACGGTTGTACGCTCCACATTTCTGTCATGTTCCGGGTCCTCTTGTGTATTCAGCATTCTTACTAACAGACTGCAAAGATTATTTTCTTTTTAACTAAATTGAAGATAGGTAGAATACAGTGATTATGTGAGGAAGTTGCCAACCTACATCTTCAGAGCCTGGTCAGTTTATAGTGCATGCATAATAATCATGAAATGTCTTGGTGCTTCCTTCTTGAGGACTATGACAGCAGCTTTTAACACTACTAACAAAGATTATACAGGTCATCTTATCCACAGGCAAACTGCTTTGTACAACTAGATCAACAGTTCTTTGTAAGTTCATTTGAAACTGTCACAAGATAGACTTGCTATACATATATACTGGGCAACTTCAGAAACAGCAATTTATTATTTGGATTAAATGTGATTTTTTTTCTGTAATGCAGTACACATTTCAGTTTATAGACAGTCTTCACTTAAGCCGATTCATAAACACTGCGGCACACAAGAGTTCATAAATAAAATTCCACCCATGTCGGCAGTAACTAGAAGGTTTCGAGTCAACACAGACTCAGTGTTAACAGTTCTTTTCACCAAAGATGAGTCTCTCGGATTTCAGCGATAATTTGACTGGCTCCCTGTAATGCCTGTATTAGAGAAAATAAAAATTTAAGTTATAATATTACTCTAAATTATGTGAAGAAATGTTTCCATTTTTCTTCTAACCAATAACTTCTCTGAAGCACCAACAAAAGGGAGAAATCTAGCTATAATGCTCAAGTGGATAAGAACATACTTGAAAATATTTATATAAATATGTATCTGCATACCAGATATGAGAATTAGAAGAAAATGTGAAATAATTACCTTTAGCATATCAGCGGCTTCCTTTCTACGCTGTGCCATGTCTTCAGATTCAGTCAGGAGGTCATCCAATAAGGATGACTTATACAGCTGTCCTACTAACTCACTTTGAAGAGTATCTTTCACATGATTAACCAAAAAATGCATTACTGCCTTTGGCACACTGGAAAACAAAATTATGAAGTTCTGAAAAAAATTATGCTTTCAAAAATTTGGACTTTGTGGCCTCATAAAATAACATTAAATAAAAACACTGATTTTCTTTGGATATTTCCTTAATGGAATAGTCGCCCTTTAATTTGTTTTTTGGTTTTTTTTCACTTAAGCATTAAGAAAAGCCATAAGAAGTCTTGATTTTTAACTTACTTTATCTTATTCTTTTGGATAGATACACTACACTGAGCATTATTTTTAATAGACAAAACTAGAAGGGGGGGTAAAAAAATTGATAATTTGGTGAGTGGATACACAGAATATGGTACTTCGTAAAAAAATTCATGTAGCCAGCTACAAAAAGGAATGAGGTACCATTAATACTATACAATGAATGCACCTTAGAAACATTCAACAAAGGACACAAGACAGAAAGGGCTACATATTAGTATGTCCTCACTTACATGTCTTAAGTGGTTAGATTCATAGATGTTTGTAGTAGTATTTGCAAGATTAGGCAAAATGAGAGTCACTACTGACAGGATTTCTTTTGGGGGTAATGATAATGGTATAAAATTAACAGTATACAGTCTTGGAATATACTAAAAACTACTGCAAAGTATCCTTACAACAGTGTGTGTGTGTGTGTGTATCAAAGGGAACTGTGTGTCCCTGTGGAGACCCAAGGGGTAACTTTGGGAATCATCCTGGATTAATTCTACCTCCCTTTTGCTTTGCTCTGGGATTTCCCAGACTCTGCCCATGAGGGTTGGAAATGCAGACCCCTGGTATTTCTGCCTGGTTTTTTCTGTGGGACCTGGAATCCGAACTCACCAGCCCAACAGTGATTTTTTTTTTAAAAAAAAACTTTACATACGTATGTTAGTTATGGCTCAATATCAAACAATAAAGACCTATACAGATGGGGTTGTAGAGCAAGCAAATGACAGGGCCTCGAAGTTTGTTTTTTTTGGTCAACCCATAGGTTAAATAGAATTACTGTTTTTATCATGGGCTATAATTTAAAATTATTAAAAATTATATAGTTAGAAACATCTACTGGTTCTACAGAAAAAAATTACTGCTTTTAACATGAAGTATCAGACTATCTGACTTTTTACTCCTTTGCAATAAAATTTATCTACAGATTATCTTATCATATATCAAATACAGAAAATTTTCCAGTAGATTAAACAGATAAATTTTTCTTCTGTTTGCTGCATGAAATATGCTGCATGAAATATGCTGCATGAAATATCACAATAACAGAAACTGAGAAGACATTTCATTTACTTTGTTATTTTAGAGAACCAAGAACCAGGTCAACTAAATAAAAGAAGTGGGCTAGTGAGATGGCTCAGTGGGTAAAGCTGCTTGCCATGTAAGACTGGTGATGACCATGATTCCCAACCCCACATAAAGGGGAAAGGAGAAATTGACTCCCCCGAGTTCTACTCTGATGGCCACATAGGAATGATTGGCATATATGCGTGCACACATACACACTAAAATTTACATCATAAAATTTAAAAGTCAGTGAAAATTACTAATGAAACTAAAAATGTAAGAGGAAAAAAATACCAGGGTGATGGATGATTTGTGAATTTAAAATTATAGCACTAGGGATGCTGAGACAAAAACATTCTGAGTTTAAGACCAGCCAGAGGCACATTGTAAGTTCTTGAATATATGGTCATAACCCTGTTTCAAACAAAAAGAAAGGCTTTTCAGACTGGTTTTTAGCTTACTATATTACCAAAGATAATCTTGAACTCCTGATCTTCCTGCCTCTACCCCACCTTCAACACATGTACCACCACACCCACTTTATGCAAGGATGGAGATAAGCTACCTGCCCAGCTATATTCCTAGCCCTTTTGTTCAGAAAAGAGAGGAAAACAAAAAACAAGCAAACAAACAACTTTTTCCAGAGTAAAAATATGGTAATGAGATAGAATACTTCTTAAATTTAACACAACCAGTGCTTCATGAATACTAGGCAAGTGTCTCACTAAAAAGCCCACCCAGATACTCCTCAGGTTAGCCTTGAGCTGGTGATCATTCTTTCAGTCTCCTTAGAGCTGGGATTACAAATATGGTACCATTCCTGGTTCCTCTTATTTCTTTAGTTTTTTTCTAGTGAACACATAAGGTCCTAATCATACCATATAAACAAAGTAATTCTTCCTGTCACAGTTAACTAAAAACTATCAAGAGAATGTATATGACTTAGAATAAAAGCATCTAAAAATGCATGACTTTTTAAAGCATATCACTCATTGACTTACCCAGCGGTTTATTTGTCTAGCAGCATTAATGATTATTTACATAGTACTAACCTGTCCTGAATATTCTTTCTGACAATTAGAAAATATGATTTGATGAGTCTTTCAATAACCTCACAGTCTCGTTGTTCACGGGCAGATAGTTTTCGTGCAACAGGAACTGGCTAAATGGGATAAAAAAAAAACATTATTTGCATACCATTTTGAAATGACATACAATATTTCAAAGTTAAACAAGTTTTTCTTTTGTCTTTTTGGGTTCTTCTCTACTAATTTGGTCATCTAAATCTAAACTGGACTGTCAAGACTTACCACATCCAGCAAATTGACAGCATGGCCTTTTTGTGGACTGGCTGGCATAATTGGAATTGGTTTTGATTTTTCTTCAGCAAGTAACTCCTCAGCTTTAGTTTTCAACATTCCTCTCCAATTGCCTGTTGTTGGTTCTTGACCACCACCATCTCCAACGCCACCACCTCCAGATGCAACCTGAAAACACATGTGCCAAAACCTATACCAAACATATATCTCACATTAAATAAAGATTTTGTTTTGTTTTGTTTTAACAGTAAGAATACACATCTAGTACCTATGTAGAATTGACTTAGGCTAATGAGGGAGGAAGTCTGAGAGAATTGGGATGTCCCGTGTAACTAGAAATCCAAGAGATTGTTTTAAGCTGTCTACAAGCTTCACAGCTAATTCAGGTCCTACTTATTCTTTTTTACTTTTTTATCATCTGATGACTTTTCAGAAGTTTGCTTTTCCCACCCCTTGTGAAAATGAAATAAGTTGCCCTTCAACACAATCTACATTAAAACATTAAAAATCTGTACCAGCAAACAGAACTGCCACTCAATTTAAAACTCATCAAAGTAGCTATAAATACTATTTAACTATGATCTTCTAAAGTGCTATAAGCTCCTCTGAACTGTACAGTTTATATATTTGTAAAATTAGTTTATATTACTAATAGTCAACAAAAGGTAAACACACAAATTCTTTAATCAAAGAATTAAGGTGGTGCTGGAGCAATAGCTCAGTGTGTAAAAAGTGCCTGCATGCAATTATACAATCTAAGCTTGACTCCAGGACCTACACAGTGGAAGAAAATGACTTAGACCTATGCTGTAGCACATATGCACCTGCTCTCTCTCATTAAAAAAAAAAAAAGACAAAGAAAAACAACTGATGATCATTTTAATAAGCTGCCTAAAAAGTGACATAATATAGGTTCTCTCAATGTCTGTAATCCTGAGAAAACAATTCAGGAAAGAAATCTCTTGCTACCGCAACTTCCTCTACAAACTTATCTTCTAAAAGAAAAGAAAGTATTTACATTAATGGGAAAACAAAATCTATCAACATTTAGATCTTCTAATAGAAAAATTGATCATGTAAAATTAACAGATGAGAGTGAGAAACAGTAGTATCACATGCTGTTACGAATTGAAAACACTGACCAAAAATCTGCTTAAAATATGTGAAAGTGAGTTTTGTCTGTGTGGGTATAAATATCACTTTAATTGAGTATTGTATTTTAAATGTGTGTTAAGTACACATGAATGAGGAATAGAATGAAGATATAATGGACAATGAACACATTGGGTGGGATGCCAAGAATGAAGAACTCAATGACTTCAGAGATTGGTAGTGTCTGAGGATTGTGCTGAGAAGATTCTAAGTTCTAAACTTCAAAGATAAGACTTTAAAGGTTAGAACTTAAATCTGGGAAATTGGAAATGGTAGAAAAACTAGAAATATGAATGGATATATATATATAATTTATAGATGTAATTTTCTGCTAAAAAAGTTATTAAGAACTGACAAGTCTTAAACACTCAGTTCCTCTGTTTTGAATTCGCTTAAGCTTTTGAAGCACATGCAGACCTGCATAATTAGGGTACCACTCAACACTGATGGGAAGCATAAGAAAGAAGCACTGGAGGATTATCAGTTAGTTTGGACACACCTCAGAATATTTAAAGAGGAAATGTCCAAAAGTATAATGTCTATCTCTGAAATTTTATTTTTCTGCCAAAACAGAAAATTCAAAATTAGTCTTGAAAACAAGTAGAAAAGCCTACTGTTGTTAGTTAAAACAAAAATAATACCACCTTATAAGGGGCATTAATAACATAACAAAGACAACAGGAAAAAGATGCTACTGTACAGACAGGTTCTTCAATGGATCTGAAGACAATGTTTCAGTGAGAAGCAAAGTACTAACAATTTCCATTCTGAAGTAAGACTCACATTTTTAGTTTCTCTTCTGCTCTCCTGAATTAACTGTTAAAAGATATGTTAAAACATGCGATTTAACAAGCAAGATTTATATTGTCTTGAAATTTTTTAAGTGGAGGATAATTTCCTCTTTAAATTACATTTTTCTATTAATAGTGCAAGCAAAAAAAAGCATGTCAATATATTTTACTATTTCTATATATTTTTACATACTTTAAAATTTTTGATTAGACCACAACAATCTGACCTTAACACAATGGCCCATATTATTCCTTTGGTCAGTGTACTGTCTCCAAACTAGGCATGCAGGCTTAGATTACGAATCAGAACAGACCTTGCCATCAGCCTCGGCAGAAGCAGCAGGGGAGGGCTCCTGGGAGGCAGGTGCCAAAGCACTTGGAACTTTAGACTAAAGGCAAAAATGCAGGAAAAAAAATCAAGGATGCCAAAATGCATTCGGAAACATTTAGTAAAAGTTTATTTTTTTCTCCTCTGTAACAAAATATAACATGAAAAACAAGTACTCATGGGAAATAAAAGTGCTTATTCTACATTATTTCCTATTATTACTGTCACCTGTTGTATTCTTCAATGAATAAGAAAAATCCAAAACCTTCATTTTTATTTTTGATGTTTACTAAGATCTTTTCTGGCAAAGAATTCAAAGCAAGATTATAATCTATCAATGATTACTGGTAATTAAAACCTATTTTGTGCACACTGTTGTCTTCCTTCTACAAAAAGCTCTTTGATGAAATCACTATTAAACAAACCCCACAGCACCAAGGATTGAATATTAAAAAAGAAGCCTTAATACCTGAAAGTCACCGTTACCTTGAAGTAATTCAAAGCCTGTTTTAACCCTGTACACACTCACTCAAACAGTCAGTGAAGGAAGAAAAATCACTTCCATAACTAATAATCTAAGGCTTACCAATTCTTTTTTTGGAAATCAAGACATTGTTTTACAAACTTTTTACCTTATCACGTGATACAGATGAAGGCAGTTCTCTTGCTAGCCTGTTTCTTCTTTGCTCCTGTAAAATGCAACCAAGTGATAACAAAATGGTTATCAGTGTTGAGATATAAGCCCACTGCAAAACATTTCTTTTAGTTGAAAACCATGTAGTAACTTAAAGATACATGCTACTGCTGGAATTCATACCATTAATTGTTCATATTTTAAAGAAATCCTTTACCCCAATGCTTCTTTACCTTTTTTCCCTGCCTCAATACACCTGAGCAGAGACAATTCCTCTCTTCAAAGGATTCTCAAGGGAGGAGGGTCATCAGATAAACATCCTCTCCCAGGAAGGTGGGAAGCACTGTAAGGTGCAGTTTAAGGTTTCAGCATACAAGGGAGATTCTAAACTGAATAGATCATAGGCAACTTAAAGCCTTAAACAATATAAAAAAGTCACTTTATGTATCGGTGGTTCAGGTAATCCTTTAACTACATCACTTTGTTAATCCTAAACTTTAGCCTGGATATAGTATCAACAGCTTACAGACCTTTCTGTAATTTCACTTATTTAACAGACTGATAATAACTGCCCCACTGTTATATTATCAAACTGTTACAAAGATACAGAAACTACGTTAAATTGAAGTCAATATGTACTTAAGCACCTACCATATATAAGTACTATAAAGGGCATAAAATCTTGTAAACAGAGGAAAATATAGATGATAATAATGGGCCTATTATAGGCAGTTCAAATACAATAGAAACACACTTAGGGTAAAATTAAGTCAAAATCACTCCTAAAATGAAAGCATTTCATGAATACTTTCAACCTTACAAAGACTGTAAGTTCACAGTTTTGCAATGAGACTGTTAGATATAAATGAACCATTTTCATTTTTTTATGAGATACTACATACTAAATAAAAGAACTATAAAGATTTTAACTGGAATAAAATGTATATTAAAACATTAATATGTTTTGTGAGTAATACAGAGCAAACTGTATCTGAAGAATGAGAATTCTAACTGCAGTCTGTAAACTAGACAGATACAACCTTAGCTGATCCCAGACTCCAGCAGATATGACTTATTTGGCTCTTATTCTAAGCCTTGCTTCATGATCTATTAATAATAACTGTGCTTTTAGAGATTAATGGAAAAATTAATTGGTAACAACACAAAATTCCTTGGCATAATTATTGAAACCAGAGGCTTATCACTTAAATATTGATCTGAAACCATGTCACATATGAACTTGTCAATGTAACAAAACTGCTGTTTTATGAACTTTTTTCAATGTTACCAAAACTAAATCTAAAAAATAAAAACATGTTTATTTGCCTATTTTTAACTGACTTGTTAACCTAGTTCACTTTCTCAGTGTTTTAAAGAGTTTTTTTAATATGCATTTTGGAAATAGGAAAAATCTATTGTAGCTAAAACCTGGTTCCCAGTAACTACTGAAAAGAGGTGTTTGTTTCCTATTATAATGCCAGATAAAATAAGCACTGAAAGAACAAATGCCTATTAACACCGATGTTTCTTGGATACCAAAGTTTACGCTCAAAACCCAGGCTTCCCTTCCAGTTCCCAAAATCATCCTTTACTTACAAACAGAAGAGGAACAAAATAAGTAAGACCTGAGTCTTACTGCATCAAGGATACCTTACTGTTCTCGGAGAAAAACGTCAGACAAAACAAAATTTTAAAGAAACACCTGGCTAAACTGTTACAACTATCAATTTTGGTTCATCTATAAGTTGTTATGCTAACATGAAATGGAAAGAATAGATAGGAAATGTATCCACTGCAGCAGTGAAAAGTATACTGCTTTTTCAAATATTAAAAAGTTGGGTAATTTGCCTCCCAAACATAAGGCCCCGAGTTTGGATCCCAGGTCCCACTTAAAAATGCCAGGCAGAAATCTCAGTGACTTGCAATCTCTGCAATCTCTGTCCTGGTGGGCAGATCCTGGGAAATCCCATAGCTAAGCAAAAAGGAGGTAAAAGCAATCCAGGATAATTCCTGAAGTCACCCTTGGTCCTCCACAGGAACACACAGTGCTGTCTGTTACACACACACACACACACACACACACACACACACACACACACACACACACAAACACATTGGATAATTTTTGGAATGCTTTTTTGAGTTTTCAGACTCAAACAACAGCAGTTATAGACAGACATTCACTTTGTTCTACACACTTCAATCTGAAAGTTACTGAAATGTAGTCAGACCATCTTCTAATACAAATCAGCAAATTCCCAAGTTTTCTTTTGTTTCATAAGTAAAAGGAATAACTGTCCCAAGTGATTTTAAGAATTAAGAAAGCAATGTAATGATCTTAGCCTACAACAGGTAGTAATATAGCACCTCTTTTATAGGCAGTTACCCCATATTAGTATGTTTGAATTAAGTTGCAGGAGACTTTTTTTTATCTCTGAAAAGAAAACAATTTATACTTACTTACCTCTATATTATTGTTCATTAACCCACAAGCATCAGCAAAGTCGGGATGCTTTGTGTTGATATAAGCCAATTCAATTGCCACTAAGTTATGGACCTAGAAAAAACTAAAATTAGGCTAATATACAAAGATATGTGAAACTAACTTTATTTTGAGAAGTTATGCAGACAAATTTTTACTTATTTATTTTATGTACTTAGTAACTATATTCTAAATGATAATCTATGTACAATGATATTTAACTTTCAAACTATTTACATTTCAGCACTTATGATTGATTTCTAAGGTCTCAATCTGAGTTCAATCTCAAGATCCCACAAAGTGGAAGAGAACAGAATTCCAAAAGCTGTCCTCTGATTGCCCGCATACACAAAATTAAAAAAAAAATTTCTAAAAGGCTCACATTAACAGAACTTTAAAATAATAATAATAATATACTGTTAATAGGGAAAAAAATTACCAACTTAATGCAAATGTAAATTTCCAGGCTAATTTAATGAGCAAATTGGCTGTTTAAACTTCATATCATTCATTACATGTCAGTTTCAATTAAATTTTAACAAGAAAACAATTCATAATTAAACATAAAGATACTAACTTTATTTGGATAATGGATCCTGAGGTAGTAATCACTTAGCCTTAACTATGAAGCATGTAGTTAAAAATCTACGTGGTGCAAAATCTAATGGGACAGTAATCAAAAGAAAAAATGAAAATTATTATTTTCAGTTCTCTACAAAGTTCCTAAGACTTAGAGAATAAATCTTTTTAAAGATCTTTTTAAAAGCCAGCATATAATTATTAATGAGTTTACTATAAAACTTTATATTTGTATATAAAACGTATTGATGATTCTCACCTCCATTACCTTCTTTATCCCTCTCCTATTGAGCCCTTCTTCCCAACCAGTCCATCTTCTGCTTCATGTCCTTTATGACCTGATATCTTTCATTAAGTAATGCTTCCAGGAGGATGAGTGAGGGACTCTTAATTTCATTTATTTATTTTTGCATGAGTGCATGAGTGTGCATGTGTGTGAGCTTGTATAGATTATTATGAAAGTTTGGTTTACTAAAACTGGAGATAGAACTAATTTTCTCCAAAATTAATGGCATTATAAACAGATGAAGCTATTCATGAATTGCAACAATGCTATCATTAAAGTTTTGACTTTGGTTGGCAATGACAAAACATGAAAAAAATGTAATTTAAAATTATCAAAACTACCCTTTGAAATAAACACAGAATACTTACTTACATCTCAAAACATACTGAAACATGTCTAACTAATCATGACATATTTAGTAAAAACAACCAAACTAAATGTAAGCTTTTAGTAAAGGTAATAAAACTGATACAGTAAGCTCACCATTTCATTGGTAACAGGCAATCTTTTGCGAAGAAGACAAGTTACAACTTCAACTATGGCATCATGAAGTTTAGGAAACCGCAACAATTCCTACATAAAATAGAGAAATTTTAGTCTTTTCTGTTTAAATGAAAATTAAATAATTACTGAAGTACAGAAGTAGATCTAGAAGTTATATTTAAGAATATTACTTCTACTCATTTTCAGACTAGAGAGCTACAGGTTTTATATATTTAGCTCATCTTACATATTTCCTCCCATTGCATGAAATGTCTCCCTATTCTTTTCCACTTAATCTGAGCCCTAGTTACAGTTCTCTCAGCTAGTTACCTGTGTGCTGTAATTGCTGCAGTGCTGAATGATCCTTTGCATTTCTTCATGAACTAGCTCCACACAACGGAGACTAGGCTCTTCCAGACGTTTGATTTGCCGTTTGACCAATAACTCAAATGAAACCTCAGGCACAAACAAAGCAGGACGAGGACCCTGAAAAAATAGAACTTAGCTATCATATTGTAGCTACATGCCATTTCAGGTCTTCCCAAAGGGTAAAGGAATTAATCCCACTTTTTAAATTTTTCTTCATGAAAAGTGTTTCAAATATGAAAATAAACTGCACCATTCATTTTAAATAAAGCATGGTATATGGTCAAACAAAATTTTAACCTCATTTTGAATTAACATACTCACAGTAGCATTCCTAATGGCAGTCAAAATGTCAATAGTGTTAAGGCCACCTAGTGGATCGACAGATTCTAAGGTTCGCCCAAAAGTCTCATGGAAAATGTAACAAATTCTAGCACCACCACATCTGAAAGGCAATGAATTATATGGTTACTTATATTACAAGTCTTTCAGGAACCTTGCTTCATTTTCTGAAAAGACTTAATAAACATCACGTTTTTTCTTTTCCTGTTTCTATTTCAGAATCATGTACATATAATATGTATATTATTATAAGTGGAAGTGCATATAATTATTATTTTGACATAAAGCATCAGTTGAGTAAAATTGCTAAAGTGTTTTTTTCCTCGCCCTAGTTTGCTTCAGTTAACTTATGAGTGCCTTAAGGACAGGAAACAAGGCCTTGTTTTTATTGATCTGTAAATCTAGAAGTCAGCAAACTTCTTCCTTCAAAAAATCAGATAATAAATATATAGGCTTTCCAGTATCTGTTATAATTCCTAATTCTGCCAATAAAAAAAATACAAAAGCACAGATACTATATTTGTACACACAAAAAATTTCAATATACACGATTTCAAATGTCATGAAATATTCTGAGCTTTTTCATTTAAAATTTAAAAATTTTACATTTACAAATGTAAAAATTGTTAATTGAACTATTATTTGGCCTATTGTCTGTTTACTTGTGCTTCAAACAAATGAAATGTCCTGACCTCAGTATGAGGCACCTTCCATTTCCTATCTCATTTAAGAACTAGAAAATATGGAACTTTTCTCTGTTTTCATTCAAGTATAGTTGAACTCTTCACAAACCTTTATAATGTATCCTGACCTCTGTTTTCACTGTCAATATGTACTATATTTTACAGAGGTTCAGGCACAAGGTATATCCCGAAAAGCCTAGTCTAATATTTGCTATGTGACATAACTCATGCGAAAGGGTATTTTTTAATTCTACTTAGATGAAAGTATCTAGAATAAGCAATTCAAAGACAGAAAAATTTCACATAGTCAAAGATTTATTAGTACTTTTCTCACTGTTGTGACAAAATACCTGGCAAAAGCCATGCAGGCAGTTTACTATGGCTCACATTTTGAGGACAGAGTTTATCATGCGGAAAAGGCATGGGAGTAGGAGGCAACTAATGCCATGAGGCAACTAATCAGCTTATCCACAGTCAGGAAGCAGAGAAGGATGAAAGCTGGTGCTCAACTTACATTTTCCTTTTTATTCAGTCCCAGACCCCAACACATGGATTGGTACTGCCCAACTTTAGGGAAGGTCTTCCAAATTAGAGAGACCTAGATCCACATACTGTCAAGTTGACATCAATAACAACTATAAAATCCCATCCTTGTCACCATAGCTTCATGGCAATCTCATAATGCAAAATGCTTTCAGTCCAACTATAAAAGTCCTCACTGGTCTTTAATAGTCCCAGCACTGTTCAGAATTAAGTGCAGTCTCCTTTGAGAATCAGGCAATCTTTTAACTTCAAGTCCCTATCGCATCAAAAAATGATACACTTCTAATGTACAGAGTAAACATTCTCATTCCAAATGGGAAGAATGGGACACAAAGCAAAGCAAGGAAAAAATCAGACTACAGCAAGACCAAAGTCCAGCAAGGCACACACCAATTCCTCCAGTTCCACATCCAGCACATGACGGAATCATCTGGACTCCAAGACACTTGGTAGCCCATGCCCTCAAGCTCTGTCATCTGAGCATACGTATCTCTGTTAGCTGGTCCCACTCTGTGCCTGCAGCTTTCCTTGACAAGATGGCACTGGCATTTCCACCTTCTACAATCTCCACTGTCATTCAGTTTTTTCCTTCAAAGCTTTACAGATTAACTTTATAGGGTCTCTTTGCAGAAAACCCAATTTTGCCAGAAAATGCAGTCTTCTAGAACCTTAGCAGACTTCTAGAATCTTGGCACAAACCCCCATAACACCCCTGTCCTTGCATCTATCTTACTCATAAAAACAGCAACCATGTGGGTAATGCTATACGTTCTGCTAGTCTTGGTGGCCTGGCCCCCTTGGATCACAACTGTATTGTTTTCTATGTGCCTTTCAGACTAATCCTGGTCCTGGGGAAGCATTTCCTGAATAGGAGTTTTCTAACAAGAAGCCTTTAGTGACAGCCTTCAACTCTCTCCTTCCAAATGAATTTTGAATTTCACAAGATGAAGCCTTTACTGGATGGGGTCTTACCCTCAGAGGACCTTTATTATGGGATCTGAGATCCAAACTTAGGTCCTACTTGTGAGGCAGAAGCTTAACCCCTGAGTCATTTCTCCAGCTCCATCAGGGCACCTTTCTTATTTCTCTAATGCAGCACAGAAAGTTTCTTTTTAATAGCAGTAATTGCTTCAGCAATTATAAATATTTTCTCAGCAAGTACCTGGTTTGCAACTTTATAATCTCCCTCCTTTTCCTGCCAAATGGCACATATCTCCAGTCTTTTAGCTCACCACAGACTGAGTAAAAGGAGCAGTTACTTTCAAATTCAGCCTCACTCAAGTTCTCAGGACATGAACAGACTATATACATATTTTGCCAGAATATAACAATTATGCTCTCTGACCCAATCCCTGATAGAATCCTTATTCCCTTCCAAATACTTCCAAAGCCAAGCCTCAGCTATCCACATTTCTCTGGACATTCTGTCAAACTCCTATTATGATCGCTCACTAAGCTCCATTTATAGGATTCCAGCACTTTTCTAGCCCAAAGTTACAAACTCCTTCATAATCTGCCCATGAAAGAGTTCCAAAGGCCCAAGACCTATATGGTCAGTTTATCATTAACAGGCTCACTTCTTGATATCAATTTTCTACATTAGTTATTTTTTGCATTTCTATGATAAAATACCTCACAGATGTGACTTAAAAAAAAGGAAGGCTTATCTTGACTTTGGTTTGAAGGTACATGACAGAGAGGGAATGACAAAAAATCATAAGATAGCTGTCACATTGCATCCACAGCTTGGAAGCAGAAAGAAATAAATGATGTTTTAGTTCAATTTTTCTCTCTCTCTCTTCTTGTCTCTCTCTTGTATATGTGTATGTTCAAGAGGCACTTATTTGAGTGTGCGTGCCTGTGGAGGCCCAAGGGAGACATCAGAAATCATCTTGGATTGCCCTATTGCTTTGCTCTGGGGTTTTTTAGGCTTTGCCTTCCAGGGCCAGAATTATAGGCCACTGTCATTTCTGCTAGGCATTTTTACTGGAATCTGAGGATCTGAACACAGGTTCTTTTGCTTGCAAGACAAAAGCTTTATGTAACCTCAGAGCTCATTTTCTCATTTTGATTCAGTCTGGGACCCCAGTCCATGGAAAGATGCTGCCCAAATTTAAGAATATAGACATGCCAGATGTTTGTCTCCTAGGTGATTCTAGATCTTGTCAAGCACAAAATATTAAGCAACACATGGAAATAGAAAAGAGACAAATAGGGTTTAACTGCTTAATTGGTACTAAGTTTCTCTAGCTCATAAATTTTTGGAAATAAGTACCAATGATGGTTGTACAATGCTGTGAATGTAATTAATACCACTGAATTATTAACTTAAAAATTACTAGCCATGGTTTTTGTTTCTAGTACACTTTTATTCTCCAAATAATTTTTAATTAAATTATCTATGTAACAGGTTACTCAATAACCAAGTGTTTACTTTTTACAGTTCTCTGAATTATGAGCAAGAGATCCAAGACTTTTCAGTCTTATTCCTAGATGTTTCCTGTCTCATCTCTTATGTCCTATTCCATTATTTCTAAAATGCCTTGCTATTCCCACACTTAAAACACCCTCCTCTACCACTTTCCCAAAAATATTGAAAGCCCAATGCAAACAACATTTTAAATATAGAATTGTGTCACTCTCTGAAATAAAACTTCTAAAAGCTTTCGTGAGGTAGACAATAATAACAATTTAAGAATATTTCCAATATATTTACATGTACTTTTATCTACATATGTATGTTTAACAGTATTTAAATTAAAAATTATACTTTAGCCACCTAATCAAAGTGTCATATTACCTCTGTCTATGTAGTCTTATTAAACTTTTAAAAGTATGACTGCACCATTACAACAGTTAGTCTACTATTGCCTATTTCTTTATGGAGTTAAGTAACATGAAAAAGCACCTTGATTACCCAAAAGTATAAAGAACTATGCACACACACAAACGAGTGTATTGATGAAATCTGAATGTAGAACTTCACAACACTCACAGCTCAGACGTTTCAATATACTTCGCAGTTCCTTCAATAGTGTTACAATATTCTGTGGCAAATTTGGTAATAAGTTGGAGTAAAGTAGCACTCTTATCATCCACAGGTTCACCGTAGCTATTCAGAAGAGATTGATACTGAGCGGCAAGAACATTGATTCTTGTTTTCAGCTCTGGTAAACAATCTCTGATATGATGCATAAGTAACCTAACATAGAAAAGATAGAGAAGCAACGTTTTAATATAACTGTATCCTGACAGTCTAAACAAGTCAATTTTTTAAAGGCAAATAAAAAGGAAAACTTACCAAAATGATTTATCTTGGCAGGTATTTGCCATGAAATATATCTGTGGTCCTAAGATAGGTCTTAAAAGCTAAGTCCAGCATGTTAGGTCTCTTTTGTTCACGTAATTATTGAGATACAACTGAGGTCCTAACCTGTTCCAATGTGTCTGGTCACCAGAAAGACTACAAATGACTAAAGGATTGGGATTCTCAGGCTAATATATCCAGATGAGAGGCAAGCTGAAGGTTGTGTTGACTACCAGTGGACAACTGATATAATCAATCAGGTCTATGTAATGAGGCTGCAGGAAAACTCAGAAGGAAAGGGTTCATGAAGTTAAACAGAGGATCTGGAGCAGAGCATACCAGATACAGAAGTTGTATCTTTCCAATATTCCATATACCTTGCTTTACTCATCTCTTCCAACTGGCTCCTCTGTATCCTTTGTGATAAATTACTGAAGCCTACTGTACATTCTAGAAAGTGGCTAATAACCCAAGGAAAGGATCATGGGAAATCAGATTTATAACCAGTGTTGAAGCACAGGCTATAACCTTAGCAACTGACATCTGAAGTTAAAGGACAGTCTTACGGAATTGAGCCTCTAGCCTGTGGGATCCGATGCTATCACTAGGCAAATAGTATCAAAACTGAATTGGATTTGAAGACACCTTGTGAGAATACACCAAAGAACTGCTTGCATGATATATGGAGAAAATTCTATACATACTTAATGGTATCAGAGGTATTCTATGCTATTGTATATGTGATAATAGAAAAAAAGTTATTTGGTTTTTCTTATATAGTAACATAAAATAAAATAATATTTAAAGTTTTTTATGGTGGGAAAAATTACATAAAAGCAGGTGCTTTGGTCAATATTTTTGATATCTGTCTTTAACCCATCAAAATGAACTAACTGCTAGAAAGCCAAATATAAAGTGTAAAAACAAATTATTTTCGTGTTACTGCAGATACCACAAGGAAAATAAGCCATCGTTCCAATTTTACCTATAATTTGGTTTCATAAGCTTATCTTTTGCAATAGACACCCAGCATAGAATAAATCCATCGTTATAGGATATTTGCCTTAAACTTAAAGGATAAGAAAACTGGCTTCACTCTAGTCATTTATATATCATCAGGAAAAGTCTTCTAATTCCTACAACATCAGTAGGTATGCAGAATAAAAATGTATACAACTTATATTATTTCTATTATGAATAGAAATAAAACAAATTCTCAATTAAAAGAACACATTATGAAAATCAAAATTTTTAATTCCTGAAATTCAATTCCTGAAATTATCTGCTGAGTCACTGTAACCTCAAATTTTGTCAGAAACTTCACAATTAAGAAAATTCATTTGAATGAACATTCTAGATTATATGATTTAATATTGACTACCACAGTAGAAACCAAAATCAAGACAATTACAAGAACCTACTATGAAGAAACAAAACCATCTAAGAAATTTTTAAACAGTGAAAATATTACCTGTTTAGAGTCCTAGCAAGATACTTCGTTCCATTTCTGTTTGCTAGAGATGGGTATTTCTTTTGAAGAAAAGCATATTCATCTCTGATTGAATCGGTTACACTCTTCTTATTGTTAATATCTAGCTGGCTCCTGTGATTGAAAAATAACCAAGTTGTTCAACTGAAAGCCAACTATCAACCTTTGCCTGCACTAGAGGATGGTGATGTTAGTGCCAGATAGTGTTCCTAATTTTTTTAAAACAGATTGCTTTTATTTAATTCTCACAATAATTCCACATAATAGGTACTATTTTATATACAATATGCAATATTATAATATATATTTTACATAATTTTGAAATAAGATAAATGGATAAGATAATAATGGATAAGAAATAAGATAAATTTTTTTGAAATGGGCATAGAGTGGAATGGAAGAACATATAAAGAGAGGCAGCTAATTGGAATGGACCATTTTATATCACTTAGTAAAACATTTTAGTTTTTTTGAAAGACTTGAGGCCCAAGATGCTGGGTCTGACTGAAATCTATACAATATTTAATCTGTAGAATTATAACTAGAATGAAGTTCTCTTGATAACTGCAGTATTTCCATACCATACAAAAGCATTGGACTAATACCATTTGAATCCAGCTGTACCTTTCATTAACCATGCTGTTTTACTACATATATTTTTATTAATAAAATAATTTTTTGTAAATATATAATCTGAGTTTTCTTGTTTTTTTGTTTTAAAGCATCCTTTTTTTTTTATTTATTCAATTGTGCATGTGTGTATGTATATGTGTGTGTGTGTGTGTGTGTGTGTGTGTGTGTGTGTGTGTGTATGTGTAGAACCACGGACGAATTCAGGAACCACCATGGACGCCTCTACCTCCTTGTTTATTCTGCCCCGGGATTAATAGGCTCCGCCCTACCAGGACCAAAAAACGCAGGCCACCTCCGCTTCTGAGTGGGGTTTAGGATCCGAACTCAGGACCTTCTGCCTGCCAGGCAGAGGCTTAACCCCTGAGCCATCTCTCCAGCCCTGAGTTTTCTTGTTATAAAATGACATAAACAACCATGTTCATAGCAATCCTTTTCACAATGGAAATGGAACCAACTTAGATGTCTAATAGTTGACAAATGGTTAATGAAAATATGGTATATATATATAAAATGGAATACTATTCAGCTTTCAGGAAAGATGAACTAATGAAATGTGCCAGTAAATGGATGTAACTGGAAGAAATATTCCAGACACAGAGAAACAGACAATGTATATTCTCTCTTAAAAGCAGATCATAGTATTAAACTCTCTGTTTGGAGGAATCAAACAGAAACTCTTATAACACCCACAAATGCAAAGGAATATAAGTCAGGGGTGGGGGTGGAAGAAAATACCAAAAAAGAAACAAAAGAACATGGATAAACAGTTAAAAAATAAATAAAAAGGAATTTAAAGGATAGGGAAAAACAGGAATAGGATCCAGTAGAGAGTGGGGTTAGCCTCCAGGAAATCAGCCACCTTCTTACTAGCCTCTAACTCCCCCTCCCCCACTCCATGACACATAACACATACCCAGCACTGTAAACCAGTCTAAACAACAGTGGACAGGGTGAAAATAATGGTACACAGGATCAGATGTCTCAGAATACAGAGCTCAGCCAGAATAAGGTCAATCAAATCTCTTTCCATCCTAAAGTACAGGGGGAAGAGGACAATAAGATTGTAGGACCCTAAAGATGGGAAAGTCCACCACTGGCCAAGAGATTACACTCAGGGCAGGAATGCTGCATCCAAGAACCCTCTATAATAAGACTTGTCCTCAGCAGACTTGCACAATGCTGGCATAGAAATGCTGCATCCAAGAACCCTCTATAATAAGACTTGTCCTCAGCAGACTTGCACAATGGCTGGCATATCAACACTCCCTCATGGACTAGCTTAGGATCTCAGAAGAAACGGCTGCATGAAGTGGGAACCTGAAGGGCTGGGGCTGGACAGGTGAAGGTAAGTGCCCCTGTCAGTGCATCTGCCCAGGGGAGGGTCACATGGTTTACCACAGAGGCTTGAGCCCCCACTGGAGCAGATAATCTTGGAGAAACCCTGAGGCCCACAGAAGCAGACAGACAGGAGGGAGGGAGTGGGATGGATTGAAGGGAGAGGAGGGTGGGAGAAGAAGGGGAGAAACAGGGAGGGGAAGGGAGGACAGGCAAAAGCAACTACTCATTAGGCTTGTAAAATTAGAAAAAATAAAATTTAGAAAAAACTGGCATAAAATCTATCTAGTTTCCTTCCTATAATTTTTAATGCTAATTAATTTAGTGCTAATAATCAGGGTATCTTTAATATCTCCAGGTCACATCCTGACAATTACACAGCATCATGAATGGTAGAAACTAAACCAATGTTTAAAAATAGTATTACCTTAATATCTTTAACTGGATACAAATTAGACAATATTTTTACTCAGCATATTTCTCACAAACAAGATTCTTTAAAATGTGGCCATTACATAATCTTCCTTTTGGTGGCACTGATTACTTTAGAAACATTAGTATCACAAATGTGGAAATGAGAGGCCAGAGAGACTGCTTAGCAGATAAAGTGCTTGCAAATATAAGTATGAAGGCCAAGTTGAGATCCACAAGACCCAGATAACCATCCAGGTACACATGGCAACCCACCTATAATCGAAATATTTAAGAAGTGGAAGCAGAGGATTCCCACATAAACTAGTTAATAAGACTAGCTAAATCAGCATGCTGCATTCAGTGAGAGATCCTATCTCAGTAAACAGCACCCAACATCAACCTCTGGCTTCCACATGCCCATGCACATTACATATGCCCACACACACTACACATGCATATTATATGTAACTTTTTTAAAAAAGAAATGCTTAAGAAGCATTAGTTAATCTTGTCTTTAATGCAATACATTCTTGACCAAGAACAGCATTATAGCAGAAAAGGTATAAAAACATTTTGGACTGACTTTACAAATTCACAATTATTTCGTAGTAATAATGCTGTAATTCCTCTACCATTCTTAACTACTGACCTGTTCACTACTCCAATTATTCCAAGCTTGACTGGGATAACCCTTCCCATCAATACATCCATGGCATCAGTACCTGCATCCATAAGATCAAGTTTGGTGATTACAGCTAGAGTTCT
>JALPQD010000022.1:5501417-5567824 GCA_023101885.1 Typhlomys cinereus | reverse complement strand
GGATGGGAAAACTCCAGAGCAAGAAGCGAAGTTTAACACAATCCAGGTTGGCATCCGAAGTTACCCTTGGACTTCCAATCGGCTTCATATAGTGTGCCCTCTGAATACACACAGACCAACTCACACAGATACATACCCACACACACATGCAAGCATGCCGTTGCACACACACAACTAAAGAATTCAAGGATCAAATCATAAATAAACAAATGAAAAACATGTTAAAAAAACCAAGAAAAACAATGAATTGTATTGAAAAGATATACAATATTGACAAACCCTTAGCCAATTAATCAAAAGAAAATAGGAGAAGGAGAAGGCTCACGGTCAAAATAAGAGTAGAGGTTAAAATGGAGACCTAAACAAAGAGGAAATTCAGAAAATTCTTGCGGCATGGAATATATTTTGTTTTGTTTTAGGTTTTGGTCAGAGACAGCGAGGTCCAATGGCCTCCAGAACAATAAGGTTCTGGCCATTCCTGTTGGTTTTTTCATTGGAACTAAATAAGACCCATGTTGCTGAAGACATTGCACATCTTGCAATTCAAGCATTCTTCCTCCATCGCCTAGTTTTTATAGTTGTTTTTTATTCGTTTTATAATTCTCTTAAATTACTATTGAGGCTGTTAGAGAAGAAAAAGTTTAATGAT
This sequence comes from Typhlomys cinereus, assembly GCA_023101885.1. Lineage (NCBI taxonomy): Eukaryota > Metazoa > Chordata > Mammalia > Rodentia > Platacanthomyidae > Typhlomys > Typhlomys cinereus. The sequence goes on along the minus strand of JALPQD010000022.1, from coordinate 5,567,175 downwards.
CCTATCCATCTGTGAACACTCTACAATGTTTAGTTTTTCACTAATGCAATATTGATTGATTTTTGGCTTCTCTCTGACGAAAGAATCCACGCCTGAATCGTAAAACTGTAATTAAAAAAACCATTGTCAAGGAAGATCACAGGCTTGTGCAGGAACTATTGCTGTTGTAGTTTTATTATATTTATTGAAATTCCAACAAATCTGATTTAATAAACACACTATACATGCTTATCCATGGAACATAGAATTAAAACCAATTAAAAAACAACGCGATTGAATAGGATCTAGCAGTTTGCTTCTTGTACAATTCAAGAGCATTGAATACAGTGACTCCCAGATTTATGTGTATTGCGTAAGACTGCACCACATTTTCCGATGGATGAGGAACAAAAAAAGATCTTCAAGAGCTCCCACCCCTCCCTGTTGATGAGGTTTAATGCTGGAATAGGGCAAAAGGATCTACTTTCCTCAGTGGTATCCACCAGCTCAACAACATCTCAGGCAATGCCATCAAAGCACGGCCAGATGAATAATTCAGGGGCTTGCAAATGAAAACAGCATTAAAGTAGGAGGGACACTGGTAGCGACAATGAGGTTTGTAATGGGAAAATACAAGGTTTGAGGGGGGAATGGGATTGCGGGCTAAGAGGCAAAAATAAAATAAATCCATCCTATTTCTGTATGAACTAAATTTCATCAATTATTGATGTAAAATTATAAATAATGTGATACAGACCCAAGAGATGTTATAAACCACTTATTCATATTAAAGAAAAAAGAGAACTTATTTGGTCAATACAAAAGTAAAGGTAATGTTTAGAGTAGGAATGAATCCTTTTCAAAATGTTGTACTCAAAAACTTATACAAAACACTATGCCAGAACACGCAAATTTCAGTATACTTTACAATGAAAGCCCGTTATATTTATAAAAACCTAATTTGTACCTTTAATAATAATAATTAAAGCAGGATAGCATTATCTGGTATATTTACAATAATAGCAGGTAGCTTGCTAAACTGCAGTGGCTTTAAATTCTTCTTTTGCAATCTAGGTGGGGATTCTAACTATCACCAAATTTCATTGTGGGAAATAATTTGTTTTCCCAAAATCCATTGTGGATGTTGCGTCATAAATGGATGGTTCCTTGATATTTTTATTTGGTTGTATGTGAAAGCATTATATACTATTTGTGTCTGGTTTATTTAAATTTGTACCTCCAGGAAACTCAGTCATAGCTTTTTTTAATGCTATAACAATGCTTCTTTTCCTCAATTAATTTTAAGTACAGAAAAAAGTAATGAGTAAGGACATCTGTGAAGTAAAAATATATGTTTTTGAAGTCCATTTAAGGGTAGTCGATGGAAATGCAAACTGATCAATCTGAATGTCTCCAGAACTGAACTTTCTCTGTTTTCAAGTGGGTTAAGATACTTTTGAAACGTATGCAAATACTTGTCATAAGACACAAAGGTTAAAATACCAGCATTACTCATTATCTTGACTATTATATCCATAAATTGTTTCTTTGAAATTAGATTTATGTCATGCTCGTTCCATTTATTTAGTAGTTGCAGTTTATTTGTAAAACTATTAGTCACCTTTTGTACAATTCCAAGATTGCTTTTATCTGATTCTACAGGTAAAAAGCTCATTTCACTACTCACTATTGTATAGGATTGAAAAGCATAGGATCTCTGTCACAGATGTATCAATGGCTGATGACAGTTCTCTATGTGAACAATTAATCAGATTTAATTGTTCTACTACACAATCTTCCATTACTACATTAGAACCCATTATATATTGTTTACATACTTACATTGTTTCAAATCTCTGTGGGTATGTTCAATGATGTGTTTATGTTGTGAGCATGTGTTGAATAATATTGTTAATAATCATCAACTACTTATTTTTCGAAAAACATACATCTCTGCTATTAGATTTCACCATTCTTTATTTATTTAACATTTACTTTCTGAAAGCATTGTTGATGAAAAGTAGTATGCCATAATGCTTCATTAATTGTTAACGTAAAAGTAAGTGTTTTTCGTATTACAGAGTATGAAATTATATGAGACCTAATTGAAAATGGCCTTTGACTCCGTTAGGAAGTAATGTTTTTGCGTACTTATTTCATCCACTTAAGTTTATAAAGTATGGAATCAAGTTCACTTATAGTTTAGGTTTAACATGTTGAACATTTTTTTTCCCCACCCATAAGTCAAGAAAGGAAACAACAATGAAAAAAAAGTGAAGTTCATAGCATGTAGTAATCAAACAAGGTTAGAGTGAATGGTCAAAGTGCATACCTTCCAACTTATGAAGAACTCTTGATTTGTGATTATATAGCTAGTTGCCACCAGAGACCCTTTTAGCTTTAGATTTAAAATACTGGTCTAATTAAGGGGTAGCCATTACTAAGAAAATTTCTTCAATTAGATGTTTTAATATTATATAAACTATGAACGTTCAAGTATGAAAATTAACTTTTAACTCTCCTTATCTTTAAAATATGTTTGTATAACTTCCTAACACTGTCAGTAGGGTCTTCACTGCAGAAGAACGGCTTCAATTTCACTTAAAATGTACAGTGTGAATTGACGTGGTATTCATCTGAGAAAATAAGTTCAGGCTAACGACATCGGTTTTTATCTCAATTTTTTATTTAAATGCCAGTCCAGTCCAACCATTATTAGACTTGTTGTAGAATTTTTCTCTAAAAGCCCTACAGAACTCTCTTTCATTTTAAATTATTCAATTTTGAAAGATCATAAAAACTGCTTACCTGAAGAGGATCATTCTGAGTTCATAACATTATTTTCCAAAAAATTTAATTATTGTTCTTTACAAAAAGTTTTCAGCAGTTATTCTCTTTGGAAGGGCGAATGTCGTCTAATTTTATTTTTCTCATGATTAACCGATAATTGCACATATACCTTCAACATCTTCTTTGTCTGGAATTGCCAGAATGCCATTTTAAATTTACTTACTCCAATTTAGCCAATTTGTGCTAACCGTGTAAACATCCCCCACCCAAAATCATTGCATTTAAATTTTGATTGTTGCCAGTCTTCAAAGTTGTCTCTCCTGAACGTCATGTACAATTCTTTTTAAAGGCGGATCAATTTATACCATAGTGTCATATGCCTCAGATTGTGAGTTTTAACTAGCAACTAATACAATAATCACCTAAAATTTAAGTTGACTGATTTCTCTTTGTATTAGTTAAGTTTGCGTACAATGAAAAACTACATGAAAACTGTGCCTAATTTACCCAGAAATTGCTGAATACATGCATATTACGTGAACAAAGAAGTCTGCAAAAAACTAACTTGACTGTTGCCCCCCGTTTCTGAGAAATGGAGGGGGTGATAATAATTGCAGTGCCTTATATAAAAACATGTACATCAACTGTCAAAAAACACAATTGTTAATAGTAAGCAAAATATATTAAAAAGCAAGAGAACCATCTAGGCCGAGTGGCACTTGTTTGTAATCTTCCACCGTTGAGATTCTGATGTAGAACATACAGTGAGTTGCGGGGACCAGTCAAAGCATATAAAATCTGCAATCGTCTGAGATACTGTGTACAATGGAGGATGAGGAAGCATTGTTTTTACACTTAAATTTAGATAGGACATTTTAACTGAGTGAATTGATACTAAAAATGAGAAGAAAAAAGGGGAGAGGCGAAAAGATTGAATTGGATTGAAAAAAAGGAAGGAAAGAAAAAGAAAGAAAAAAGAAAGGAAGAAAAGAAGAAAAGGATAAGAAAAGAGAAAGAAAATGGAAAGAAAGCAAGAAAGAAGCAGAAAGCAAGAACAGACAGAAGAAACGAAACGACGAGAAAACGAACCAAGTGCGAAAGAAAGAAAGAAGAGAAGAAAGGCAAAAAGAACACGAAAGAAGAAAGAAAAGAAAGGGAATAACGGAACGAAAGCCGAAAAAGAAAGCAACAAAAAAGAAAAAGAAAAGGATACTAAAAAGGAGGGGCGGAAAGGAGGGAAAAAAAGGAGTTATAACGAAAGGACAACAGGTAGGGATGGGGGGAAAAGGAGGAGGGCGGGAAGGAGGGAGGGCGGAAGAAGAAAAGGAACGAGGAAGGAAAAGGGGGGACGGGAGGCAAGGGCAGAAGGGGGAAGGAGGGACAAAAAGGGGGGGAAGGAACAAGGAGGGAGGGGGAGGGGGAAGGAAGGGAAGGAAGGAAGTAGGAGGCGGCGCAGGAAGGACGGGACGCAGGAAAGAAAAAAAAAATGGGAAAGGGAGTAAGGAAAAAAAAAAAAAAAACAAAAAAAAAAAAAGGAAAAAAAAGGAAGAAACCAAAAACGGACAAAACATGAAGGAAAGGACAGGAAAGGAAAAGGAGGAACACAAAAGGAAAAGAGAAACATAGGAAAAACGAAAGGAGGAAGGGAAGGAAGAGGCAAGGAAGGAAAGGGAAGAAAAGGAAGAAGGAGGAAAAAAGGAGAGGCAAAACAAAAAAAGGAAAAAAACGGTAAACGGACGGAAGGAAAGGAAGGAGGAAGGAAGGAAGGAAGGAAGGAAAGGAAGGAAGGAAGAGGGACGGAAGGAAGGAAGGAAGGAGGAAGAAAGAATCGCAGGGAAGGAAAAAAAGGAGAAAGGAAAAAAGAAGGAAAGAGGAAGAAGATGAAAAGACAGGAACAAGACAGAAGAGAAACGAAAAGAAAAGAGACAAGAAAAGAAGAGAGGAATGAAAGGAGAAGGAGGAGAGAAGAGAAAAGAAATGAGAGGAAAGAAACGAGAAGAAGAAAGAGAGAGAAGAACGAAAGAAGAAAAAGAAAGAGCAAAAGAAGAAAGAGAAAAAGGAAAGAAAGAAGAGAAAAGAAAGAAGAGAAGAAGAGAAAGGAAAGAAAAGAGGAAAGAAGAAATCAGAAAGAAAAGAAGAGAAAGAAAGAAAGAAGAAAAGAAAGAAAAGAAGAGAAGAAAAAACGACAGAGAAAGAAAAGAAGAAAGAAAAGGAAGAGAAAAAGAGAAAAAAGACGAAGAAAGAAAAGAAGAAGAAAAGAAAGAATAAGAAGAAAAGAAACGCACAAGAACGGAAATAGAAGCAGAAAGCAAGAACGAAGATAAGAAGAAAGAAAAAAGAGAAGAAAGAAAGAAACGAAGAAAGAAGAAAAGAAGAAAGAAGAAAGAGAAAAGAAAGAAACAAAGCATACAGAAAGAAAAAGAAAAGAAAGAAGAAGAAAGAAAAGAAAAAGAAAGAGAAGACGCAAGAGAAAGAGAAAGAAGAAAAGCAAAAGAAAGAAAGAGAGAAGAAGAAAAGAGAAAAGAAAGAGAGAGAGAGAAAGAAGAAAAGAAGAAAGAAAAAGAAGGAGGACAAGAAAGAGAAAGACGAAGGAACGAAGGGAAAGAAGAGAAGAAAGAAAGAAAAGCAAGAAAGAAAGAACGAAGAAAGAAAAGAAGAAACGACAGAGAGAAAGACAGAGAGGAAAGAAAAAGAAGAAAAGAAAGAAGAAAGAAAAGAAAAGAGAAGCCAAGAAAGAGAAACGAAAAGATAAAAGAGAGAAGAAAGGAGAAAAGAGGAGATAGAAGGAAAGAGAAAGAAGAGAAGAAAAGAGAAAGAAAGAGAAAACGAAGGAGAAAGAAAAGAAAGAAAGAGATAAAGAGAAGAAAGAGGGAAGAGGAGAGAAAAGAATAAAGAAAAAGAGAGAAAGAAAGATAAAGGAAAAAAGAGAGAAGAGAAAGAGAAAGAAAGAAAGAAGAACGAAAGAAAGAATGAACGAAAGAAAAGAAAGGCGAAAGGAAAGAAGCAGAGAAGAGAGAGAAGAACAGAAAGAGAGAAGAATGAAAGAAAGAAAAGATAAAAAGAACGAAGAAACGAGAAAAGAGAAAAAAGAAAAAAGAGAAAGAGAACGAAAGAAAGAGAAAGGAAAAAAGAGAAAAGAGTAGAAAGAAAGAAAAGAGGCAACAAAAGATAAAGAAGAAACGAGAAAAGGAAAAGAGAAGAGACAGAAAAGCGAAAGAGGAGGAAGAAAAGAGAAAAAGGAAACAAGAAAGAGAAAAAGGAGAAGGATAAGAGAAAGAAAAAGAAAGGAAAGAAGAGAGAAAGAGAAGAAAGAGAAAAGAAGAAAGAAAAAGAAAGAAAAGAAAAGAAAACGAAAAGTGATAAAAAGACAGGGAGTCAAGAAGAAGAAGAAAGGAAAGAAAGAGAAAGAAGAAGAACGAAAGAAAAACAAGAAGAGAAAGAAAGAGAAAAGAAAGAAAGAAAGAAAAGAAAGAAGAAAGAAAGAAGAAAGAAAGAAAGAAAGAAAGAAAGAAAGAAAGAAAGAAAGAAAGAAAAAGAAAGGGAGGGAGGGAGGGAGAAAGGAAGGGAGGGAGGGAGAACGAAAGGATGGAAGGTAGGAAGGGACAAAGAAAGAAAGACTGATTCCAAAAAGTCTTAACATAGGATAAGTATCAACTAGCAAGTGTATGTAAGATAAGCTTTGGAATTAAATGAAAATAAACATCCTGAATCACATCTTTTTGCTGGATTTGTTGCAAAATATTGTTGCAAGATACACCACAGTTTTCCTTTGCTAAGAGAATTTTTCCTAATATTTAAATCCTAAAAGTAAAAAAGTTCTTATTTAATTATAAAATAATTCTAAACATTAATGATATGTATTATATTACATGAAAACTATACTTTAAATCTGGTATTTCACAATATCAAATTTTAATGAATACTTTTGTATTTATGAGCTATGGGTGTTTCAATGGCTAACAAAATTTGTTAATAGTAAGTAAAATATATTAAAAATTTTCCGGATACTCCTGCTTTCCTTGGTAACCCTGGCTGAGAGAAAATACATTTTTTTTAATCTCAACTTAAACATCTAATAGCAACTTTCAAGTCATGCAATACACAAGATATTTTGTAATTAAACCATTCCAGATTTATTTGTTTATCAGTTAACTAATGGTTTCAAAAGAAACAATTTGTAATTTTATGCTATTGTTGCAGTTAGGAAACATTTTCACTTGATTAAAAGTTTATCACTATTGATTTTAAAAAGAAAACGTTTGAAGTAATTTAGTATCTTTATTTAGCTGGGCTATCTTTTAATACTTTTTGAAAATACTATTTTAGAATATGGTAAATAGCCTAAAACATTATAACACAGTGGGGATAATTCCACAAAATTTTTAGTATAGAATTTCTACACTTATTTATGCAATATCTTTAGTAGACTATCATATCCTAGAACATCTATTATTTATTTACTTTTACTTAAAACATTTATCTTCTTTAAACTTTGTGGTAAACTGGCTGTTTTTCCACCATGTTGATCAATGTTTGTAGTCACCATCAAAATACTTTTGCTTGACTTTATTTATTAATAACACATAGGTGTTTTCCGTTTTACATTTATATACGTGTGCGTGTGTATCTATACCTGTGCTCGTGTGTATGTGTGTGTGTGTGTGTGTGTGTGTATGCCAGAGAACAATCGTGGGATGTTCTTTTTTTTAAATTTTTTTCCACTCATACAAACTTTATAGGTACCCCATTCCCCTCCCTCCCTCCACCCCTCCCTGGATCCCCTTGCTCCCTCACTCCTTTTCTCCTTCCTTTCCCCCTCTCCCTCCCTTTCTCCCATTGTCCCCCTCCCACCCCCCACCTCCCGCATCCCTGGAGCATCCTGTAGTGTGCATATCAAACTTCCCTCTAGGTCCTCCTCTCTGATGAAGTATAAGGACTAGGTAGCATCACCTAGAGTTCTTTTTTTGTGTTTCCCTTTAGTGTAGGAACACTATTGTGGCTGTTAATCCCTTGCCTCTAATCCCTTGCTGCTCTTGCACTGCCCTTAGCTCCATCCTTATGGGTATTGGATGTCACCTCCAGGCCAGAGATAAAAGGCTGTTAAAATAGAGTCTTAAGGAGCAGGAAAACTGGAAAAAAAATCAACAAACCATCATTCAGAACATCAGAGATTCTAAGTCAACCACCTGGAACTGGGCCAGCCTAATCTCTCCCTATCCTAAAGCTCAGGGAAATCTGTGGAAGAGGGGGCGGGAAGATTGTGAGACCCTAAAGATGGGGAGGAGCAACGATATGCAAGATATTCCACACAAGTTAGGGCCGAAGTAATCATAATAGGACTTTGCATGATCTGCGCAATTACCAACATATCATTGAACCCCCAAAGTCTAGTATGGATCACAGGTACTATGATCCTTAGATGCAAGGGATTAACAGCCACTGTTGTGTTTAGTATAGTGTTCCTTTACTAAAGTGGAACACAAAAAAGAGCTCTAGGCAATGCCACTGAGTCCTTAAACCTCATCAGAAAGGAGGACCCAGAGGGAAGTTTGGCATGCACACTAAAGGATGCTCCAGGAATGTGGGGGGGTGGGTGGGGAGGGAGCCCTGGGAGAAAAGGAGGGAGTGGGGGGAAAGGAAAGGGAAAAGGGGGAGGGAGCAAGGGGATCCAGGGAGGAGTAGAGGGAAGGAAGGGAATGGGGTATTTATCAACTTTGTATGAGTGGAATAAATAAATAAAAAATAATAAAAAAAGTAGATTCAAAGGCAGATGGAATAAGAGTAGGAGATGGCGGTGATGGGGGGATCAGTCTCCCATTTGCAAAATGGTTACCTTCTATCTGCCAGACTGTATGCCCTCCCTTTCTGGTGAGATCATACCCCATTAGTTGCAAGTGACCAGGAAGGAAAGTCTGTAAGCTTAACCAGATGTCTCATTACTTACTTGCATACCTTGATGGTGGCCTATTTTCTCTGCTGTAGCATGATCCCCTCTCTCCTTGTTTCTGGGGGGGCCCTCCTTCCCCTTCCTTCCTGTTTATAATCTTTGCAATTACTGTAGGTGTTACAGAGATTTATCTTTGAGTGTGTCACTAAGTGGGTTTGGTACTAGGATCCACCTATGATCCATGTGCATTGTTTTATGGATTAGAATCTCTGTAGCTTTCCAGATAGACTAACTGGCTGGTCAGAGAGCCCAGAGACTTCTGTTTCTGCCTCTTCAACAGTACTAGGGCACTTGTACACCACCACTCTCAACTTTTGTCAGATGTATACTGGGGATCAAATTTAAGCCCTTAGGTTTTTATTGACAAGTACATTACTCTCTATACTATCCCTAATTCCCATGATTTTAATTTTCAAATTAAGTTTTGAAGTCAGTTTTCATGTAAAAACTTAAAAATAATTATTGCATTGACATCTAGTTGAACAATTTTGTGTTCCTAGCCATTTCCAGGTGTTTCTACATATGCCAACCCATCTTCTCCTTTTCTTCCCTTCCATGTCCTCCTCTTGTTTTTCTTCTCTCCACTTCCCCCTTTCTTTCCTTTACCTCTCTTTCCTCTCCTTTACCTCTCTGGCCTTGCCTTGCTTGCCTTGCCTTTCATTCCCCCTTCCTTCCCCTTTTCTTCCTTCTACTTTCCATTTTTTTCTTCCTTCCCCTTCCTTCCTTCCTTCCTTCCTTCCTTCCTTCCTTCCTTCCTTCCTTCCTTCCTTCCTTCCTTCCATTCTTCCTTCCTTACATTCTTCCATTCTTCCTTCCTTACATTCTTCCTTCCTTCCTTCCTTCCTTCCTTCCTTCCTTCCTTCCTTCCTTCCTTTCTTCCTTCCTTCCATTCTTCCTTCCTTCCTATCATTTTCTTCCTTCTTTTATAAAGTGAGAGTATATATACATTATATATATATATATAATTTGACATGGTCTTTTCATATATGTATATAACATCAAGCTCTCTAATATATTTATTACTTCACATGTTTACAAATATTTCAGTGTGAACATTAATATTCAGCTTAGTTAATTTTGAGTTTTTTGTATACTGCTCTTTTTTATAAGATCCCCTGAATTTATCTTTGTTTTCAACTAAAACTTTGTGCCCTTTGACCTACTATACTCCAGTTCCCACCCATTACTTTCAACATCTGGAAGCCATTTTACTGTTTGTGTAATCTCAGTGTTTCAGATTCACATGTTAGTGAGATCATATGATACTTTTTTCCTCTACCTGTTTTGCTTCTTTTAACATATTATCCTCCAGGTTCATTAACTGTGAAACTAATACCAATATTTTTTTTCTTTATATAGATTCAGATCATAGTCTAAAACCTGAGACAATGGACCTGCACAATTATTCTGTGGTATCAGAATTTGTGTTGAATGGACTCTGCTCTTCAAAATCTCTGCAATATTTTTTCTTTATATTTTTCTCTGGGATCTATGTGGCCATTATGCTAGGTAACCTCCTCATTGTCATTACTATAATTTCTACTCCCAACTTGTACTCTTCCCCTATGTATTTCCTGCTTGGAAATCTGTCTTTTCTTGACATGTGGCTGGCCTCATTTGCCACCCCTAAGATGATAATAGATTTCCTTAATGATCAAAAAGTCATTTCATTTGAAGGATGTATGATTCAAATCTTTCTATTGCATTTTAATGGTGGGGCTGAGATGATACTGCTTGTTTCCATGGCCTATGACAGATATGTGGCCATATGCAAACCTTTACATTATATGACAATGATGAGCAGGCAGACTTGCATAAAGTTGGTTGTAGTTTCATGGATTATTGGATTTCTCCACTCCATCAGTCAAGTAGCCTTTACTGTAAATTTACCTTATTGTGGCCCCAATGAGGTAGACAACTTTTTCTGTGACCTCCCTCTGGTGATCAAACTTTCCTGTACAGATACATATGTATTGGGTATACTTATGATCTCAGACAGTGGACTGCTTTCCATGAGCTGTTTTCTTCTTCTCATAGTCTCCTACACTGCCATTCTTCTCACTGTCTGTCAACGCTCTTCAAGTGGTATAATCAAGGCACTCTCTACTTGCTCTGCACACATCATGGTTGTCACGCTATTCTTTGGGCCCTGCATTTTCATTTATGTATGGCCATTCAGTAGCTTCTCTGTTGACAAGCTTCTTTCTGTTTTTTATACTATTTTTACTCCACTCCTGAACCCCATTATCTACACATTGAGAAATGATGAGATGAAAGCAGCTATGAAGAAATTGCGAAACAGACATGTTACATTATTCTGAATTCCAGTTATTAACAATACTTCATGTTTCTACTCATTTGGGCATGTATTTTTTTAAAAATATGATTCTTATGAGATATCACATTATATTATTTGTAATGTGCAATATGTTATAATCAATTAATCTCAATAAAGTATACATAAGAATATATACATATACATATATTCGGCTTTTCATTTTGGAATGAATTCTATTTTTTTCAGAGTAGATTCATGTTAGTAGTTTGTTTTGCTTAAAAATGATCTGAATTGAAATGAATTTTCTATTTACAACTGTAGTCTAATACATCAAAAAAGCAAAGTTCAAGACAAGATATTTGGAAAAAGGAAGCTTGTTGAGGATTAAATAACAATTTTCCAGAGAATAATTGTACTGATCTTAGAAGATTGAGATTATGTGATTAAAGTGTATGTTTTCTGTTGATCATCCATTTCATTTAAAAATATACATGTATGTGAATTATCTGCAATTATAGAAGTTAATTTTAAAATGGGAAAATTCATACTTATGGCTAAATATTGTGCAAACATAAACTATAACATTATTGCTTATTTACTTTGCACTAAATTACTAACAACATATTTTCACCCAAAATTGACATTCAAAAAATGCTTCATCTCTTTCTGAGTTGTGCCTATTCCTTTGTACTGTCATTTATTTGGAATTGTATATTATAAAACCATAAGTTTTGTAGAACTAAAGTTGAGTTTGTAAATGTACCCAACTCTTAAATATAATCTTTAAATATAGATAAATTTGATTTTGATTAAATTTATGTTCATAAAGCTCAGGAAATTTTCTAACTGGTTCAATATGAAATATCAAACTGAAAGAGAAAAATCAGAGAAGATTGAATTACTCAAAAAACTGAATAAAATGCCCAAATAAACAGAGGATGAGAGGGAGAAAGCAGGAAGCACCAAGAGAGGAGGAGGGACGGAAAAGGGGTGAGAAGAAGGGGTGAGAATGGCATGGAGGACAACACGGGGGAAGGGATGGGGAGGAAGAAGAAGGGGGTACCTATTGAACTTGTATAACTGGCAAAAAATGTAAAAAAAAGCTTAGTTATGGAAAGATTAAAGAAAGCATGCTGGGGGGTTCCTCTTACTTCCCCTATAACTCAAAGCCTATGCACATGTGTGTAAGCACGGAGGACACTAAAGAAACACAACTTATAAACAGATAGCACCCCTTGACTGCTATTGTAATAATATTGTTTTCTGATAAACTTTGGACATTGTCAATTTTTATGATCACTTACACTTATTCTATATGATCATCAAGAAACATTTAAAAGAAATCCATAATTGTTCTAGAATTAATTTCTCTAGTTGCTATTGATAACACTGATTATTGATTTGTTATAGAATCTGAGTATAGGCTTATTATTTACTTATTTTACTTTTACTTACATATATCAATTATACATGGATTTAATGTGATACTTTCATACTTGTCTATGTTTTGAGCTGTTTTCTCTTTGCCCATCTTGACTAATACTAACCACTATTCTATATTCAGCTTGATATATTTCTTAAATTCTGCATATGAGAAAAACCTTTGATACATCTCTCCATTTGCCTAATTTATTTCTCCATTTATTTTGCTGCAAATGGTGGGAATTCTTCATTCCCAATGGCTGAATAACATTTTGCTGTGGGTGTAAATTACCTTTTCCTTATTAACCTATTAGTGAACATTGAAATTGATTCCATATATTAACAGCTATAAATAGTCTTCCAATAAAGTTCAAAAGTGTAGTTTTTGATATGCTGATAACTTCATCGCATTTGCATAACTGGGAAAGTTAGATTGTATAATAGTTCTATCTCTAATTTTCAGAAAGTTCCATTCTATTTTCCCATGTTTTAATTTGATTCTTATGTTTTCACTTATTCCTCTATTTTCCATTATAGAGACAAGGTCTTATTATCCAACCCATTTCGCCCATGAACTCATTATGTAACCCAAGCTGATATCCTTCATGGCACAAATCCTCTTACTTCAGCCTTCAAGTCTTGGATATGCAATTGTAAACCACAATACCTTGCTTAAAGAAAGTTTATTTTTTCTGAGTTCTGTAACTAAACTTTGGATGGGCTAGATAAGTACTCTTCTACTACAGCATTTACTACAAGATTTATTTATTTGAAAGGTAATTTTTTTCACACACTTGAGTTTGACTACTTGGTTAGTATTAGAAATGTAGTACTTGAAAACATAAGTACTCAGACAATAAAGGCAAATATATAACCAGAAAATATTCTGCAAATGATAGTAAGAATAAAAATAAATAGCATGCACTGTAACAAGGACCTTACATTATAAAATATTTTCTTTAAGAATTTTAGCAATTTCTCTCTAATTTTCTAGAATTTTATTCCCTTAAATTATATTTGTATGGAATATCTTGCATATCATTAGTCCTCCCCATCTTTAGGCCCTTACAATCTTGCTGCCCCCTCTCCCCAACATTCCCTGAGCTTTAGGATGGGGACAGGTTTGGGTGGTCTGGTTCCAGGTGATTAATGTAGGGACTTTGGTGTTCTGAATTATGATTTATTGTTGTTTTCAGTTTTGATTTTCCTGCACCATCCTTGGTTCCATCCTTACTGGTATTAAAGGTCACCTCCTAGCCAAAGATAAAAGACTGTTTAAAGGAAGATCTTAATATAAGAGGAGACTCAAAGGTAGATGGAATAGCATAGGACACAGCAGTGTAGGGGAGGTCAGTCTCCCATTTGAAAGATGGTTAACATATGTCTGCCAGGATCCACTAGGATCCACTTATTAGAGAGTACATACGACATATAACTTTCTGTGTCTGGGATACTTCACTCAATAAATTTTTTTAATTCCATTCATTTCCCAGATAATTTTATTAATTCATCTTTTTTGATAGCTGAGTAATATTCCATTGTATATATGTGTATAAATGTACTACATTTTTGTTATCCATTTGTCAACTGTTGGGCATTTGGGTTGATTTCAGGACTTTGCTATTGTAAATAATGCTGCAAGGAACATAATTGTGCTCGTGTCACTCTAGTGAATTTCTGCATTATGGGAGATTATTCCTAGTAGTGGTATAGCATGGTCATATAGCATTTCAATTCTTAATTTCTTTAGAAACCTCCATACTGATTTCCATGGTAATTGTATAAGCCTGCATTCCTACCAGTGATGTACGAGTGTTCCCTCTTCTCCAACATTTTGTGTTGTTTGTATTGTGGAGTTTTGCCATCCTGACCAGGATGAGATGATATCTCAGGGTAGTTGTGATTTGCATTTCCCTAATGGCCAGGGATGTGGAGCATTTTTAAAAATATTTGTTAGACATTTTGCTTTTATCTCTGAAAAAGTTTCTCTTGAGTTCTGAGGCCCATTTTCTAATTGGGCTTCTTAGTTTCTTGGTGTTTAGTTTTTTGAGTTTTCTGCGCACTCTGGATGTTAGAGCTCTATCAAATATGTGGTTAGTAAAGATTTTCTCCATTCTGTGGGTTGCCTTTTGCTTGGTTTACAATTTGTTTATGTGAACAGAAGCTCTTTAATTTCAAAAGATCCCATTTATTGAGTGTTTGTTCCAATGCCTATGCTATCGGATTTCTGTTTAGGAACTGTTGGCCTAGTCCAATTACCTTGAGAGAGTTCCCTATTCTTTCAACTAGAGTTTTATAGTCTCTGGGCTAATATTAAGGTCCTTGACGCATTTGGAATTATTTTTTGTGCATGGTGCCAATTAGGTGTCCAGTTTTAATCTTCTGTATGTGGATATATAACTTTGTTGGCACCATTTGTTGAAGATGCTATTGTTTTTTCACTGAGTTTTTCCCCCTATGCCAAAGATCAAATGGTTGTAATTGTGTGTGCTTAAATCTAGGTCTTCAACCCTTATCCTTTGATATATGTGTCTATTTTATAGTCAGTACCAGGTTGTTTTTATTACTATGCATTTTTAGTATAAATTAAGGTTGGTATGGTGATACCTAGTGCTGCAGCAGCCAAGATTGGACTTTGCCTGACGTGTATAATGGTTGACATGTCAATGACCCCCACAAAGTCTAGCATAGATTACAGAGGAGATGGCTTTAGGCAGTAGAAAAGGGTTTAAACAGTCATAATAGAGTTCCCATGCTAATGGGAGCCCAAGAAAGGGCCCAGGGCAATGCCACTGAGTCCTGAGCCCTCACTAGGGTGGAGGACTCAGAGGGAGATTAGGCACCTGCATAAATGGATGGTTCAGGGGATGGAAGGGAGGAAGGGGGAGGCACTGAAAGAGAGGGAAGGAGGAAGGGTGGTGAAAGGAAGGGGGAAATGGAGGAGAGTGCAATGGAGGATGACAGGGGAATGGAGGCCCCAGATTAATTTTTTAATCATCTACCCATCAAAATATGTGAATGCAGAGACTCTAATTTATGCAAAAAATGAGCTAAGAAAAGCAAAGCAAAAAAATCAATGACATAACTTCAGATGCCCAAATCTTACTCTAAAAACAGAAACAACAAAAGAAGCCAAAAATATGCCTACTTCAAATATCATCAATGCCATAACAACTTCCATTAAGAGTATCTCATCTGGTAGTCAAGAGAACAACAGTCAAGAAAAAAATACCAAAGATCAATAATAGATATGATCAAGCAGTTCTGAGGAAACATAGATAAATGCCTACACAAATACAGAGAATACCACAAAAATAGAAAAAAAGACCAACTTAATCAGTTCACTCAAAAACACAGAGAAACTGAAAGGTCTTAAGAGACAAAACAACAATGCCCAAGTCAAAGTGCAGATCCATGAGAAACAAAACCCAAGAAGACAAATGTCCCACTGAAAGAATTAACCCCATAAAGATAGATTACAACCAGAACAAATTCACAGAAAATAGCCAAGAGAGCCAGGCCCAAGATAACGACTTTCAAAGCATGGTCATTACCATGATCAATACTATGAAAGAGGAAGTCCAGGAGGAGTTAAATAGCTTCATCAACCACTTTGAAGAGGAACAAAACAGACACTTGGAGGAGTTGAGAAAATAGTTCAAGAAACACAAATAGGCATAGAGCAGTTAAAACAGTCTAAGGCTGACTAAAACTTGAATAAAAAGACAAGTTATCTTCTACCCAGAAGTCAACAGAGAGTCTTATCAGCAGAACTAATGAAGCGGAAAATACAATTTCTGATCTTGAAGAAAAAGTGGAAGCATTAACCAGCTTGATGGAAGAGGTTGTTAAAGCCAAAAAGATGCTTGAGAGGAATATTCAAGAGTTATGGGACACCCTGAGGAAGCCTAACATGCACATTCATGGAATACCAAAGCAAGAATTCCAAAATACCCCACCTGAGGAAATTTTTCAAATTATCATAAATGAAAATTTTCCTCATCTAAAGAATGAGAGGCCCATGCAAATACAAGAGGCATTCTGCAAACCAAACAGATATGACCAAAATAGAAACTCGCCATGGCAAATAATAGTCAAAACACTCCACATTCAAGACAAAGAAAAGGTGCTAAGACCTTCAAGGGAAAAAAAAAAAGCCACTTTTAAAGGTAAACCCATTAAAATAACAAATTACTTCGCAAAGCAAACTGTAAAAGCAAGAAGAGCTTGGAGAGACCTACTTCAAGTATTAAATGAGCAAAAATGGCAACCCAGGCTGATATACCCAGCAAAACTATCACTCATGATCAAGGGAGAAAGAAAATTTTTCCAACACCTTTTGCTGCTCCACTCGTCAGCCTGGCCTGGATGCTCCTAGTCACTTTGCGTCTCAGGTAATTCCCTTGAGCCTGTCCCAGCTACTCTCGCAGGCCAGCCTGAGCAGCATCCAGCCTGCCTGGGGTTGGCTGGAACTATAGGCCACTCCCCCAGTCCCAGGTGAGGTGCTCAGCTAGCTAGCCACAAGCCCCTTTACGGGTCCACCCACCCAGCAGCCCTGAAAGCTTCAGGTCACCCTGCATCTCAGGAAGGACACACTGCTCCTCAGAAATCAACAGAAGCCAATGAAAACCGAAGCAAAACTCTAGGGAACAAACACCATATATCTGAAGTCCTCTAAAATCATCCCATCACATGGGAGAGATTCTTCACAGTCAGCCTAAAGATAAATAAACCCCTATTTTACCATCCTGCTTCTGTCATGATAGAAGGGGAAAGAAAAGTTTTCCAGCACAAAGACAACTTGAAGGATTACATGTCTACCAAACCAGACCTACAAAAAATGCTAGAAATGATACTCAAGTTTGAAGTAAAAAACAAGTGTATCCAGGAGGACAGAAGGGAAGTATAATACCAACAAAACCTGAAAGCCAAATAATACAATTACTAAAGACACTAACCATAAAAAAATGTCCGGAATTAAAAATAATTTCTCCACTATAACACTAAATGTCAATGGAATTAACTCACTGATCAAGAGACACAGATTTCAAACTTGGATTAAAGACCACAACCCATCAATCTGCTGCCTTCAGGAAACTCATCTCACCACAAAAGATAGGCACATCCTAAAAATGAAAGCCTTGTCCAAAATTCTGCAAGCTGATGGAACCAGGAAACAGGCAGAGGTAGTCATTATGCTATTGGACAAAGTGGACTTCGAACAAAAAAAAAATCATAAGAGACACAGATGGATACTATATTTTTAGTCACAGGTACAATTCACCAGGAAAACTTCACAATACTGAACATATATGCACCTAATACGCCCCCCCCACATTCATTAAGCAAACCCTACTGCATCTAAAGTGAGAAATCAACCCTCAACCAATAATTCTTGGAGATTTTAATACTGCCCTCTCAACATGGGATAGATCAAAAGGTCAAAAACTTAACACAAACACTTTGGAACTTAATCAAACCCTTACAGAAATGGACCTTACAGATCTCTATCGAACTTTTCATCCACACACCAAAGAATACACATTTTTCTCAGCAGCACACAGAACTTTCTCCAAAATAGATCACATACTGGGCCACAAAACGAATTTCCACATATACAGGAAAATTGAAATTCTAGCCTGTACACTATCAGATCACCATGGTCTAAAGCTTGACGTCCACAACACAACAAACAACAGAAAACACACTAACTCCTGGAAACTTAACACTATGATGCTGAATGAGAATTGGATTCAGGAAAAAATTAAAAAGGAAATTCAAGATTTCCTGAAAGCGAACAATAATGAAAATAGAACTTACCAAAATCTCTGGGGCACAATGAAAGCTGTCCTAAGAGGTAAGTTCATAGCTCTTAATGCCTACATCAAAAAATGGAAACATCAGAAATAAATAACTTAGCAATGCAGCTTAAAGCTTTAGAGACACTAGAGCAATACGATTCCAAAAGCAATAGAAGAAAGGAGATTAGCAAAATAAGGGGAGAAATATCCGAAATTGAGATTAGGAAAACAATACAGAAAATCAACCAGTCAAAAAGCTGGTTTTTTTAAAAAATCAATGTTTGATACACCCCTAGCTAAATTAACCAAAAGCAAGAGAGAGAAAACCCAAATTAACAAAATTAGAAATGATAATGGAGTTATCACTACTGATACCCAAGAAATCCAGAGAATTATAACATCACATTTCAAAAACTTATACTCTGTGAAATTTGACAACACAAAAAAGAAGGATGAATTCCTATGTAAACACAATTTACCTAAATTGAATCAGGAAGTTGTGAATTATTTAAATAATCCTATAGCATATGAGGAAATCGATGAAGTAATCTTGAATCTTCCAACCTGATTCAATTTAGGTAAATTGTGTTTTCTGTATCATTTTCTAATCTCGATTTCGGATATTTCTCCCCTAATTTTGCTAATCTCCTCTCTTCTACTGCTTTTGGGGTTGGATTGCTCGTTTCTCTAAAGCTTTAAGCTGCATTGTTAAGTTATTTATTTCTGATGTTTCCATTTTTTTGATGTAGGCATTAAGAGCTATGAACTTACTTCTTAGGATAGCTTTCATTGTGTCCCAAAGATTTTGATAAGTTCTATTTTCATTATTGTTCACTTCCAGGAAATCTTGAATTTCCTTTGTAATTTCTTCCTGAATCCAATTCTCATTCAGCATCATAGTGTTAAGTTTCCAGGAGTTAGTGTACCTTCTGCTGTTTGTTGTGTGGTAGATATCAAGCTTTAGACTACCAGTGATCTGATAGTGTACAGGCTAGAATTTCAACTTTCCTGTATATATGGAGATTGGTTTTGTGACTCCATATGTTTTCTATTTTGGAGAAAGTTCCATGTGTTGCTGAGAAAAATGTGTATTTTTTGGTGTGTGGATGCAAAGTTCGATAGAGATCTGTAAGGTCCATTTCTGTAAGGGTTTAAGTTCCAAAGTGTTTGTGTTAAGTTTTTACCTTTTGATCTATCCCATGTTGAGAGGGCAGTATTAAAATCTCCAAGAATTATTGGTTGAGGGTTGATTTCTCACTTTAGATGCAGTAGGGTTTGCTTAATGAATGTGGGGGGGGGCGTATTCGGTGCATATATGTTCAGTATTGTGAAGTTTTCCTGGTGAATTGTACCTGTGACTAAAATATAGTATCCATCTGTGTCTCTTATGATTTTTTTTTTGTTCGAAGTCCACTTTGTCCGATAGCATAATGGCTACCTCTGCCTGTTTCCTGGTTCCATCAGCTTGCAGAATTTTGGACAAGGCTTTCATTTTTTAGGATGTGCCTATCTTTTGTGGTGAGATGAGTTTCCTGAAGGCAGCAGATTGATGGGTTGTGGTCTTTAATCCAAGTTTGAAATCTGTGTCTCTTGATCAGTGAGTTAATTCCATTGACATTTAGTGTTATAGTGGAGAAATTATTTTTAATTCCGGACATTTATTATGTTTCGTGTCTTTAGTAAGTATATTGTTTCGCTTTTATGTTTTGGTGGTATTGTACTTCCCTTCTGTTCTCTTGGATATGCTTGCTTTTTTCTTCACGCTTGAGTATCATTTGTAGCATTTTTTGAAGGCCTGGTTTGGTTGACATGTATCCCTTCAAGTCGTCTTTGTGCTGGAAAATTTTTCTTTCTCCCTTGATCATGACTGATAGTTTTGCAGGGTTTATCAGTCTGGGTTGACATTTTTGCTCATTCAATACTTGAAGTACATCTCTCTAAGCTCTTCTTGCTTTTACTGTTTCCATTGAGAAGTCATTTGTTATTTTAATAGGTTTATCTTTAAAAGTGATTTTTTTCCCTTGAAGCTCTCAGCACCTTCTCTTTGCCTTGAATGTGGAATGTTTTAACTATATTATTTGCCATGGCGAGTTTCTATTTTGGTCATGTCTGTTTGGGATGCGGAATGCCTCTTGTATATGGATGGGCCTTTCTTTTTTTAGATGAGGAAAGTTTTCCTTGATGATAATTTGAAAAATTTCCTCAGGTGTGGTGTTTTGGGATTCTTTCTTTGGTAGTCCATGAATATGCATGTTAGGCTTCTTCAGGGTGTCCCATAACTCTTGAATATTTCTCTGGAGTATCCTTTTGGCTTTAACAACCTATTCCATTGAGCTGGTTAATACTCCCACTTTGTCTTCAAGGTCTGAAATTCTATTTTCTGCTTCATTAGTTCTGCTGATAAGACTCTCTGTTGAGTTCTGGGTTGAAGATATCGTCTTTTAGTTTGGTT
Organism: Typhlomys cinereus; assembly: GCA_023101885.1. NCBI lineage: Eukaryota > Metazoa > Chordata > Mammalia > Rodentia > Platacanthomyidae > Typhlomys > Typhlomys cinereus. The sequence continues at coordinate 5,546,506 of JALPQD010000022.1, read as the reverse complement.
TTAAACTCTGCTTGAGTCTATTTTAATTGCTCTATGCCTATTTTTGTTTCTTGAACTGTTTTTCTCAACTCCTCCACGTTTCTGTTATGTTCCTCTTCAACGTGATTGATGCAGTCATTTAATTTCTCCTGGATTTCCTCTTTCATAATATTGACATGACAATGATTATGTTTTGAAAGTCATTATCCTAGGTCAGGCTTTCTTGGCTATTTTCTGTGGATTTGTTCTGATTGGAGTCTATCATTATGGGATTAATTCCTTCAGTGGGAGATTTGTTTTCTTGAGTTTTGTTTCTCATAGATTTTAGTTTAATTGGGCGTTGTCGTTTTAACTCTTAAGACCTTTTTTCAATTTCTGTGTGTTTTTTCACTGAACTGAATTAGTTGGCTTAGAGCAGCGCCTGCTCTGGCTGGCTGGTGGGAGAAGCTGGGACTAGTGGGTTGCCTGGGGTTTAGGGGTGAGCAGGGGGAGCTTACCTAGGTCACAGTGTGTCCTGGCTGGACTGAGTGGCATCCTGGGTGGGTGGGGAAACGGGGGAGGTGGCAGTGGCGGGCACAATTGACTTGGGGAGCTGGGGCATGGCCAGGGATCCTCCCCCAGACCCGAACAGTGCCTGTTCCAGCTGGCTGGTTGGAGGAGCTGGAACTAGTGGGCTGCCTAGGGTTTGGAGGTGAGCAGGGGGAGCTTACCTAGGTCGCAGTGTGTCCTGGCTGGACTGCGCGGAGTCCCGGGCAGGTGGGGAAAAGGGATCTTATGAAATTAAAGAGCTTCTGTTTATATAAAGAGATTGTAACTGGAGCACAAAGGCAATCCACAGAATGGGAGAAAATCTTCACTAACCACATATCTGATAGAGATCTATTATCCATAGTGCATAAAGAATTTAGAAAACTAAACAACAAGGAAACAAGTGGCCCAATTAAAAAAATGGGCCGTGGAACCTAAAAGAAACTTTACCAGGGATGAAATTAAAATGTCTAACAAATATCTTTTAAAATGCTCCACATCCTTAGCCATCAGGGAAATACAAATCAAAACCTCCCTGAGATATCATCTCACCCCGGTCAGAATGGCAAAAATCCACAATACACCAAATGCTGGAGATGTGAGGAGAAGGGAACTCTCTTACGTTACTGGTGGGAATGCAAACTTATATAACCACTTTGGTGAGCCATCTGGTGTTTTTTTAAAAAATGTTAAAGATTGAAATGCCATATATGTCCATGCTATTCCACTTTTGGGAATAATCCTTCATACAGCAAAAATTCACCTCGACAGCACAAGCAAGACCATATTCATAGCAGCACTGTTTACAATAGCAAAGTCATGGAATCAACCAAAATGTCTAACAGTTGACAAGTGAATAAGAAAATGTGGTACATTTATATAATGGGATACTACTCAGCCATCAAAAATGGTGAATTAATAAAATTTGCCAGCATGTGGATGGAATTAGAAAAACATTATATTGAGTGAAGTATCCCAGACACAGAAAATTAAGCCCCATATGTACTCCCTAATAGGTGGATCCTAGTACCAAACCCACTTAGAGACACACTCAAAGATAAATCTCTTTAACACCTACAATAATTGCAAAGACTATAAACAGAAAGGAAGTGAAAGGAGGGCCCTGCCAGCAAGAAGGAGAGAAGGGATCATGCTACAGCAGAGAAAAAAGGCCACCATCAAGGAATGCAAGTAAGTAATGAGCCATCTGGTTAAGCTCACAGACTTCCCTTCCTGGTCACTTGCAACTGATGGGATATGATCCTACCAGAAAGGGAGGGCATACAGTCTGGCAGATAGAAGATAACCATTTTGCAAATGGGAGACTGATCCCCCCCCCTCACCACGGTTTCTTACTCTTATTCCATCTACCTTTGAATCTACTCTTATAATAAGACTCTGTTGTAACAGGCTTTTATCTCTGACCAGCGGTGACAACCATTAGCCATCAGGATGGAGCTAAGGGTGGTGCAGGACTAGTAAAACTGAAAAAAAATCTACAAACCATAATTCAGAACATCACAGACTCTATATCAACCACCTGAAACCAGGCCAGCCTAATCTCTACCCATCCCAAAGCTCAGGAAAATTTTTGGAAGAGGGGGTGGTAAGATTGTAGGAGCCTAAAGATGGGGAGGAGCAATGATATTCAAGATACTCCACATAAGTTAGAGCTGCAGTAATCATAATAGCTCTTTGCATGACCTGTGCAATGTCCAACATATCATTGACCCCTCAAAGTCTAGCATAGATCACAGGCACTAGGATCCTTAGAGGCAAGGGATTAACTGCCACAATAGTGTTCCTATACTAAAAGGGAACACAAAAAAGAGCTCTAGGTAATGCTACTGAATCCTTATACCTCATCGGAGAGGAAGGAAGTTTGACTGCACACTAAAGGATGCTCCAGGGATGGGGGGGACAATGGGAGAAAGGGAGGGAGGGGGGAAAGGAAGTGGAAAAGGGGGGATAGCAAGGGGATCCAGGGAGGGATGGAAGGAGGGAAGGGAATGGGGTACCTGTCAAGTTTGTATGAGTGGAAAAAATAAATTAATAAAAAAAAGATCTTACAAACTGATGTATGGAAGGACCAAGCCACATACGAAGATAAGCAAATCAAAATAACACCAGACTTTTCAGTGCAAATTGTAAAAGCCAAAAGCCTTGGAAAGATATAGCTGCCCACTGCTTCAGGAATCTTTGCCAAGATCTGATCATAAGAGTTTAACTCACGGGGCTGGAGATGGCTCAGGGGTTAAGCATCCGCCTTGCAGGCAGAAGGTCCAGAGTTCAGATCCTAGACCCCACCTATAGACGCCAGGGAGAAGCGGGGGTGGCCTGCGTTTCTGGTCCTGGTAGGGCGGAGTCTGTGAATCCCAGGGCAGAGTAAACAAGGAGGAGGTGGAGGCGACCATGGTGGTTCCCGAATTCGCCCGTGGTTCTACACACACACACATATACACACACGCGCACACACACGCACAATTGAATAAATAATAAAAAAATTTAAAAAAAAGAGTTTAACTCACAACAATCAGAGGACTTCAGATATTTTCCTTTTGAAGCACCTTGCAGAACTCTACGGCTGCATTTATTTAAAAGCACAGATAACACACATGCATATACACACACACAGAAATAGAGAGAGACAGATAGAGAGGAGGGAGAGAGAGAGACGATAGTGTCCAATACAAAGCAACGATCGATTTCCTGTTAATACAGACAGAAGGCAACTAGGTTTGCTTCAAGACTGAGGAACAGATTCCCTAGAATCACAGATGGAAAGGATGGTTATCATTTCCTGCTCCCAGCATCCAGAAGCAAGTGTGTAGTGTAATCAGATGTTCCCTACCTTGAACTCGAGCCAGATGAGGTTTAGGGAACTTTATTATCTAGTGAACAAAGTGCTATTCTTTCTAAGGAACATGGGGGGAAGGGATCATGTTTACTTACATGTCCCCCCTTTTTGCTTAGATAAATATAAAGCTACATGGGCCTCAAATCTGTTATGGTTAAAATGCACCATAACAACCACAGAATAATGAGCAATAGCAAGAAAAATTCTGTTACAGTTTCTGCTATAGGGGGATAAACCATGAGAACAAGTTAGATGAAAATCTCCAGTTTAAGTACTCAACAGATTATCTTGCTGACTTCTTCTTTGATTTGATATATATGATGCTAAATAAGCTTAGAATGTTCAGTTCTATTAAAGCAGCACATTCCAGAAAAACATTTATATACAAATTATGCTTTGACAATAAAAATCCACTAGTGGCTTGAATGTAGAGAAGTTATTCTAAGTTCTTTCATTTTTTATTGATGTCTGTAAATGCTTGGAGAGTGGCATTTGTTGTTTTGTTAAAAATACAAGCTAATTTTATCATCTTTCTTTGTAATCCTGTCATTAATCTAAGGTCAGGTAGAATAAAAGTAACTACAATTGCCACACTGAGGTCATCAATTAATATTAAGTTGTCATTGCATTTAGGGTTAATGTGAATATTTTGACTCAGTTCTGGATAAGAGTCAGTAAGGAAAGTTTCTGATCAAACATATTTTGGTTAATCTAGTAGGTATAGCTTGATATTTATTGTCATCACAGGTAATGATCCATCCTATAAAAAGTCTTTCTTGTGGGTAGGATGAGATCATGCTCAATGGAATTGTTTGGGGGATAGGGAAAAGAGACACAAATATTTTGCAAATATTTTGGTTGTGCTGCAAAAGAAAGAGGCAAAGAATATACCACATGAGACACAATCTGACATTGTGTGGTAAAGCCATCTCTAGTAACATTAATGTAATGAGTGTTTTTTATAGATATACACAGAAGGTTATCAGATAACTTTTGATGTATTGAGTTTTCTGTTTGTATATAGAATATGTTTATTATTTACAGGTTTAATTGTTAATTTAATCTAAAGATTCTTGTTATCCATGGGCCCTGAGGAACTCACAGAGAGGCTTATATTTAAGGCAGTACTAGAATAGACACTATCTTCATATGTTTTCTTTTAAGTTTAATAAAATAATTCTTCCTATATCTTAAATAGAAGCTAATTTTTATAGATGATTCTTGAGTATGCTTTTTAAATATCCTGTGATAATGACTTGACCAAATATTTTTCCATCTTTATACTATCTAATTGGACCTATTACAACCTCAGAGAATTAACAAGTGCACTTTAATATTAAAGTACATCCTGAAATAGCCAGACCTATTTGGTTCATAACAGATGTGTGCATGCTTTGCACAGTACAGACATGGATTAAAGAAGGTATCATCAGGAATATAGTCATAGGGGAAACTTCATGTCCTGTATCTTTAACTTAGTGTTCAGCATTTTGGGTGAATTTCTTTAGGTGACCCACAGCAGGGACAGTTGTTTGTTGACTGTTAGGCATCTTCTCACTTCTGGTAATGGTAATGTATATTCTCTTGAGGGAAACTTTCAAGGATTCTTCAGGGTTGGAGCATTGTGAATTTCATCTTTGTGCCTCAACAAGGTTCCTCATTTTAATCTATGGATATACAACTATAATTTTGAAACTATGTTTTAATAATTATTAGAGATCAGGTTCTTTTATTAAGTAGGTTGTGAACTGAGAGTGGTGATGACTATAACCCAATTGTCAGTGGGCAGCAGAGCACACCTCTGTGTCTAAAATTTTCCTGCACTGCCCTTGACTACATCCCAATTGGAATCATCTCCTAACAAAAGATAAAACACTGTTTCAATTAAGATCTTAATAGAAGAGGAGATTCAAGGAAGATAGAAGAATAGAAGTAGCAGTGGTGGTGTGGGGGTGTCAATATCCCATTTGCCTGCTGGTTATTATTTGCCAGTCCCTAAATCCTCCCTTATAGGTGAGATCAAACCTGTTCAGTCCCAAGTGACCAGGAAGGGAAGTGAGGGTGACCTACACCAGATGCCTTGCTGCTTTCATGCAACTCAGGACTGTAGCCCATTTTCTTTATTGAAGCATGTTCCCCTCTCTCCTTTCTTTTGAGGTCCTCCTTCCCCTTCCCTCCTGTTTATACTCCTTTGTGATTACAGTGGGTATTACAGAGATTTACCTGTGATTATGTCATTAAGTGTGTTTGGAACTGGGATATACTTATTACGGTTGAGATTTCTGGACTCCTATTTCAAAATTGAGATGACTGTATGAGTAGGGGCTTATTTCTGGGTCTTCAACCCTTATCCATTGTTCTATGTGTTTGTTTTGTAGCCAATACCATGCTGCCTTTAATACTATGGATTTGTAGTATTGATTAAGGTCTGGCATGGTGATTCCTCCAGCATAATTTTTATTACTCATGATTACTTTAGCTTCTCTGGGACTTTTGTGCCTCCATATGAATTTTGAGATTGCTTTGAAATTTTCTGTGAAAAATTCTCTAGGAATTTTGATTGGTATATATTGCTCTTGATAGCATGGCCATTTTTATTCTACTGATCTAGAAGCATGGAAGGTCTTTCCACTTTATGCTGTCTTCTGAAACATCTTTCCTTAGGGTTTTAAAGTTTTTGTAGTACAGGTTTCTCACTACCTTGGTTAGATTTATATCAAGGTATTTCATTTATTTAGGAGCTATGTTAAATAGAATTATTTCTCTTAGGACTGTCTCACTTTTTTCATCCTTGGTGTAAAAAAAGACACTGATTTGTGAACATTTGCTTTGTACCATATCACTCTGCTGAACTTATGTATTAGTTCCAAGTCACTCAGATAAAGGATCAGGTCGTCTGCAAATACGGATAACTTTACTTCTTTTCTTCCTACTTGTATCCCTTTTATTTACTTCTCTGGGGCAATAGCTCTAGCGAAGAATTCCAGTAAAAAATTGAATAAAAGTGGTAAGAATGGACAACTTTGCCTAGTTCCTGATCCAAGAGGGAATTCTTCAGGAATATCACAATTTAGATTGGTCCCTGTAATAGGCTTCTTTTTTTCTCCCACATTTTACTTTTTTTCCTAATCATACAAGCTCAATAGCTACCCATGTTCTTTCCCTCCCTCATACCCTTCCCAGTTGTTTCCCCCTAGCACTCTTTCCCCTTCCCATCTTCCTCTCAATCCCTCCCTTACCTCCCCTTTCCTCCCTCCCATCCCCTGGAGCATATTTTGGCATAAATGACAAACCTCCCTCTGAGTCTTCCACCCCAGTAAGGGTGCATGGCTCAGTGGCATAGCCTGGAGACCCTTCTTGGGCTCCCCATTAGTATGGGAACTCTAATATGACTGTTAATACCTTGCCTCTAAGGATCCTACTGACTGGAACTTCACCCCTGTAATCCATGTTAGTTAGACTTTGGGGGGGGATTGTTGACACATCAGCCATTGTGCAGGTCAAGGCAAAGTCCAATTCTGGCTGCTACAACCCTAACTTGTGTGAAGTATCTTGGATATTGTTGGTTCTCCCCCATCTTTAGGCTCTTACAATCTTGATGTCCCCTCTTCTGCAAGGTTCCCTGAGCTTTAGGATAGGGAGAGATTTGGCTGGTCTGGTTCCAGGTGAATAATGTAGGATCTTTGGTTTTCTGAATTATGGTTTGTTGTTTTCAGTTTTGCTTTTCCTGCACTACCCTTGGCTACATCCTGATTGGTATTGAAAGTCACCTCCTAACCAAAGATAAAAGATTGTTTAAATGAAGATGTTAATATAAGAGGAAATTCAAACATAGATGAAAGAATAGTAGGACACAGCAGTGTGGGGGAGGGTCAGTGTCCCATTTGTGGGATTGTTACTATCTTCCAGTCCCCATACCCTCCTTGATTGGTGAGATCAAACCTGTTCAGTTGCAAGTGACCAGAAAAGGAAATGAGAGTGAGCGTCACCAGATGTCTTGCTACTTACTTGCAATACTTTATGGTGAACTATTTTTTCTACTGAAGCATGATTCCCCTATCTGCTTTCTATCAGAGTCCCTCCTTCCCCTTCCCTCCTGTTTATAATCCTTTGTGATTACAGTAGGTATTACAGAGATTTATCTTTGAGTATGTCATTAAGTGGGTTTGGAACTAGGATCCACCTATTAGGGATTGAATATGATGTCTACTTTTCTGTGTCTGGGATAATTCACTCAATAAAATTTTTCTAATTCCATCCATATCCCAGCAAATTTCATTAATTCATCTTTTTTGATGGCTGAGTACTATTACACTGTATAAATGTGCCACATTTTCCTTATCGACTTGTCAACTGTTGCACATTTGGGTTGATTTCATAACTTGCTATTGTAAATAGTGCTGCTAGAAACATGGTTGTGCTTGTTTCATTGAGGTGAATTTCTCCACTATGGGGATTATTCCCAGAATTTGTATAGCAGGATCATATGGTGTTAATCTTTAACTTTTAAAAAATTGCCAGACTGATCACCAGAGTGGTTGTATAAGCCTGCATTCCCACCAGCAATGTACGAGAGTTCGCTTCTCACCATGTCTTCTCCACCATTTGGTGTTGTTTGTATTGTGGATTTTTGCCATCCTGACTGGGTGGGGAGAGATGATATCTAAGGTAAGTTGTGACTTGCATTTCCCTGATGGCTAAGGATGCGGAGCATTTTTTAAGATATATGTTAGACATTTCAATTTCGTCCCTAGAAAAAAATTCTTTTGAGTTCCCAACCCCATTTTTTAATTGGGCCATTAATCTCCTTGGTATTTAGTTTTATAAGTTCTTTGTGCACTCTGGATAATAGAGCTCTATCAGATATGTGGTTAGTGAAGATTTTCTCCCATTTCGTGGGTTGCCTTTTTGCTGAATTTGCAATCTCTTTACCTGAACAGAAGCTCTTTAATTTTATAAGATCCCATTTGTTGAGTGTAGGTTCTAGTGATTGTGCTATTGGATTTCTGTTTAGGAACTATTGGCCTCCTGCAATCAGCTTGAGGGAGTTCCCTACCCTTTCAGCTAGAGGTTTTATAGTCTTTGTCCTAATATTGAAGTCCTTGATCCATTTGGAGTTAATTCTTGTACATGATGACAAGTATGGGTCCAGTTTTAATCATCTACAAGTGGACATCCAGTTTTGCCAGCACCATTTATTGACGATGCTGTTTTTTCCATTGGAGGTTTTGGGCCCCTTTGTCAAAGATCAAATTTCTTTTTTTTTTTAACATTTTTTTATTATTATTTCCGCTCATACAAACTTAATAGGTAGACCAGTTCCCTCCCCCTTCCTCCTCTCCTCGAACCCCCTGCTCCCCCTCCCTCCCTCCCCATCTCCCAGTGCCTCTCCCCCACTTCCCAGAGAGTCCTTTATTGTGTATGCCTAACTCTCCTCTTGGTACTCCTTTCCGATGACATACAAGGACCCAGTGGCATTTCCCTGAATTCTTTCTCGTGTTCCCCTTAAGCAGAGGAACACTACTGTGGCTGTCAATCCCTTGTCTCCAAGGATCTTGGTACCTTTAGCCGATGATAGACTTTGTGAGGTCAATAGTGTGTGGACATGGTGCAGGGCATGCAAAGTCCTATTATGATTGCTTCAGCTCTTACTAGTGTGGAGACTCTTCAAGTCATTGCTCCCCCTATCCTTTTGCTCTTACAATCTTACCGCCCCCTCTTCCGCAATTGTCCCTGAGCTTCAGGATGGGGGGAGATTAGGCTGGCTTAGTTCTATGTGGATGATATAGAGTCTCTGGAGTTCTGGATTGTGGTTTGTTGATTTTCTTTTGCAGTTTTGCTGCTCCTGCAATGCCCTTCACTCCATCCTGATGGGCACTGTATGTCACCCCTTGGTCAGAGACAAAAAACAGTTAAACTGGAGTCTTGTTATAATATCACATTCAAGGGTAGATGTAATAAAAGCAGGAAACCTCAGTGAGGGAGGGATCAGTCACCCATTTGCAAAATGATCACTTTTCATCTGCCAGACTATATGCCCTCCCCTTCTGGTGAGATCATACCCCCTCAGTTGTACATGATCAGGAAGGAACGTCTGTGAACTTAACCAGGTGTCACATTACATACTTGCATTCCTTGGAGGCCGATTTTCTCTGCTGTAACATGGTCCCTTCTCTCCTTGTGACTGGTGTGGCCCTCCAACCCCATCCCTCCTGTTCACAATCCTTGCAATTACCGTAATACATAGGTTTACCCTTGAGTGTCTCAATGTGGGCTGGGTGAGTTTGGTACTAGGAGCCACCTATTAGGGAGTATATACGGTGTTTACCTTTCTGGGTTTGGGATACTTCACTTAATATAATTGTTTCTAATGACATCCATTTCCCAGCAAATTCCAGTAATCCATCATTTTTGATGGCTGAGTAGTACTCCATTGTATAGATGTACCACAGTTTCCTTATCCACTCGTCAACTGTTGGACATTTAGGTTGATTCCATGACTTTGCTATTGTAAACAGTGCTGCTATGAACACGGTCGTGCTTGTGCTATCGAGGTGAACCTCTGCTGCATGGGGGGTTATTCCCAAAAGTGGAATCGCAGGGTAATACGGCATTTCAATCTTTAATTTCTTTAAGAATCTCCAGACGGCTCGCCAGAATGGCTGTATGAGCCTGCATTCCCACCAGCAATGTAGCAGAGTTCCCCTCTCTCCACATCCTCTCCAGCACGTGTTGTTGTTTGTATTGTGGATTTTTGCCATCCTGACCGGGGTGAGATGATATCTCAGGGAGGTTTTGATTTGCATTTCCCTAATGGCTAAAGAAGTGGAGCATTTTTTAAGATATTTGTTAGACATTTTAATTTCATCTCTGGTAAAATTTCTTTATATTCCAGGGCCCATTTTTTAATTGGGCCATTGGTTTCCTTGGTGTTTAGTTTTCTAAGTTCTTTGTGCACTCTGGACAATAGAGCTCTATCAGATATGTGGTTAGTGAAGATTTTCTCCCATTCTGTGGGTTGCCTTTGAGCTCGTGTGACAATCTCTTTATCTGAACAGAAGCTCTTTAATTTCACAAGATCCCAACTGTTGAGAGTTGGTAGCAGTGACTGTGCCATTGGATGTCTGTTTAGGAAATGTTGGCCTAGCCCAATCAGCTCAAGGGAGTTCCCTATCCATTCAGTTATGATTTTTATAGTCTCTGGCCTGACATCAAGGTCCTTGATCCATTTGGAATTAAGTCTTGTACACGGTGACAAGTACGGGTCCAGCTTTAATCTTCTGCATGTGGAGATCCAGTTTTGCCAGCACCATTTGTTGAAGATGCTGTTCTTTTTTCCATTGGATTCTTTGGGCCCCTTTGTCAAAGACCAAATGACTGTAATTTTGTGGGCTTATATCTGGGTCTTCAATCCTTATCCATTGATCTGTGTGTCTATTTTGGAGCCAGTACCAGGCTGTCTTTATAACTATGGATTTGTAGTATAGACTTAGGTTTGGTATGGTAATACCTCCAGCAGTGTTTTTGTTACTCAGGATTGTCTTTGCTATCCTGGGTCTTTTGTGCCTCCATATGAACTTTGAGATTGTTTGGTCAACTTCTTTGAAGAATTGCTTTGGTGTTTTGATTGGTATAGCATTGAATCTGTATATTGCCTTTGGTAGGAGGGTCATTTTTACGATGTTGATTCTGCCAATCCAGGAACATGGGAGGTTCTTCCACCTTCTGGTGTCTTCTGCTATTTCTTTCTTTAGGGTTTTAAAGTTTTCATTGTAAAGGTATTTTACCTCCTTGGTTAGGTTTATACCAAGGTATTTCATTTTTTTAGGGGCTATAGTAAATTGTATTGTTTCTCTCAAGGCTTTTTCACTTCTTTTATTCTGGGCATATAGGAAGGCCTCTGATTTTTGCACATTTATTTTGTATCCTGCCACTTTGCTGAACTTCTCAATTAGTTCCAGAAGCTTCCTGGTGGAGTTTTTGGGATCACTCAGGTATAAGAACATGTCATCTGCAAATAGGGATAGTTTGACTTCTTCCTTGCCGATTTGAATCCCTCTTATGTCCCTTTCTTGTCTTATGGCTTCAGCTAAGACTTCAAGTACAATATTGAATAGAAGTGGTGAGAGTGGACAGCCTTGTCTAGTTCCTGATCGAAGTGGGAATGCTTCCAATTGTTCCCCATTGAGCATAATCCTTGCTGTGGGCTTGTTGTATACAGCTTTTATTATATTCATAAAGGTTCCTTCCATTCCTACTGTCTCTAGCGTTTTGATCATAAAAGGCTGTTGGATCTTGTCAAAAGCTTTTTCTGCATCTATCGAGAGTATCATGTGGTCTTGGACTTTGGACTGGTTTACATGATGAATTACATTTATTGATTTGCATATGTTGAACCAACCTTGTGTGCCGGGGATGAAGCCTACTTGGTCCCCGTGAATGATCTTTTTGATATGTTTTTGAATCCGATTTCCTAAAACTTTGTTGAGAATCTTTGTGTCTGTGTTCATCAGAGAGATCGGCCTATAGTTTTCTTTTTTAAGTGAATCTTTATTAGGTTTTGGGATTAAAACGATATTAGCTTCATAGAAGGAATTTGGTAGTGTTCCTTCCTTTGCTATTTGATGGAACAGTTTAAGGAGTATTGGTATTATTAACTCCTTAAATGTCTGGTAGAACTCTGTGCTGAATCCATCTGGTCCAGGACATTTTTTGGTGGGAAGATTTGAGATTACTTCTTCAGTTTCCTTATATATTATAGGGCCATTTAAGTAATTGACAACTTCCTGATTCAATTTAGGTAAGTTGTGTTTACTTAGAAATTCATCCATCTCTTTTGTGTTGTCAAACTTCACAGAGTATAAGTTTTTGAAATATGGCGTTATAATTCTCTGGATTTCTTGGGTATCAGTAGTGATACCTCCATGTTTTTTCCTAATTTTTTTAATTTCGGTTTTCTCTCTTACTTTTGGTTACTTTAGCTAGCGGTGTATCGATCTTATTCATTTTTTCAAAGAACCAGCTTTTTGTCTGTTTGATTTTTTCTATTGTTTTCTTAGTCTCGATTTCAGATATTTCTCCCCTTATTTTGCTAATCTCCTTTCTTCTACTACTTTTGGGATCAGATTGCTCTAGTTTCTCTAAAGCTTTAAGCTGCATTGTTAAGTTTTATGTCTGATGTTTCCATTTTTTTTGATGTAGGCATTAATAGCTATGAACTTACCTCTTAGGACAGCTTTCATTGTGTCCCAGAGATTTTGGTAAGTTGTATTTTCATTATCATTCACTTTCAGGAAATCTTGAATTTCCTTCTTAATTTCTTCCTGAATCCAGTTCTCATCCAGCATCATATTGTTAAGTTTCCAGGAGTTAGTGTATTTTCTCTTGTTTGTTGTGTTGTGGATGTCCAGCTTTAGGCCATGGTGGTCTGACAGGGCACAGATTAGAATTTCAACATTTTTATACATGTGTAGATTTGTTTTGTGGCCCAGTATGTGATCTATTTTGGAGAAAGTTCCATGTGCTGCTGAGAAAAATGTGTATTCTTTGGTGCGTGGGTGAAAAGTTTGATAGAGATCTGTAAGGTCCATTTCTTTAAGGGTTTGATTAAGGTCCAAAGTGTCTCTGTTAAGCTTTTGACCTGTTGATCTATCCCATGTTGAGAGGGCGGTGTTGAAGTCCCCATGCATTATCATTTAGGAGTTGATTTCTTGCTTTAGACGCTGTAGGGTTTTCTTAGTGAATGTGGAGGGGCCTGTATTGGGTGCATATATTTTCAGTATTGTGAAGTCTTCCTGGTGAATTGTACCTGTGACTAAAATGTAGTATCCATCCGTGTCTCTTATAATTTTCTTTAGTTTGAAGTCCACTTTGTCTGATATCATAATGGCTACCCCTGCCTGTTTTCTGCTGCCATTAGTTTGTAGAATTGTTGACCAACCTTTTATTTTTAGAGCGTTCCTATCTTTTGTGGTGAGATGGGTTTCCTGCAGGCAGCAGGTTTGTAATCTGTGTCTGTTGATCGGTGAGTTAATTCCATTAACATTTAGTTTTATAATGGTGAAACTATTTTTGATTCCAGATATTTATTATGTTTAGTAGTTTTTATGAGTATATTGCTTTGCTTTTAATGGTGTTATACTTTCCTTCTGTTCTCCTGGATATGCCTGTTTTTTTCTTCATACTTGAGTATCATTTCTAGCATTTTTTGAAGGCCAGTTTGGTGGACATGTACCCTTTCAAGTTGTCTTTGTGCTGGAAGATTTTTCTTTCTCCCTCGATCATGACAGATAGTTTTGCAGGGTAAATCAGCCTGGGTTCACATTTCTGCTCATTCAATACTTGAAGTATGTCTCTCCAAGCTCTTCTTGCTTTTAGTGTTTCCATTGAGAAGTCATTTGTTATTTTAATAGGTTTACCTTTAAAAGTGACTTGTTTTTTCTCCCTTGAAGCTCTCAGCACCAGTTCTTTATCTTGAATGTGGAGTGTTTTGACTATTATTTGCCGTGGTGAGCTTCTGTTTTAGTCATATCTGTTTGGGGTGCGGAATGCCTCTTGTATATGGATGGGCCTGTCTTTTTTTAGATGAGCAAAGTTTTCCTTGATGATCATTTGAAAAATTTCCTCAGGGGTGGTATTTTGAGATTCTTGCTCTGGTATTCCATGAATACGCATGTTGGGCTTCTTCAGGGTGTCCCATATCTCCTGAATATTCCTCTCAAGTATCTTTTTGGCTTTAACAAACTCTTCCATTGAGCTGGTTAATACTCCCACATTATCTTCAAGATCTGAAATTCTGTTTTCTGCTTCGTTAGTTCTGCTGATAAAACTCTCTGTGGAATTCTGGGTTGAAGATAACTTGTCTTTTAGTTCAGTTTTAAATTCTGCTTGAGTTTGCTTTAACTGCTCTATGCCAGTTTTTCATTCTTGCACTGTTTTTCTCAACTCCTCCAAGTGTCTGTTGTGTTCCTTCTCAAAGCGATTGATTCGATTATTTAATTCCTCCCAGATTTCTTCTTTCATAGTATTGAACATGGTAATGATCATATTTTATTGGTCGTTATCCTGAGTCAGGCTTTCTTGGCCATTTTCCATGGGTTTGTTCTTGTTGGAGTCTAACATTATGGGATTAATTCCTTCAGTGGGAGATTTGTTTACTTGAGTGTTGTTTCTCGTGGATTTGCACTTTGACTTTGGCATTGTCATTTTAACTGTTAGGATCCTCTTTTAATTTCTGTGCGTTTTTCACTAAACTGAATTATTTGGCCTGGCGTTTTGGGGGTGGGGGGAGACGGAGCTTACTTAGGTCGAGGTGAGTCCAGGCTGGACCCCGCCCGTCCTGGCAGCGGAGTGGAGGGGAATGGGGTATGGGGCGTCAGCAGGGCGCATTTTAAACCCGGGGGACCTGAGGGAGGGGCCGCATGCAGAGGGGGTGCCCTCTCCTCCTCCCAGGCCCTGCACGTGCTGCTCCGGCTGGATGGTGGGAGAAGCTGGGTCCACTCGGGCGGCCTGGGGCTCTGGGGGTGGGCGGGGACCGAGCTTACCTGGGTCGGGGCGCGGTGAGGTCTGAAGTCCGGCTGGCGCGCACGCGCGTCCTGGGTGGCAGAGTGGAGGGGAAGGGCTAGTTTAACATTTCCATATAGCCACTTAAAAAAAAAACAAAACAAAACATACAATTTCAGGGATTGTACCATTCACCCTCACATGTCACCAAGGAAGTAGCCTAAAAAGTGCACTACTATAATAATCTTCAATCCTTGTCTACTAAACCCACATTAATAGATGTACTAAGAATCCACTATCCTCATTTAGGAAATAACACCAACACCAGCGAGGCATACCCAACTCCAAAGCAAGCACAAGCAATAACTGCTCAAATGTAGTAATATTGTTTAATTCAGTTCAGCCAGAAAGACACAAAAACAAAAAGGAGGACATAAGAGATAAAACAAAAATGTCCAGGTCAAGTGCAAATCCATGAGAAACAAAAACAACAAATCTCCTATAAACGGATTACAGTGATGTAATGCAAACAGAACAAACTCACAGAAAATAGGCAAGAAATCCAGATCCAAGATAATGATTTTCAAAGGTTGATCTTTACAATGATCAAAACAATGAAAGAGGAAATCGGGAATGAGTTAAATAACCACATCAACCACTTTGAACAGGAGCACAACAGGTACTTGAAGGAAATATGAAAAGCAGTTGAAGAAATAAAAATAGGCAGAGAACAGTTGAAATAATCTCAAGCAGAGTTTAATCTCAAACTAAAAGACAAGTTATCTTCAACCCAGAGCTCAATGGAGAGTCTTACCAGCAGAACTAATGAAGCAGAAAATAGACTATCGATCTTGAAGAAATAGTGGAAAAACTACCCAGCTCAATGGAAGAGGTTGTTAAAGCCGAAAAGATAGTTGAGAGGAATATTCAAGAGTTATGGGACACCTTGAGAAAGCCTAACATGCACATTCATGGAAGACCAGAACAAGAATCCCAAAACACCACACCAGAGGAAGTTTTTCAAATTACCATAAAGGAAAACTTTCCAAATCTAAAGAAAGAGAGGCCTATCCAAATACAAGAGGCATTCTGCACCCCAAACAATATGAACAAAGTAGAAACTTGCCACAGCAAATAACAGTCAAAACACTCTACATACAAGACAAAAAGAATGTGCTGAGAACTTCGAAAGAGAAAAAAAACAAGCCACTTTTAAAGGTAAACCTATTAAAATAATAAATGATCTTTCAATGGAAATAGTAAAATCCAGAAGAGCATGGAGAAACACACTTCAAGCATTGAATGAGCACAAATGTCAATTCAGGCTGATAAACCCAACAAAATTATCAGTCATGATGAAGGGTGAAAGACAAACTTTCCGCCATAAAGAAAACTTCAACCAGGCCCTCAAATATGCTAGAAAAGATACTCAAGCTCAAAGAAAACAACAAGCATATCCAGGACAACAGAAGAAAAGTTTAATACCACCACAACATACAAGTTAAATCATACACTTATGAAAGTCACTAAACAAAAAAAAGTCAGGAATTAAAAGTAATTTCTTCATTATAACACTAAATGTAAATGGAATTAACTCACCAGTCAAAAGACATAGGTTACAAATGTGGCTTACAGATCAAAACCCATCCATCTGCTGCCTTCAGGAAACATCTCACCATAAAAGATAGGCACAGTCTAAAACTACAAGGCTGGTCAAAAAATTTTTCAAGCAAATGGAACCAGGAAACAAGCAGAGGTAGAACTTATGCTATCTGTTGCTGATGTCGGAGTCCAGCTGTTCTTCACCAACATTGGAACCCAGCATCTTTGACCCTCCCGAGAAGTAAAGGCTCAAGATCTTCTTGGGATCTTTTGGTTTTGTGGAACATTCTGATCAATAGTGAGGCATCTGCGAGTGGCTCACTATTTTTGTGAATTATTTTAATAAGCTTATTTTTAATAAGCTTATTTTTATATATTACATTCTATAGATTCTGTTTCTTCAGAGAATCCTGACTAATACACTATGAGAACTTTTAAAATTGAAAAAAAAGAAAGAAATTATGCTATCTGATAAAGTGGACTTCAAATCAAAGAAAACCATAAGAGATACACAATGATACTACATTTTATTCATAAGAACAATTCACAAGGAAGATTTCAAAATACCAAACATGTATGTGCCTAATATGGGTTCTTCCACATTCATTAAGCAAACACTACAACATCCAAACAAGAAATCATTCCCAAAATGATATACTTGGGGATTTAAATGCTGCACTCTCAACATGGGATGGATCAACAGGCCAAAAACTCAACAGAGAGACATTACAACTTAACTCAAACCCTTACTGAAACAGACCTTAAGAGACTGCTATGGAATCTTCCATCCAAGCACCAAGGAATACACATTCTTCTCAGCAGCCCATGGAACTGTCTCTAGAAAGACAACATATTGAGCCATAAAACAAATCTCCAAGTATACAGGAAAGTTGAAATTATAGCCCATACCCTGCCAGACCACCATACTCTAAATCTTGACATTCATAACACAATAAACAGCAAAAAATACACTTGCTCTTTGAAACTACACATTATGTTGCTGAATGAGAAATGATTTCAGAAAAAAATTAAAAAGAAAATTTAAGATTTCCTAGAAGTGCACAACATTGAAAATACAACATATTAAAATCTCTGGGACACAATGAAAGCTGTCCTAATAGGTAAGTTTATAGCTCTTAGGGCCGATATAAAAAAAGGAAATGTCACAAGTGAAAAAACTAGAAATGAAAATGGAGTTATCACAACTGATACTCAAGAAAGTCAGAGTTTGCTCTGGCGCTGTGGAGGGCCCCTAGGCCATGCCCTAAGTCCCAAGTGATCCGAGCCACAGCTAGACACTCAGCCCTTTTTGCCCGGGATCCGGACCAGGGCAGACTCCCTGCTCCTCAGAATTCAAGAGTCCAAAAAAAAAAAAAAAAAACAAGCAAAGTTCTAGGAGACAAAAGCCATACATCTGAAGTCCTCTAAAATCATCCCATCACATGGGAGACATTCTTCATATGCACCTCAAAGATAAGTAAACCCTTTTTACCATCTTGTTCTTTTCTATTATTAGTCACCATAGTTTTACTTTTCCATACAGACACCACAAAATGCATACAACTTCAGAGACTATACCATTCATCCTCACATGTCACCAAGGTAGTAAAAAGAAAAAGTGCATTACCATACTAATCTTCATTCCCTGTCTACTAAATCTGACATAATCTATGTACTAACAGTCTAATAGCCTCATCTAGGAAATAACACCAATACCAGACAAGCGTACCCAACTCCAAGGCAAACATTAGTAATAACTGCTCAAGAGTAGTAATACCATCTAATTCAGATCAGTCAAAAACACACAGAAACTGAAAGAAAGTCTTAAGAGATAAAACAACAATGCCCAGGTCACAGCACAAATCCATGAGAAACAAAAACCAAGACAACAAATCTCCTACTGAAAGAATCAACCCCATAATGATAGATTGAAACCAGAACAAACTCACAGAAACTAACCAAGAAAGCCATAAATAAGATAGTGATTTTCAAAGCCTGATCTTTTCCATGATCAATACTATGAAAGAGGAAATCTAGGAGGAATTAAATAACTGCATCAACCACTTTGAACAGGAACACAACAGGCACTCGGAAGAGATGAGAAAAACAATTGAAGAAACAAAAATAGGTATAGACCAGTTAATACAATCTCAACAGAGTATAAATTGAAGTAAAAGACAAGTTATGGTCAATCCAGAACTCAATGGAGAGTCTTACTAGCACAACTAATGAAGCAGAAAGTAGAATAGCAGATCTTGAAGACAAAGTGGAAGAACTAAGCAGCTCAATGGAAGAGATTGTTAAAGCCAAAAAGATACTTGAGAGGAATATTCAAGAGTTATGGGATACCCTGAAGAAGCCTAACATGTGCATTCATGTAATACCAGAACAAGAATCCCAAAATACCACACCTGAGGAAAATTTTCAAATTATCATAAAGGAGAACTTTCCTCATCTAATGAGAGAGGCCCATCGAAATAAAAGTGGCATTTTGCACCCCAAACAGATATGAACAAAATGAAACTCACCAAGTCAAATAATAGTCAAAACACTCCACATACAGTACAAAGAAAATGTGCTGAGAGCTTCAAGGGAAAAAAAAGTCACTTTTAAAGGTAAACCTATTAAAATAACAAATGATTTTTTTCAATGGAAACAGTAAAAGCAAGAACAGCATGGAGAGATTTACTTCAAACATTGAATGATAAACAATGTCAACCAGGCTGATAGACCCGGCAAAACTATCAGTCATGATTGAAGGTGAAAGAAAAAATTTCCAGCACAAAAATGACTTGAAGGCTTACATGTCTACAAAACCAGGCCTTCATAAAATGCTAGAAAAGATACTCAAGCTTGAAGAAAAAGAACAAGCATATCTAGGGCAGAAGGGAAGTTTAATACCACCAAACCTACAAGTCAACTAATATATGTATGAAAGCCTCTAAACACAAAAGGTGTCAGGAATTAAAAGTAATTTCTCCATTATAACACTAAAAGTCAGTGGAATTAACTCATCAATCAAAAGACACAGATTACAAACTTGTATTACAAATCACAACCCATCCATCTGCTACCTTCAGGAAACACATCTCATTATAAAAAAATAGGTATATTCTAAAAATAAAAGGCTGGTCAAAAATTCATGCCCTAGTAGGAATGGCATAAGGTGACTGGAAAATTTCTTCTAGAATTTTCTCAAAGCCTCGTATTCTAAAATAGCCTATACCAAGCAAAAGGATAGCAATTTCTTTTTCTTTCTTCATTCTTTCAGTCAGAGGTATTTTTATTAAGTACCTACTGTGTGTCAGCACTAATCTTTAATCAATAAAAGAACAATTTTAAAATGGCATTGAATGTGTACTTTTTCTAGTCACAAGTGAGAGGTGAAAACTGACAGGTAATAACTTGTAAATACCAGATATTTGCTAGAAGGAAATGAAGTCAAACATTTGTGTACAGTGCCTTGTCCATAATAGGTATTCAGCAATTATCCCTCATAGAGTCTCTTGCCATGGCTTATGGAGGATTATGAATTTTGTCTTAATTGAAATAAAAAAGACCAAATATTTCAAATAAGCCTATAGGCAGCTGTGTCCCATTACTTATATGGTTATACAGTTAGTTCCTAGAATGTTATTCTTCACTGGCTGTTAGTTAGAAGACAAGGTTCCTGTGGACTTTTGGTACCAATGGAGTAAGTGTTAAGTGTCAGATAAATAGCACACAGAATAGTTCTTTCTGCAGGTCTGTTTTTCTGTTTGTTTTTGTTGGTTTGTTTTTGATTGCACAATGTTAATAATCAAACTATCGTAGCAGCTACAGAATAATTCACCAGCATGACACAAGTCAGAAAATACATCATCGGCATTTAGGAAGCAAAAGCAACTTTTGAAATTTTCTTTCAAAATTGTCAAATATATTTTTTAAACATTTTTATTATTTTTCTGCTCATACAAACTTAGTAGGTACACCGGTTCCCTCCCTCCCTCCTCCTCTCCCTGACACCCCTGCTCCCCCTCCCCTCACACCTCCCTTACCATCCCCCAGTGCCTCCCCCCCAATTCCCGGAGAATCCTTTAATGTGCCTGCCAGTCTTTCCTCTCCGGTGACGTACAAAGACCCAGTGGCATTCCCCTGAATCGTATCCTGTGTTCCCCCTGAGCACAAGAACACTACTGTGGCATCAATACCTTGCCTCCAAGGATCTTGGTGCCTTTAGCAAATGCTAGACTTTGTGGGGTCAATAGTTTGTTGGACATTGCGCAGGGCATGCAAAGTCCAATTATGATTGCTTCGGCCCTAACTTTTGTGGAGTATCTCGCATATCATTGCTCCTCCCATCCTTATGCTCTTACAATCTTACCACCCCCTCTTCCACAAATTTCCCTGAGCTTCAGGATGGGGAGAGATTAGGCTGGCCTAGTACTAGCTGGTTAATATAGAGTCTCTGAAGTTCTGGATTATGGTTTGTTGATTTTCTTTTGCAGTTTTGCTGCTCCTGCAATGCCCTTCACTCCATCCTGATGGGTATTGGATGTCACCGCCTGGCCAGAGACAAAAAGCTGTTAAAATGGAGTCTTGTTATAAGAGCCCATTCAAAGTTAGATGTAATAAAAGTAGGAAACCACAGTGAGGGAGGGGTTAATCACCCATTTGCAAAATGTTTACTTTTTATCTGCCAGACTATATGCCCTCCCCTTCTGGTGAGATCATACCCCCTCAGTTGTAAATGATCAGGAACGAACGTCTGTGAACTTAACAAGATGTCTCATTACTTACTTGCACTCTGTGATGGAGGCCTATTTTCAATGGTGTAATATGGTCCCCTCTAACCTTGTTTCTGGTGTGGCCCCCCTACCCCATTGCTCCTGTTCATAATCCTTGCAATTACTGTAAGTATTACAGAGATTTATCTTTGAGTGTCTCTAGGTGGGCTAAGTGGGTTTGGTACTAGGAACCACC
Source organism: Typhlomys cinereus (assembly GCA_023101885.1). Classification (NCBI taxonomy): domain Eukaryota; kingdom Metazoa; phylum Chordata; class Mammalia; order Rodentia; family Platacanthomyidae; genus Typhlomys; species Typhlomys cinereus. Next base: position 5,525,076 of record JALPQD010000022.1, on the reverse strand, counting down.
TATTAGGGAGTACATACGACACTTAATTTTCTGGGTATGGGATCCTTTACTTAATATGATTGTTTCTAATGACATCCATTTCCCGGCAAATTCCAGTAATTCATCATTTTTGATGGCTGAGTAGTACTCCATTGTATAGATGTACCACAGTTTCCTTATCCACTCGTCAACTGTTGGGCATTTGAGTTGATTCCATGACTTTGCTATTGTAAATAGTGCTGCTATGAACATGGTCGTGCTTGTGCTATCGACGTGAACCTCAGCTGTATGGGGGGTTATTCCCAAAAGTGGAATAGCAGGGTCATATGGCATTTCAATCTTTAACTTCTTTAAAAATCTCCAGATGGCTTGCCAGAGTGGTTGTATAAGCTTGCATTCCCACCAGCAATGTAGGAGAGTTCCCCTCTCTCCACATCCTCTCCAGCATTTGGTGTTCTTTGTATTGTGGATTTTTACCATCCTGACTGGGGTGAGATGATATCTCAGGGAAGTTTTGATTTGCATTTCCCTGATGGCTAAGGAAGTGGAGCATTTTTTCAGATATTTGTAAGACATTTTAATTTCGTCCCTGGTGAAGTTTCTTTTAAGTTCCATGGCCGTTTTTTTTTAATTTAATACATTTTTTATTATTATTTCAGCTCATACAAACTTAATAGGTACACCAGTTCCCTCCCTCCCTCCTCCTCCCCCCGAAACCCCTGGTTCCCATCCCCTCACCCCTCCCTCCCCATCCCCTAGTGCTTCCTGCCCCAATTCCCAGAGAGTTCTTTCTTGTGCATGCCTGACTCTCCTCATGGCCTCCTCTCCGGTGACGTACAAGGACCCAGTGGCATTTCCCTGAACCCTTTCCCGTGTTCCCCTTAAGCATAGGAACACTACTGTGGCTGTCAATCCCTTGCCTCCAAGGATCTTGGTGCCTTTAGCAGATGTTAGACTTTGTGAGGTCAATAGTGTGTTGGACATTGCGCAGGGCATGCAAAGTCCAATTATGATTGCTTCGGACCTAACTTGTGTGGAGTATCTTGCAAATCATTGCTTCTCCCATCCTTATGCTCTTACAATCTTACCACCCCCTCTTCTGCAAATTTCCCTGAGCTTCAGGATGGGGAGAGATTAAGCTGGCCTAGTTCTATGTGGTTGATATAGAGTCTCTGAAGTTCTGGATTGTGGTTTGTTGATTTTCTTTTGCAGTTTTGCAGCTCCTGCAATGCCCTTCACTCCATCCTGCTGGGCATTGTATGTCACCCTCTGGCCAGAGACAAAAAGCTGTTAAACTGGAGTCTTATTATAAGAGCACATACAAGGGTAGATGTAATAAAAGTAGGAAACCTCAGTGAGGGAGGGGTCAATCACCCATTTGCAAAATGGTTACTTTCTATCTGCCAGACTATATGCCCTCCCCTTCTGGTGAGATCATACCCCCTCAATTGTAAATGATAAGGAACGAACGTCTGTGAACTTAACCAGGTGTCACATTCCTTACTTGCAGTCCTTGATGGAGGCCTATTTTCTCTACTGTAACATGGTCACTTCTCTCCTTGTTTCTGGTGTGGCTATCCTACCTCATCCCTCCTGTTCATAATCCTTGCAATTACTATAGGTAATACATAGATTTGCCTCTGAGTGTCTCAATGTGGGTTGGGTGGGTTTGGTACTAGGAACCACCTATTAGGGAGTACATACGGCGCTTAATTTTCTGGGTTTGGGATACTTCACTTAATATAATTGTTTCTAGAGACATCCATTTCCCGGAAAATTTCAGTAATTCATCCTTTGTGATAGCTGAGTAGTACTCCATTGTATAGATGTACCACAATTTCTTTATCCACTCGTCAACTGTTGGACATTTGGGTTGATTCCATGACTTTGTTATTGTAACAGTGCTGCTATGAACATGGTCGTGCTTGTACCATCGAGGTGAACCTCTGCTGCATGGGGGTTTATTCCTAAAAGTGGAATAGCAGGGTCATATGGCATTTCAATCTTTAATTTCTTTAAGAATCTCCAGACGAATGAATTCTTGTACATGGTGATAAGTACAGGTCCAGCTTTAATCTTCTGCATGTGGAGATCCAGTTTTGCCAGCACCATTTGTTGAAGTTGCTGTTCTTTTTCCATTGGATTTTTTGGGCCCCTTTGTCAAAAAGCAAATGCCTGTAATTTTGTGGGCTTATATCTGGGTCTTCAATCCTTATCCATTAATCTGTGTGTCTATTATGGAGCCAGTACCAGGCTGTCTTTATTACTATGGATTTGTAGTATAGATTTAGGTTTGGTATGGTAATACCTCCAGCAGTGTTTTTGTTACTCAGGATTATCTTTGCTATCCTAGGTCTTTTGTGCCTCCATATGAACTTTGAGATTGTTTGATCAACTTCTTTGAAGAATTGCTTGGGATTTTAATTGGTATCGCATCCAGGGCCCATTTTTTAATTGGGCCATTAGTTTCCTTGGTGTTTAGTTTTCTAAGTTCTTTGTGCACTCTGAATAGTAGAGCTCTATCAGATATGTGGTTAGTGAAGATTTTCTCCCATTCTGTGGGTTGCCTTTGAGCTCGTGTTACAATCTCTTTATCTGAACAGAAGCTCTTTAATTTCACAAGATCCCAACTGTTGAGTGTTGGTAGCAGTGACTGTGCCATTGGATGTCTGTTTAGGAACTGTTGGCCTAGCCCAATCAGCTCGAGGGTGTGCCCTATCGGTTCAGTTATGATTTTTATAGCCTCTGGCCTTATATCAAGGTCCTTGATCCATTCGGAATAAATTCTTATACATGGTGACAAGTACAGGTCCAGTTTTAATCTTATGCATGTGAAGATCCAGTTTTGCCAGCACCATTTGTTGAAGATGCTGTTCATTTTCCATTGGATATTTTGGGCCCCTTTGTCAAAGACCAAATGACTGTAATTTTGTGGGCTTATATCTGGGTCTTCAATCCTTATCCATTGATCTGTATGTCTATTATGGAGCCAGTACCAGGCTGTCTTTATAACTATGGATTTGTAGTATAGACTTAGGTTTGGTATGGTAATACCTCCAGCAGTGTTTTTGTTACTCAGGATTGTCTTTGCTTTTTGTGCCTCCATATGAACTTTGAGACTGTTTGGTCAACTTCTTTGAAAAATTGCTTTGGTGTTTCGATTGGTATAGCATTGAATCTGTATATTGCCTTTGGTAGGATGGTCATTTTTCGATGTTGATTCTACCAATCCAGGAACATGGCAGGTCTTTCCATCTTCTGGTGTGTTCTGCAATTTCTTTCTTTAGGGTTTTAAAGTTTTCATTGTAAAGGTCTTTTACCTCCTTGGTTAGGTTTAAACCAAGGTATTTCATTTTTTTAGGGGCTATAGTAAATGGGATTGTTTCTCTCAAGGCTTTTTCACTTCTTTCATTCTGGGCATACAGGAAGGCCACTGAGTTTTGTACATTTATTTTGTATCCTGCCACCCTGCTGAACTTCTCAATTAGTTCCAGAAGCTTCCTGGTGGAGTTTTTGGGATCACTCACGTATAAGATCATGTCATCTGCAAATAGGGATAGCTTGACTTCTTCCTTGCCGATTTGAATCCATCTTATACTTTCTTGTCTTATGGCTTCAGCTAAGACTTCAAGTACAATATTGAATAGAAGTGGTGAGAGTGGACAGCCTTGTCTAGTTCCTGATCGAAGTGGGAATGCTTCCAATTGTTCCCCATTGAGAATAATCCTTGCTGTGGGCTTGTTGTATACAGCTTTTATTGTATTGATAAAGGTTCCTTCCTTTCCTACTGTCTCTACTGTTTTGATCAAAAAGGCTGTTGGATCTTGTGAAAAGCTTTATCTGCATCTATTGACAGTATCATGTGGTCTTGGACTTTGCACTGGTTTATGTGATGAATTACATTTATTGACTTGTGTATGTCGAACCAGCCTTGTGTGCTGGGGATGAAGCCTACTTGGTCCCCCTGAATGATCTTTTTGATATGTTTTTGAATCAGGTTTGCTAAGACTTTTTTGAGAATCTTTGCATCTTTGTTCATCAGAGAGATCAGCCTATAGTTTTCTTTTTTAAATGAATTTTTTTTCGGTTTTGGGATTAAAATGATATTAGCTTCATAGAAGGAATTTGGTAGTGTTCCTTCCTTTCCTGTTTGATGGAACAGTCCTTAAATGTCTGGTGGAACTCTGTGCTGAATCCATCTGGTCCAGGACATTTTTTGGTGGGAATATTCGAGATTATTACTTCAATTTCCTCATATGTTATAGGATTATTTAAATAATTCACAACTTCCTAATTCAATTTAGGTAAGTTGTGTTTACTTAGAAATTCATCTATCTCTTTTGTGTTGTCAAACTTCACAGAGTATAAGTTTTTGAAATATGATGTTATAATTCTCTGGATTTCTTGGGTATCAGTAAGTGATAACTCCATGTTCATTTCTAATTTTGTTAATTTAGGTTTTCTCTCTCTTGCTTTTGCTTAATTTAGGTAGGGGTGTATCAATCTTACTGATTTTTTCAAAGAACCAGCTTTTTGATGGGTTGATTTTTTCTATCGTTTTCTTAGTCTCGATTTCAGATATTTCTCCCCTTATTTTGCTAATCTCCTCTCTTCTACTACTTTTGGAATCAGATTCCTCTAGTGTCTCTAAAGCTTTAAGCTGCATTGTTAAGTTGTTTATTTCTGATGTTTCCATTTTTTTGATGTAGGCATTAAGAGCTATGAACTTACCTCTTAGAACAGCTTTCATTGTGTCCCAGAGATATTGACAAGTTGTATTTTCATTATCGTTCGCTTTCAGGAAATCTTGAATTTCCTTTTTAATTTCTTCCTGAATCCAGTTCTCATTCAGCATCATATTGTTAAGTTTCCAGGAGTTAGTGTATTTTCTCTTGTTTATTGTGTTATGGATGTCCAGCTTTAGGCCATGGTGGTCTGATAGGGCACAGGTTAGAATTTCAACTTTTTGTACATGTATTGATTCGTTTTGTGGCCCAGTATGTGATCTATTTTGGAGAAAGTTCTGTGTGCTGCTGAGAAAAATGTGTATTCTTTGGTGCATGGGTGAAAAGTTCAATAGAGATCTGTAAGGTCCATTTCTTTCAGGGTTTGATTAATGTCCAAAGTGTCTCTGTTAAGCTTTTGATCTGTTGATCTATCCGTTGTTGAGAGGGTGGTGTTGATGTCCTCAAGAATTATCGTTTGGGGGTTGATTTCTTGCTTTAGACCCTGTAGGGTTTTCTTAATGAATGTGGAGGGGCCCGTATTGGGTGCATATATGTTCAGTATTGTGAAGTTTTCCTGGTGAATTGTACCTATGACTAAAATGTGGTATCCATCCGTGTCTCTTATAATTTTCTTTGGTTTGAAGTCCACTTTGTCTGATAACATAATGGCTACCCCTGCCTGTTTCCTGCTTCCATTAGCTTGTAGAATTGTTGACCACCCTTTTATTTTTAGAGCATGCCTATCTTTTGTGGTGAGATGGGTTTCCTGCAGACAGCAGATTGATAGATTGTGATTTTTAATCCAAATTTGTAATCTGTGTCTCTTGCTTGGTGAGTTAATTCCATTAATATTTAGTTTATAATGGAGAAACATTTTTAATTCCAGACATTTATTATGTTTAGTAGTTTCTATAAGTATATTGCTTCACTTTTTTTTAAATACATTTTTTATTATTATTTCAGCTCATACAAACTTAATAGGTACACCAGTTCCCTCCCTCCCTCCTCCTTCCCCTCTATCCTCTGCTCCCACTCCCTAGCCCCTCTTCCTCCCCCAGTACCCCGTGTTCCCACTCCTCACGCCCCTCCCTCCCCATCCCCCATTGCCTCCCGCCCCAATTCCCAGAGAGTCCTTTCTTGTGCGTGCCTGATTTTCCTCTGGGCCCTCCTCTCCGATGATGTACAAGGACCAGTGGCCTTTCCCTGAACCCTTTCCCGTGTTCCCCTTAGGTATAGGAACAGTGCTGTGGCTGCTAATCCCTTGCCTCCAAGGATCTTGGTGCTTTTAGCAGATGCTAGACTTTGTGAGGTCAATAGTGTGTTGGTCAATGCGCAGGGCATGTAAAGTCCAATTATGATTGCTTCAACCCTAACTTGTATGGAGAATCTTACATATCATTGCTCCTCCCATCCTTTTGCTCTTACAATCTTACCCCCTCTTCCGCAAATTTCCCTGAGCTTCAGGATGGCGAGAGATTAAGCTGGCCTAGTTCTAGGTGGTTGATATAGAGTCTCTGAAGTTCTGGATTGTGGTTTGTTGATTTTCTTTTGCAATTTTGCTGCTCCTGCAATGCCCTTCACTCCATCCTGCTGGGCATTGTATGTTACCCCCTGGCCAGAGACAAAAAGCTGTTAAACTAGAGTCTTGTGATAAAAGCACATTCAAAGGTAGATGTAATAAAAGTGGGAAACCACAGTGAGGGAGGGGTCTATCACCCATTTGCAAAATGGTTACTTTTTATCTGCCAGACTATATGTCCTCCTCTTCTGGGGAGATCATACCCCCTCAGTAGTAAATGATCAGGAACGAAAGTCTGTGAACTTAATCAGATGTCTCATTACTTATTTGAGTCTTTGATGGAGGCCTATTTTCAATGCTGTAACATGGTCCCTTCTCTCCTTGTTTCTGGTGTGGCCCTTCTACCCCATTCCACCTGTTCATAATCCTTGCAATTACTGTCTCTAGGTGGGCTGTGTGGGTTTGGTACTAGGAGCCACCTATTAGGGAGTAAATACTGTGCTTAATTTTCTGGGTCTGGGATACTTCACTTAATATAATTGTTTCTAATGACATCCATTTTCTGGCAAATTCCGGTAATTCATCATTTTTTATGGCTGAGTAGTACTCCATTGTATAGATGTACCACAGTTTCCTTATCCATTCGTCATCTGTTGGACATTTGGGTTGATTCCAGGACTTTGCTATTGTAAAAAGTGCTGCTATGAATATGGTCGTGCTTGAGCTATCGAGGTGAACCTCTGCTGTATGGGGGGGTTATTCCCAAAAGTGGAATAGCAGGGTCATATGGCATTTCAATGTTTAATGTCTTTAAGAATCTCCAGACGGCACGCCAGAGTGGCTGTATGAGCCTGCATTCTCACCAGCAATGTAGGAGAGTTCCCCTCTCTCCACATCCTCTCCAACATTTGTTGTTGTTTGTATTGTGGATTTTTGCCATCCTGACCGGGGTGAGATGATATCTCAGGGAAGTTTTGATTTGCATTTCCCTGATGGCTAAGGAAGTGGAACATTTTTTAAGATATTTGTTAGTTATTTTAATTTCATCCCTGGTAAAATTTCTTTTAAGTTCGAGGGCCCATTTTTTAATTGGGCCATTGGTTTCCTTGGTGTTTAGTTTTCTAAGTTCTTTGTGCACTCTGGACAGCAGAGTTCTATCACATGTGTGGTTAGTGAAGATTTTCTCCCATTCTGTGGGTTGCCTTTGAGCTCATGTTATAATCTCTTTATCTGAACAGAAGCTCTTTAATTTCACCAGATCCCAACTGTTGAGAGTTGGTAGCAGTGACTGTGCCATGGGATGTCTGTTAAGGAACTGTTAGCCTAGCCTGATCAGCTCGAGGGAGTTCGCTATCCTTTCAACTATGGTTTTTATAGTCTGGCCTGATATCAAGGTCCTTGATCCATTTCGAATTAAGTCTTGTACATGGTGACAAGTACGGGTCCAGCTTTAATCTTCTGCATGTGGAGATCCAATTTTGCCAGCACCATTTGTTGAAGATGCTGTTCATTTTCCATTGGATTTTTTGGGCCCCTTTGTCAAAAAGCAAATGCCTGTAATTTTGTGGGCTTATATCTGGGTCTTCAATCCTTATCCATTAATCTGTGTGTCTATTTTGGAGCCAGTACCAGGCTGTCTTTATAACTATGGATTTGTAGTATAGACTTAGGTTTGGTATGGTAATACCTCCAGTACTGTTTTTGTTACTCAGGATTGTCTTTGCTATCCTGGGTCTTTTGTGCCTCCATATGAACTTTGAGGTTGTTTGGTCAACCTCTTTGAAAAATTGCTTTGGGATTTTGATTTGTATAGCATTGAATCTGTATATTGCCTTTGGTACGATGGTCATTTTTACAATGTTGATTCTGCCAATCCAGGAACATGGGAGGTCTTTCCACCTTCTGGTGTCTTCTGCAATTTCTTTCTTGAGGGTTTTAAAGTTTTCATTGTAAAGGTCTTTTACCTCCTTGGTTAGGTTTATACAAGGTATTTCATTTTTTTAGGGGCTATAGTAAATGGGATTGTTTCTCTCAAGGTTTTTTCACTTCTTTCATTCTTGGCATGTTGGAAGGCCTCTGATTTTTGCACATTTATTTTGTATCCTGCCACCCTGCTGAACTTCTCAATTAGTTCCAGGAGCTTCCTGGTGGAGTTTTTGGCATCACTCAGGTATAAGATCATGTCGTCAGCAAACAGAGATAACTTGACTTCTTCCTTGCCAATTTGAATCCCGCTTATGTCCCTTTCTTGTCTTATGGCTTCAGCTAAGATTTCAAGTACAATATTGAATAGAAGTGGTGAGAGTGGACAGCCTTGTCTAATTCCTGATAGAAGTGGGAATGCTTCCAATTGTTCCCCATTGAGCATAATCCTTGCTGTGGGCTTGTTGTATACAGCTTTTTTTATATTCATAAAGGTTCCTTCCATTCCTACTGTCTCTAGCGTTTTGATCATAAAAGGCTGTTGGATCTTGTCAAAAGCTTTTACTGCATCTATCGAGAGTATCATGTGGTCTTGGACTTTGGACTGGTTTACATGATGAATTACATTTATTGATTTGCATATGTTGAACCAACCTTGTGTTCCGGGGATGAAGCCTACTTGGTCCCCGTGAATGATCTTTTTGATATGTTTTTGAATCCGATTTCCTAAGACTTTGTTGAGAATCTTTGCGTCTGTGTTCATCAGAGAGATCGGCCCAAAGTTTTCTTTTTTAAGTGAATCTTTATTAGGTTTTGGGATTAAAACGATATTAGCTTCATAGAAGGAATTTGGTAGTGTTCCTTCCTTTGCTATTTGATGGAACAGTTTAAGGAGTATTGGTGTTATTAACTCCTTAAATGTCTGGTAGAACTCTGTGCTGAATCCATCTGGTCCAGGACATTTTTTGGTGGGAAGATTCGCGATTACTTCTTCAATTTCCTTATATGTTATAGGACTATTTAAATAATTCACAACTTCCTGATTCAATTTAGGTAAGTTGTGTTTACTTAGAAATTCATCCATCTCTTTTGTGTTTTCAAACTTCACAGGGTGTAAGTTTTTGAAATATGATGTTATAATTCTCTGGATTTCTTCGGTATCAGTAGTGATAACTCCATGTTCATTTCTAATTTTGTTAATTTGGGTTTTCTCTCTCCTGCTTTTGGTTAATTTAGCTAGGGGTGTTTCAATCTTATTGATTTTTTCAAAGAACCAGCTTTTTCACGGGTTGATTTTTTCTATCATTTTCTTAGTCTCGATTTCAGATATTTCTCCCCTTATTTTGCTAATCTCCTCTCTTCTACTACTTTTGGGATCAGATTCCTCTAGTGTCTCTATAGCTTTAAGCTGCATTGTTAAGTTGTTTATTTTTGATGTTTCCATTTTTTTGCTGTAGGCATTAAGAGTTATGAACTTACCTCTTAGAACAGCTTTCATTGTGTCCCAGAGATTTTGACAAGTTGTATTTTCATTATCATTCGCTGTCAAGAAATCTTGAATTTCCTTTTTAATTTCTTCCTGAATCCAATTCTCATTCAGCATCATATTGTTAAGTTTCCAGGAGTTAGTGTATTTTCTCTTGTTTGTTGTGTTGTGGATGTCCAGTTAGGCCATGGTGGTCTGACAGGGCACAGGTTAGAATTTCAACTTTTTTGTACATGCGTAGATCGTTTTGTGGCCCAGTATGTGATCTATTTTGGAGAAAGTTCTGTGTGCTGCTGAGAAAAATGTGTATTCTTTGGTGCGTGGGTGAAAAGTTCGATTGAGTTCTGTAAGGTCCATTTCTTTCAGGGTTTGATTAAGGTCCAAAGTGTCTCTGTTAAGCTTTTGACCTGTTGATCTATCCCATGTTGAGTGGGCGGTGTTGAAGTACCCAAGAATTATTGTTTGGGGGTTGATTTCTTGCTTTAGATGCTGTAGGGTTTTCTTAATTAATGTGGAGGGGCCCATATTGGGTGCATATATGTTCAGTATTGTGAAGTCTTCCTGGTGAATTGTACCTGTGACTAAAATGTGGTATCCATCCGTGTCTCTTATAATTTTCTTTGGTTTGAAGTCCACTTTGTCTGATATCATAATGGCTACCCCTGCCTGTTTTCTGTTTCCATTAGCTTGTAAAATTATTGATCAGCCTTTCATTTTTAGGGCATGCCTATCTTTTGTGGTGAGATGGGTTTCCTGCAGGCAGCAGATTGATGGATTGTGATTTTTAATCCAAATTTGTAATCTGTGTCTCTTGATCGGTGAGTTAATTCCATTAACATTTAGTGTTATAATGGAGAAACTATTTTTGATTCCAGACATTTATCATGTTTAGTAGTTTTTATAAGTATATTGCTTCACTTTTAATGGTGTTATACTTGCCTACTGTTCTCCTGGATATGCCTGTTTTTTTCTTCAAGCTTGAGTATCATTTCTAGCATTTTTTGAAGGTCTGGTTTGGTGGACATGTATTCCTTCAAGTTGCCCTTTTGCTGGAAGATTTTTCTTTCTCCCTCAATCATGACTGATAGTTTTTCAGGATAAATCAACCTAAGTTGACATTTTTGCTCATTCAATACTTCAAGTATGTCTCTCCAAGCTCTTCTTGCTTTTACTGTTTCCATTGATGTGAGTGTTACTAGTCCTAGAAGCCTGCTCTCTGGATGATACATTAGCAACTGTATGGGCCATTGAGTGACTCCTCCCTTGAGCCATTGAGTTTGCCTCTTGTATGCAAGACAAAAGCAGGGGGAACTTCCACCTTGGGAGTAGAGAAAACTCCCAGGTCATTTGGAAAGCTTTTGTTTCTCTAAGAAACTGGCTGGGCTGTTCCTCCCCCCATCAGTTCTTTCCTGCTTATCTAAAGATATGTTAATGCAGGGACCAGGTAACTGTTTTGAGGTATACATTGTCCATTCCCTTCTAGCAACAAGGTGACATGCCTGTTTAACATACCTGGCAATATGTCCAGCTCACAGGCAATTGGGTGTCACTCTTGCTTTTCTTTGTTAACCAAAATGTATGCATTTTCAATAGTTCTGTAAAGAATTTGGCCCTGCTTCTTGATTATAAAAACCCTGTATGTTACAATAAAGTTGTCTTGGATGATAGCTAACATCCAAGGTCCCCTCTGACCAAAAGCCTGAAACTTTTAATTCCTACCATTCCTACTTCAGAATCCTGCTTTTGTAGGTCCGAGTTGGCGCTGGTTCGGGGGCCAGACACAATAAGAAGTCATTTGTTATTTTAATTGGTTTACCTTTAAAAGTGACTTTTTTTTCCCCCTTGAAGCTATTAGAACCTTTTCTTTGTCTTGAATGTGGAGTGTTTTGAATATTATTTGCCATGGTGAGTTTCTATTTTGGTCATATCTGCTCGGGGTGCGGAATGCCTCTTGTATTTGGATGGGCCTCTCATTCTTTAGATGAGGGACGTTTTCCTTGATGATAGTTTGAAAAATTTCCTCAGGTGTGGCATTTGGGATTCTTGGTCTGGTGTTCCATGAATACGCATGTTAGACTTCTTCAGCGTGTCCCATAACTCTTGAATATTTCTCTCAAGTACCTTTTTGGCTTTAACAACCTCTTCCATTGAGCTGGTTAATACTCCCACTTTGTCTTCAAGATCTGAAATTCTGCTTCGTTTCTTCTGCCGATAAGACTTTGTTCAGAGTTCTGGGTTGAGGATAACTTATCTTTTAGTTCAGTTTTAAGCTCTGTTTTATTCTGTTTTAACTGCTCTATGCCTATTTTTGTTTCTTGAACTGTTTTTCTCAACTCCTCCAAGTGTCTGTTGTGTTCCTCTTCAAAGTGGTTGATGCGGTTGTTTAACTCCTCACGGATTTCCTCTTTCATATTATTGAACATGGTAGTGATCATATTTTGAAAGTCGTTATCTTGGGTTAGGCTTTCTTGGCTATTTTTCTATGAATTTGTTTTGGTTTGAATCTATCATTATGGGGTTAATTCTTTCCGTGGGGGATTTATTTGTCTTCTGGGGTTTTGTTTCTCATGCATCTGCGTTTTGACTTGGGTATTGTTGTTTTGTCTCTTAAGATCTTTCAGATTCTAAAACAGCCTGATACTGGCTCTAAAACAGACACACAGATCAATGGATAAGGGTTGAAGACCCAGATATAAGCCCATACAACTACAACCATTTGATCTTTGACAAAGAGGCCAAAAAAATCCAATAGAAAAAAACGACATCTTCAACAAATGGTGCTGGAAAAATTGGATATCCACATGCAGAAATTTAAAACTGGACCCGTACCTGTCACCATGTACAAGACTTAATTCCGAATTAATCAAGGACCTCAATATAAGGCCAGAGACCATAAAAACCATAGTTGAAAGATTCGGGAACCCCCTCGAGCTGATTGGACTAGGCCAACAGTTCCTAAATGGACATCCAATAGCACAGTCACTACATCCAACACTCAACAGATGGGATCTTGTGAAATTAAAGAGCTTCTGTTCAGATAAGGAGATTGCAACTGGAGCACAAAGGCAACCCACAAAATGGGAGAAAATCTTCACTAACCACATATCTGATAGAGCTCTATTATCCAGAGTACACAAAGAACTTAGAAAACTAAACATCAAGGAAACAAATGGCCAATTTAAAAAATGGGCCTTGGAACTTAAAAGAAACTTTACCAGGGACGAAATTGAACTGTCTAACAAATATCTTAAAAATTGCTCCACTTCCTTAGCCATCAGGGAAATGCAAATCAAAACCTCCCTGAGATATCATCTCACCCCAGTCAGGATAGCAAAAATCCACAACACAAACACCACCAATTGCTGGAGAGGATATGGAGAGAGGGGAACTCTTCAACACTGCTGGTGGGAATGCAACTACACTAGCGAGCCGTCTGGAGATTCTTAAAGAAGTTTAAGATTGAAATGCCATATGACCCTGCTATTCCACTTTTGGAACTAACCCCCCAAGCAGCAAAAATTTACCTTGATAGCACAAGCACGATCATGTTCATAGCAGCACTGTTTACAATAGCAAAGTCATGGAATCAACCCAAATGCCCAACAGTTGATGAGTGGTAAGGAAAATACAATGGAATACTACTCAGCCATCAAAAATGATGAATTAATGGAATTTTCCAGGAAATGGATGGAATTAGAAACAATTATATTGAGTGAAGTATCCCAGACACAGAAAATTAAGGACCATATGTACTCCCTAACAGGTGGATCCTAGTACCAAACCCACTTAGAGACACATTCAAATCTCTGTAATACCTATAGTAATTACAAAGATTATAAACAGGAGGGAAGGGGAAGGAGGGCCACACCACAAACAAGGAGAGAGGGGATCATGTTACAGCAGAGAAAATAGGCCACCATCAAGGAATGCAAGTAAGTAATAAGACATCTGGTTAAGTTCACAGACTTTCCTTCCTAATCATTTGCCACCGATGGGGTATGATCTCACCAGAAGGGGAGGGCATGGAGCCTGGCAGATAGAAAGTAACCATTGTGCAAATGGGTAACTGACCCTTCTCACTGCAGTCTCCTATTTTTATTCCATCTACCTTTGAATATACTCTTATAATAAGACTCTATTTTAACAGCTTTTTATCTCTGGCCAGGTGGTGACATCCAGTACTCATCAGGATGGAGCCAAGGACATTGCAAGAGCAGCAAAACTAAAACAAGAAAACACAACAATCAATAATTCAGAACATCAGAGACTCTATATAAACCACTTGGAATCAGGCCTGCCTAATCTCTCCCCATCCTGAAGCTCAGGGAAATTTGCGGAAGAGGGGGCGGTAGATTGTAAGATTGTAAGAGCACAAGAATGGGGAGAAGTAATGATATGTAAGATACTCCACAACAAGTTAGGTCCGAAGCAATCATAATAAGACTTTGCATGACCTGCGCAATGACTAACACATTATTGACTCCTCTAAGTCTTGCATGGACTAAAGGCACTAGGATCCTTAGATGCTAGGGATTAACAGCCACAATAATGTTCCTGTAATTATGGGGAACACAAGAAAGAGTTCTAGGAATGCTACTGAGTCCTTACCCCTCATCAGAGAGGAGGGCCCTAAGGAAAGTTTGACATACACATTAAAGGAGGAGGCACTGGAGATAGGAGGGAGGAGGGGGAAAAAGGAGGGGGAAAAGGGGGAAGGGAGTTAGGGGGTCCAGGGAGGGTGGAAAGAGGGAGAAGACCAGTGTACCTATTAAGTTTATATGAGCAGAAATAAATGAATAAATAAATTATTTAAAAAAAGAAAATACTGAGAAACTTATTTAGCAATGTGTGTATTAAAGAAATGTGAGCCCAAGAAAATAATTTTTTGAAAAACTTGGTTTCTTTTTCTCTTCAGTTTTACAGTTGTAAAAAATGCATTTTAGTTTACAGTTACAAAAGGAGAGAGAGACTACAAAAGCTGAAGAGTGATTGTTAAAGTTCACAGTGGTTACTTGTATGCTGAAATAAATTACAGTTGAGGGTTTGATATAATCTCTTTTTGTTAAACACAATATTTTATTGTTTATTAAACTATTTTTTTAATTTTGAAAGTTTTTTCAGTTCATTCTTTTTAAAAAGTATTTTATTTATTTTATTGTGTGTGTGTTTGTGTGTGTGTGTGTGTGTGTGTGTGTGTGTGTGTGTGTGTGTATGTGTGTGTGTGTATCAGAGGGCACTGTGACCAAAGGTGATGTTGGAAATCAGCCTGGATTGCACTGCAGTTTCCTCCTGGCCTTTTTAGGGACCTAAGATCAGAACTCATGATCTTATGCTTACAAAAATAGAGTTTTAACCCCTGAGCCATCTGTCCAGCTCCTGTTGTTTACTAGTTACAGAGAGTAGAAAACACCCTTCATGGAAGAAATGACATGACTGGCTGGCAGTAGCTGAAGGAGTCCTATGTCATATCCATTTGGAGGCTAAGATTTACAAAACTGCTGGCTGCAAAAGCAGACTTCTCCTGATGTAGGGGTGTAAAATATTTTTAAGAATTAAAATTTACCTTTTGTACATTAATATCATGATATTTATGGACACTAAGTTCATTTAGTATTGTGTATATAGTTTCAGCATATTTTTTTCATTTTTCCGGTTTTACAAGCCTAATGAGTGATTGTCCTTACCTGCATCCTTACCCCTATCTCTTCTCCCTTCCTCTTCTACACTCCTTTCCCTTCAACAGTTCATCCCTTTCCCTCCTACCTTACTTTCTGTCTGCTCATGTGGACTCCAGAGTTCCATTGGAGTTTTCTGTTCCAGTAAAGGATCAGGACTCTGTGGCAGATTAAGTGGCCTTTCCTTGGATAGACCCACTGACAGGGGCACTCTCCTTCACCTGTCTAGCCCTAGTCCCTAAGGTTCCACCTGTACATAATTATTTCTCCTGAGTTCCTTGCTAGTCTATGGGGGAATGATGATATGTCAATCATAGTGCAGGTCTAGTGAGGGTAAGTCTCAATTCAATAAATACCTGGATGTAGCAACCCTGTCTTGAGTGGAATGTCCTGTCCGGCTGTGGACCTCCCCACTTTTAGGTTCTTACAATCTTATCACCCCCTTTTCCAGAACATTTCTTGAGCCTTAGGAGAGATCTGGTTGGCTTGATTCTGGATGAGCATTTAGGGTAGCTGGTATTCTGTGCTCTGGTTGGTTGTTGTTGCCTATTTCACTGATCTTCTATTGTGATAGGCTGCATCTTGTTTGGATATTACGATTTTATATCTATTTAAGTATGAAAATTATCTGTTCATTTTATGCTGGAGATTAAATTTTGGGCTTTGAAATGATAGGCAAGAGTCTATTACTAAGATATATCTCTGGCTATAAAAATGGAAACAATTTAAGTCCATAAAATTACATCTGCATTGTTCTCTATTATTTTGAGAATTTTGTGTCTTTTATGACAGTGTTTTCATTGATGGACCTTTTTGGTGAATTAAAGTCATTGATGCAAAATTATCACATTTGTCTCTCCTCTTTTAAAGTTAGCTTGAATATTTGCATTTGAGTTAGATGTATACTTAGAAGTGGAATTTGTGGCCTGCAGAATAGATATATATTTTTATTTAGTAGATTCTTCTTAATATATTTTAAAATGAATTTATGTAATTTCTATCACTGATTTTTGGTGTCAGATAAGAAGTCATCATCTAATGAAGCCACAAATTTTTTCTGTTTAATTATTAATTTTAATGTAAATGATTTTTTGCTGTTTATAATAGCAATTTATTAACATAGCAGTCAATTGCAAAACGAAATTATTGGTAACAATATTGTTGCAATAATTTGTGTAATATGTATTTGAAATCAAAGTCCTACAATAACTGCATGAGAAATTCAATAGAATTAAATTAATTAAATTAATTCACCAATGTCATAGAATTAAAAGATCCTACAAGTCATTACATTATTATTTATCTGTGTATCTGTTGTTTACTTTTCCTAAACACATTGCTTCATATCAAATATTTTAAAGAAGTATTTGTCTGCTTATTTTTCTGAGACTACTGATTGTTACATTGTGATTAAATAAGTTGATTACACAATTTACCAAATATAGAGACATTTCAAATAGAGACATTTGAAACACTAATTCAGAGTGAGCAACAAAAGAGAAAGAGTCATTAACAAGAGAAATAGGAAAATTTTGGAATATAGACTAAAGCTAGATCACTGTTAATGGAATGATGCAATAATTTTAATAAAGTAGCATAATGGAATTCTTTTCTTTAAATGTATTTAAAGCAAAACAGTAGGTTTTTGTCAGAAAAAGTAGAACTAAAATTAGAAAAAATATATAAAATATAGAAAAAATTACATCTAAACCACTGGTACATTTGATAATTTTCATTTCTTCTCCTTCTAAATAATTTTTATATTCTTATTGTGAATTATGACTGTGAAAACCATATTTTAGTAAATATAAATTTATTTCATTTAGGCAACTATGTTCTTATTGTTTAATTTTATTGTAAGAGTCCTTTTGGAGTTGATGATACATTGTTACAGTTGAATTTGAGGTGCACAAAATTGCAGAAAATAATATGTGTATCAATTTGTGAGAGTAAGAAATTGATACAACTGTTCTGATGTTCACTCACTGTCTCTGGAAGATGGTCTTTGTCTAAACGGAATAGGTGAGGTAAACTATTTCAATCACCCCATCTCTTTAGTTCCTTTATTAGAATATGAAGACCAGAAACAAAGTCCATTATCTATGAACATAGTTCCATGCACAATTCCCTATCAGTTACACAACTCTGGGATTTAAAAAAGGAAATGTTTCATTAAATGAAATGTTTCTAGTAGTGTGATCAACCATGTGAAATTCAATTAGGACCCTAATTTATCTTGGGTCAGCAGAGGATTCATGAATTTGGAGAAAAAGTAATTGCTTTTCACAATAGCAAAAAGTATCTGGGGAGCAGGTATAATTCTTTGAAATTTATCTCTTTCTTCTAAACCTGTTAATTATGTATACATACATCTTAATGAAAATTCATTATAGGTAAGATAATGGATTTATGCAAAATATTATAGTGTACTTTTCTGTGCTAGTTCATGATTACAAGTAATTAATATCATTCAACTTAGAGAAAAACAAAACGACTGAAAATTCAAGTGAGAAATTACTCTATTTTTTCAGGCTCTTCTGAAATGATTTCACTGCACTTTAACTATTTAAATGAATGAAAATTTTAAGGCTTGGATTCAGATTAGTGGTACAGTATGTGCCTAGCATAAACAGGACCTTAGGTTCTTTCTGCAGCATTATCAAAGGAAAAGGGACAGAAAGAGAGATAAACGGAGAATAAAAATGAGAGAGAGAAGGAAGGAGAGAAAGAAAAGTAGGAATTACAATGAGTAATTCATATAGTAGATCATGTACTAAAGATTATATTATGGTTTGAAATGTGAACTGTCACCTACAGGTCCATGTGTTTGAATATTTAGTTGTTTGGGAAGGTTATGGAACCTTTAAAAGGTGGACTCTTGGTGAAGGAAGGCAATCACAGGGTATGGGTCTTCAGGTTAATTAGCTTCACCTGCTTCTAGGAGAGGTCAGCTCTTGCAGTTAGCAATTTTGCAGCTATTACCCTTCTTAATGGATATGATTTAAACTTCCTCCAGTTCCTGTCAGCCAACCATGCCTTTTCTGCCATAATGGACTGTATTTCCCCCCCCCAAAACCATACATTGATTAAATCTCCTTTTTCTCCCTTTAAGTTGCTTGACATTGGATGGTATCTCACTGCAGCAGAGAATAGTATCTAGTATAAAAAAATTAGTACCAAGAAGTGGAGTATTATGAGATTAAGATCATCTGGTGTCAAGCATGAAATGGAGAGAAATGGGTATCAGAGAAATGGGGTGTTTCTGTGTAAGACTAAGAGAATCTGGTACCAAAAAGTGAATTTATTTGTGATGCTGAGAGTTGTTTCCCAGCAGTATTGCCATGTTGAAATGTGGTAATGTATCTTTGGAACTGTTTGTCAGGAGTAATATAAAGAAATTTGGGACTTTGCTCAAGGAAAGCCTTTACATCTTAGAGGTAGGGCCAGAAGGGGCATTCTTGTGAGAGCCTGGAAGAGAGTAATGCTGTAAGAGACACAGGCAATGGAAGCCCATTCTCTAGAATAGAGAAAAGACTGTGTTAGGAATTTGATGAGGGGCAAATAAAGTGATATGTCAACAGAGAGTTTAATCAAATTTTGCCCTCATCCTGAATGTCTGAAGTGAAGTTTGAGTTCTTGGAAGACGAAATTTCAAGGCACCGTAATCTTGATAATGTGACTTGGCTACTTTATAGCACTCTTGTCCAGAGTTATGAAGAAAAAGAGTAATGAATCAGGCAAAAAGAAGCTAAAACTGTGAGGTCTGACAAAGAAAAATGCAGTTGCAAACTGGAAGAGTTGAACGAAGAAATGGTAGAGAGCAAAATAGTGGCTACTGTTAAAGAGATTAGCTCCATTAGTGAATCAGAGTTCCAAAGGAATTGTCTGCTCCTCTAAAGCAAAGATCCAAGAAAGATTCTGAGTCAGTATGAAGAAACTGAATCTGCTGCAATTCAAGATGGGCAGTCCCCATCTAAAAGTTATAGAAGAACTTGGTAATGTCACCCATGTGGTTCTGATTGGATGAAAGGCATAAGAGGAAAGAGGTCTTGGATCCCTTCTCAAAGGATTCAGAGAATAGTGGAATCCAGGAAATTTGCAATAGGAAGCCCCACAATATTTAGAAGCCCAATAGAGCAGTTTGTGCTATGGAGTTAAACCCTGGTTTGCCATTGAGAAGTGAAGATTTTAGAGATGCTAGAGGATATCTGCCAAGGATATATATATGCATTATGGGAGGAAACAGCCCAAGAGAATGATATGCTCTAGTAGCAATTTTGTTAGAAGGTTAGAATTGAAGCCCTTTGGAATTGAAATGATTTTTGCAATTGTCAGTTTTGCAGCTCTCAGTTTCCTAGACATGGATGTTAATTTAAGCTTCCTCTAGCTCCTGTCAGTCAGCCATGCCTTTTTGCTGTAATGGACTGCATCTCCTCTCTGGAACTGTAAGCTTAATAATCTCCCTTTCTCCCCTTAAGTTGTTTGATGTCTCACAGCAACACAAAGAGTCACTGGTACATTTGACCCATGGACAGAAAGAGTAATGGTAAACCATGTAATAAAGATTTCTTTTTTAAAAAGATTTCTTTACCTGTGGACAAAGACAGAATTAACACTCCTAAATAGAAAGATTAAACCAAAAATGCACAAATAAATAACTGAAGTATGAGATTGCAGTTATGTTCATAAATGCTAACATCAATGTGAGAATATGGTGTAAATTTAAAATCTATCAATAGAACAAAATAATCCTAAGAGTTTATATAATAAAAAGGCTACAAATATTTAGTGAAATAGTTTATAGAGTTTCAGGAAGAAATATACCAACTTAACATCATAACCAGAGATTTCAATAGATACAGAAAGGGCTTCTTACATAGTCCAACTCCCATGTTTGAAAGAAATTTAGTACCATATATTAAAATGAACTTCTTCAGTTTAATAAAGAGAAACTAGTAGAATATAACATTACCTTTTATGGTACTAAACTACTTAATTAATCTAAACTGTTGATTAAATATTAATTAGTCTAAAATAGTCAAAAGCAACAGCAAGAAAAAGGGGCTAGAGAGGTGGCTCAGGGGTTAAACCTCTGCCTTGCAGGCGTAAAGTTCTGAGTTCGGATCCTAGACCCCACGTATAGACGCCGGGCAGAAGCGGGGGCGGCCTGAGTTTCTGGTCCTGGTAGGGCGGAGACTGTGAATTCCGGGGCAGAGTAAACAAGCAGGAAGGGGGAGGCATCCATGATGGTTCCGGAATTCATCTGTGGTTCTACACACACACACACACACACACATACATGTGAGCACACGCACAATTGCATAAAAAAAAGAAAAAGATTGCATACAAGAGAATACATACATTAGAAACATAACCTAGAAAATTTCATCATCAGTGCTGTCTATACTATTATAAATATTTAAGCACTAAAGAAATTTGATAAGAGAGCAAAAAACATATATTAAATGGGAAAAATATTACAGAAATTTAAGAGATATCAAGTAAGTAGACAGTATATACTGTTAGTAATTTCTCATAAGAGATCTAGAGACTATGAATTTCTCACAATCATTGTATATGTTTGAATCTGCAATGATAAAAATTGAGGATAAAGGAAATTTTATTCTGAGACTGAATTGTGTAAAAACAGATGAAAGAAAATATTGGTTAAATGTACACTTTGGAGCCTCCATTGTCTCTTTTTATAATATCAAAATAAAAGTACAATAGGATAGAAAAATTAAATCTTGCTTTTAGATACCAAGTGATTTTCTACCACTAAGGTTTTCTCTTCTATAAAGGAAAATGTTACAATATTACAGAAGTTGTTGCTAGCTCTTTAATCAAAATGAAAAGATTTTTTTGCCTTTTTTTAATGTCCACTCATACAAACTTAACATGTACACCTGTCACCTCCCTCCCTCCACCCCCCCATCCCCCTCACATCCTGGAGCATCCTTTAATGTGCATACCAAACTCCCCTCTGGGTCCTCCTCTCCTATGAGGTGCAAGGACCCAGGGGCATTTCCCAGAACCCTTTCCTGTGTACTCCTTAAGCATAGGAACACTACTGTGGCTGTCAATCCCTTGCCTCCAAGAATCCTAGTGCCTTTAGCTCATGCTAGACTTTGTGGGTCAATAATGTATTGGACATTGCACAGGGCATGCAAAGTCCAATTATGGTTGCTTCAGCCCTAACTTGTGTGGAGTATCTTGCATATCATTACTCCTCCTATCCTTGTGCTCTTACAATCTTACCGCCCCCTTTTCTGAAAATTTCCCTAAGCTTCAGGATGGGGAGAGATTAGGCAGGCCTGATTCCAGGTGATATAGAGTCTCTGATGTTCTGAATTATGGTTGTGATGATTTTTTTTTTCAGTTTGCTGTTACTGCAATGCCCTTGGTTCCATCCTGATGGGTATTGGATGTCACCACCTGGCCAGAGATTAAAAACTTGCAGTCCTTGATGGTGGCCTATTTTCTCTGCTGTAACATGGTCCCTTCTGTTTCTGGTCGGGCCCTCCTTCTCCATCCCTCCTGTTTATAATCTTTACAATTACTGTAGGTATTATAGAGATTTGTCTTTGAGTGTCTCTAAGTGAGTTTCGTACTAGGATCCACCTATTAGGGAGTACATACGGTGCTTAATTTTCTGTGTCTGGGATACTTCACTCAATATAATTGTTTCTAATTCCATCCATTTCCCAGCAAATTGCATTAATTCATCATTTTTGATGGCTGAGTAGTATTCCATTGTATAAATGTACCATATTTTCCTTATCCATTCGTCAACTATTGGGCTAATTCCATGACTTTGCTATTGTAAACAGTATTGCTATGAACATGGTCGTGCTTGTGCTATCGACGTGAATTTTTGCTGTATGGGGGGTTATTCCCCAAAGTGGAATAGCAGGGTCATATGACATTTCAAACTTTAATTTCTTTAAGAATCTCCAGACGGCTTGCCAGAGTGGTTGTATGAGCCTGCGTTCCCATCAGCAATGTAGGAGAGTTCCCCTCTCTCTACATCCTCTCCAGCATTTGGTTTTGTTTGTATGTGGATTTTTGCCATCCTGACCAGGGTGAGATGATATCTCAGGGAAGTTTTGATTTGCATTTCCCTGATGGCTAAGATGAAAAGATTTAAGCATACGAGATGCTAAGAGAATACCACTGGTAGCCTGAGCACAGTGCTGACTGTGTACCAGCAAATGGTTGAACCTGGGCAGACAAGCTGCTTCAATTCTGTCTTATTCAGTTCTTTCTATTATAAATATTAATTATACCAAACACATTGGAAAGGATTAAATCAATATACATATATGCATACATGTGTATGCAAAAGTATGCAGGAATGACTTAGCACAGAATTTACAATGAAGTTCAACAGTCGCCATTGTGTACACATACAATCAATAGAAAAAGGTTTACAATTATGGATTTGTAGTGTAGATTAAGGTTTGGTATGGTGATACCTCCAGCAATGTTTTTGTTACTCAGGATTGTTTTTGCTATCCTGGGTCTTTTGTGCCTGCCTCATATGAATTTTGAGATTGTTTGGTCAACTTCCTTAAAGAATTGCTTTGGGATTTTAATTGGTATAGCATTGAATCTGTATATTGTCTTTGGTAGGATGTTCATTTTTACGATATTGATTCTGCCCAATCCAGGAACATGGGAGGTCTTTCCACCTTCTGGTGTCTTCTTCAATTTCTTTCTTTAGAGTTTTAAAGTTTTCATTGTAAAGGTCTCTTACTTCCTTGGTTAAGTTTATATCAAGGTACTTCATTTTCTTAGGACTATAGTAAATGGGATTGTTTCTCTCAGGGCTTTTTCACTTCTTTCATTCTGGGCATATAGGAAATTCACTGATTTTTGTACATTTATTTTGTATCCTGCCACCCTGCTGAACTTCTGTATTAGTTTCAGGAGTTCCCTGGTGGAGTTTTTAGGATCATCTGTAAATAGAGATAACTTGACTTCTTCTTGACAATTTGAATCCTTTTTTTTCTCCCTTTCTTGTCTTATGGCTTCAGCTAAGAATTCAAGTATGATATTGAATAGAAGTGGTGAGAGTGGACAGCCTTGTCTAGTTCCTGATTGAAGTGGGAATGCTTCAAGTTTTTCTGCATTGAGTATAATCCTTGCAGTTGGCTTGTTGTATACAGCTTTTATTATATTGGTAGGCGTTCCTTCCATTCTAACACTCTCTAGGGTTTTGATCATAAAAGGCTATTAGATCTTTTCAAAAGCTTTTTCTATATCTATGGAGATCATGTGACTTAAATTTTGGACTGGTTTATGGTGAATTACATTTTTTTGATTTGCGTTTGTTGAACCAACCTTGTGT